>PVJD01002630.1:0-194139 GCA_004026545.1 Mormoops blainvillei | reverse complement strand
GGGAAGGGTCAAGGAGCATGTATAAAGGACCCATGGACAAAGACAATGGGCAGGGGGAGGATTGAAGGTGGGAGGTGGGGGGTGGATAGGGCAGGGGAGAGTAATGGGGGAAAATGGGGACAACTTTAATTGAACAGTAGTAAAGAAAAGAAAAACAATAAAAGGCAAATCTCTCTAAAGGGTCTAGAAACTCAAGTCATTCACATATGGACATAAATCTCTTATTTGAATTCAGTAAGTTATTGCTGTCTGGTAGGCTACATTAGGAAACCTATCACAAATGTGTGATAGATTGACTAAAAGAGTTAAGCATTGACACCTATAAATAATGGTTAATTAAAGTATAGCTAAATATACTTCGTGCCATTATTAATTTTCATTCTCTATTTCTCCTATGGAGAAAAGTAAAGTAGTATTTTTTCATTCTGGTATAAACATGAGAATCACTCTTTTCACTTATAACTATTAAGAAATATGTGTGGAGTCAGGAATAATCAGAATGTTCTCACTATCCAAATTTGTTTTTGATTTATAAATATCCCCTTCCTGGCATTTGTGCTTCCTAGTTATTTCGGTGCTCTTTCCTTGTCACATTTTTCTTTCTTTTTTTGCCTCATCATTCCTTTTAATATCTTGAAAAATTAGTCTACATTTACTTCTACTTCTTCTCCACATTCACTTTTAAGTCTTTGTAATCCAGGTTTTGTCCCCACCATTTTACTAATGAACTTCTCAAAGCAAAATGGTTCCCTCCTATTAGTCAAATTTGAAGGCCTCCTCTATGTTGTCATTTACTCAATTTCACTGCAGAATCAAATCACTTTCTTCTCACACTTTGATTTAATTTGTCTTTCATCTTTTAGAACACCTGATTTACTCACTTCTTTTCTAAAAAATGTAAAAATTTCTTCGGGATTTGTCCATAGCTTGAACCAGTTGTTCTTAACTTTGACTGTACATTAAAATCACCTGGGAAAGCTTTAAATACTAACAGTGCCTACATCCCCCTCCCAGAGGTTCTAATTTAATTGTCTTGGAGTGCAGCCTGAGTACTGGGAGTTTTTATTAATAGTTCCCCAGGTAATTCTAATACTTTACCAGGATTGAGTCCTGTCTTAAACTGGAAATTGCATTTCTGGGAAGCTATTATTTTCTTTGAGGCTCAAAATTTGCTCAGTCTCCCATCCCATGGGAAGGCCCAGGTCATCTTTAAGGTAACTGAACCCTGAGGGCTGACATTCTCACAGTGCCTTCTGGTTCCAAGTTCTTAACCTCCTGAACATTTGGTATCACTTGCATCTCACTTCCAAAACCAACTGGTCTTCTTGCCTCTGTTTTACACAAGTCCAGATGTAGAACTTAGCCTCTGTTCTTTGCCATCTCCCTGAATCATACACGGAAGACAGCTTTATAGTGGAGGACATAACTGAAGCTTTGGGTTACTGTAAGGGTTTGGAGTCAGTGTAAAGCAAATAGACATGGGCAATTTCGTTCAAAAATTTTTTTACATTAAAAAATTTTTAATCCTCACCCAAGGATATATTTATTGATTTTAGAGAGAAAGGAAGGGAGGGAGGAGAGAGAAACATTGATGAGAGAGAGAAACATTTGGTTTCCTCTTGTATGTGCCGCAACCAGAGATCAAACCTTCAACCTAGGTATGTGCCCTGACTGGGATCGAACCCATGACCCTGCGGGGTATGGGGTGATGCTCCAACCTACTGAGTCACCTGGCCAGGGCAACATGGGCAATTTCTACATAGACTCTAAGTTCTGGCAATATAGTGGAGTCTTCTTTTCTTGAGAAACTTTTCTCACACCTTAGTTATCCTCATATTATGTTAAGTAATTTGGATTTTTATCCCTTTTGACGTCTCTTAGCCGCAGTCTTCTCTTACTATTGTCTTAAAATGGAATTAGAGTAGTATGAAGATTAATTTTTCTTCTGATATAAATTACGTCTCCTCTTGCTTTGTCCCTTATCCCTACCCTCCATAGGAGGCAGATGTCTCTACATTCATGTCTGATCTTAAATAGTACTTTATCCATCCTGCCACTTATGGCTTTGGTCATCAGTAACTGCCATAGGCCGAATCCTAAAGATGTCCCCCCAAGATCCTGTCCTCTGGTTATTCAGTTGAACACTCATGTTAAGTATTACTGTGATGGAACATTATAGATGTAATTGAAGTTATGGACCTTAAAATAGGGAGATTATATTGGATTATCCAAATGAGTCCAACCTAATTACATGAGCTCTGACAGCAGATGTCAATAGAATGAAAAGTCTTGCTAAGACCCAAGTGTGTGATGAAGACATTTCAATGACATGTTGGACCTGTAGCCCAGGACGCATAGTAAATCTATGATTTGCTCACTCCCTGTGGCCCAGACATATAGCACCAATAGAATATAACAAGGGAGGGAAAGACCCAATTTCAAAGAAAGTAGCCATATTGATGAACTGAGAAAGTGATAGAAACACAGTGCAATGAACAGGTCTGACTCTCCAGATTATTGGTCTCTAGACCATTGCGCCTGAGATTTGACATCTTTCAAGACTAAGGGTAGGGGAAGGGGACTCAGAAGCCAGAGACTGGGTGGAGGGACTGCCTCACTTGTGAAAGGAAAAAAATTGAAAAACAGACAGTGTACCTGATCCCTGCTTTGGACTTTGAAAAAGCTCTGGGCTTAGAATGGCAGAGGGAAACAGACCCAGCCATGGGACCCAAAATGAAACCAAGGTATCCCTTCTTCTGTGACCAAATCTACAAAAGCTACAATATGTCCATAAACAAGACTACGAATCACTATGACATACTTCTGGTCTGGGGCTCTGCAGGGCTGCATAGGTAACTGCAAAATCAGTAGACTGGTAGGGATATGAGAAGCAGCATTGAACAAATGAGAAGAGAAAAGCTTCTCCCTTACAATGTGTTAGTAATTTGCCAGCCTTTGCACCCCAACAGACATGGTAAAATCTAATGACAGAACAGACTGACAACGAAATCAATGGTCAAAGCAAGCATTCACTGCAGCTAAAACTGATTTAAAATAACTATGCTTAGGATGTTCAAAGATGAATGAGGCATGGTTTCAATTTTAAAAAAGGCGATGAATTATTAGTCAACATCAAGCAAAAATGAGATACAAAATAAAAGAGGTAGCTATAAAATAGGCTCGATTATAAATTTTAGGAGTGAAAAATATAGTTATTGAAATAAAAAAGGACTAACTTCAGTTCTATTATAGTGTAAGAAACTATACCAAAACTTAGTGGCTTAAAGCAACAGTTTTCTCATCCCTCTGGGTCAGAGCCTTGGGCAGTGCCCAGTTAAAAGCTTCCACCTGGATACTCACATGGCTGTGGTCAGTGGGCTAAAAGGTTCCCCAAGCCTTCATTCACAAGCCTAGGGTTTTACCATGTGGTCTTTTCCTTTCTGCATGGTCTCTAATCATTCATCAGTCTAGCCCATGTTTCTTTAAAGCATAGTGTCTGGTTTTCTTGAGAGAATATGAAAGCAGAGATACCAGGCCTCTTAAAGGGCTGGAACTGGCACAGTGTCACTTCTGCTACAGCCTATTGGTGAAACAAGTCATAGGGTTGACCCTCAATTCACAGGGAAGAAACAGACTCAATCTCTTCCTGACAGGAATAGCAAAATCTCACTGCAAGAAGCATGTGGGATGGGGGATAGTGATTATTCATCTTTAGAAACACAACCTTCCACAGCAAGTAAAATTACTTCCTACAGCAAGTAAAATTATATATGCAATAATAGTACTGAAAAAACTTCATAAAGAAAAAAAAAGTGAATTAGAAGATGGTATTAATGAATTAACCCTGAAAGTAGCACAAAAAAACATATATAAATAAAATGGAAGAGCAGTTAAGAGACTAGATTGAAGAAAGAATAGAGTTGAGCAAATGACAAAGAAACAATATTTGGTGAGATAGCTGCTAAGAATTTTCCAAAACTAAAGAATTAATGAGTTATAAAGTCAAAATAACTCTGTATAACAAGTAGAATAAAAAATAATATATATAAACCTGGAAATACTATAATCAAACTGCAAAATGTCAGAGAAAAAAATTATTTACATCTATTGGACAGTTACTCTACAATGGAATGAGAAGTTAAGAACTTAGACTGATAAATTCCAGAATGTAATGGAATATTTACATTCCATTACATGGAATGTTTACATTGCATTGCATGGTATCTAGAGAAAATAGTCTTCAATCTAGAATTTATATCTAACTAAGATATAAGTTACTAAGACATATAAGACATTTTTAGTCATTGTAAGCCTTAAATAGTTTTTGATCTACAGAGTCCAATTAATTTTGCAAGACAAAAAATGAGCTGAAAGTGAAGAATGCAAGAAACAATAAAAAACACAAAAATTGATAACATATGTTGGTAAATTTAATTATGTACACTAAGTAATAACTATACAGTTTTGTTTTGAAAATTATTGATACTAAAATTTTAAACAAAGATAAAGGATGAGGGTGGTGAGGTAGAAGGCTGCAAAGGTCCTTATCATTGCCAGGAGCAGAATCAAAATACTGAATAATTGTAGTGTTTGTTAGTACAATTTATGGTTAATTACATGTATTAAAATTTAAGGTTAAGGTCTAAGATTAAAAACAAACAGATTTGTGTAGGAAATATAGAATACTTTATCAAATCAACCAAAAGCAAAGATTAAAAAGAAAGAGGAAAGTAACAAAAAACATAAAATAAAGATGTCAGAAATAAGCCCAAATATATCTGAAGTCACAATAACATAATGGATTAAATTCATCTATTAAAGAAAGGTGGTCAGATGAGAATTTTTTAGAATCCAGCTATATACATTTTATAGATAAAAAACCATGTGGCAATATGGAAATATAATTTAAAACAAAAAGCATGAATAGAAATAGTGGCTTTGTATAATAATGCAAGGAACTGCCCATCAAGAAGATAATAATCACAAATGTTTTTTCATTACATCAAAGTCTGAGGATACATAAAACACAAATTGGCAGAATTGGAAAGACAACTGGATAGGTCCATAATCACAATGAGAGATTTAAATAGATCTTATGAGAAGTGGGTAACTTCTGATGTAAGAGACTAAAAATTAATAATAGTGTATAGCAGAGCTTCTGTGTGCCCCATGAATTACAAGTGTACTAAGGTACTGACTTTCTCACTTTTGTGATTGCTGGGTGGGCCTGGGGTACCAGGAACATCCATTCGCTTCCTGCATTTTGAGCTACCTAAAATATTTATAAAACTGATTATGTACCAGCTCAAACCGGTGAGCAAAGATTAAAAAGAAAAGATAACATTTAGCATACGGAACAGAACCAGAAAATTAGTACATTCATATACATATTCAAGGTGTTTAAATTGCTATAAACTCACTGCACTATAATTTGGCAATGCTTTTTAAAAGACTTGGAATTTTGCATATATTTGGATTCAGCAATAACAATTCTAGAAAGTTTTGTTAAGAATATAGTTACACAAATTGGCAAGTATCGTTGCATAAGGATGTAACACATCATGGTGTTATGTGTAACCAGGAAAAATTGAAAATAGCCTAAATATCCAAACATATGGAATTAGTTAAATAAAATATATATGCAATAATATGACAGAATAATATGTGATATTAAAAGAGATATAGAAATGAATCAGCAAATATTTGGTGTTGATCGCACAGCTTCTCTAAATTAGACTTGTGGAGACACTTTTATTTTTATTTATTTGTTTATTTTGTCAAACTTTAATCAAGCTGTTTATACCGAATGTGAGGCTGGGCAAATAGTGAAACCTCAGAATTTTATCTCCAATGTCGACTCTTCATGGGTTTTTTTTATTGTTGACACTATTACAGACGTCTTCCGTTTTCCCCACCTTCTCCACACAGCCCCTCCCCACCACCCGCGCCCGCGCCACATTGTTGTCCGTGTCCGTGTCCATGGGATATGCATATAGGCATACATGCTCTTTAACTAATCTCTTCCAGTCGCCCCGCCCCCCTGGCCTCTGAGATCTGCCAGTCTGTTCCCTGCATTTACGGAGACATTTTTAAATGGAGCGAAACATTCCTTTTCACTTAGAACGTGGTTTCAGAATCTTCTTAAGATCAAGCTCTCAGCAGGCATAATCAGGATCAGAAATAAAATAAAACATGAAACTTATGAGCCATATCTATTGTAGAGGAATAGCTAATGACATAGAAAAAAGTTCATTATGTGTGGTTAAGGGAAAAAAGCACATAATTAGAATACACCGATGATTATATTTTCTTTAAAGAGTATTCATGCTTACATATGTGTAGATGAAAATGTTGACTGTTAAAGTAATTATTTTCAGGTGATAGGATTGCATGTGCTTTTTGTCTTCTTACTTTTGTTTTCCACTGTGAAAACATATTACTTTGAAGAAAAATTAAAAAGATTTTTACTCAGCTTCTTTATGGCCCAGCATCTAAGAGTCCTTCCTGACATTAAATCAGTTTTTCCCCTGACTCCTTTAGATATCCGAGCCTCTGTTATCCCACTTACCAGAGCCTGACCTTTGCTAATCTGCGTCTATGTGTCTTTCCCCGCACGGAGACTGGAGTCTCTGGAGTACAGTGATTTGGATTACTCAACACAAGTGGATTGCTTTTAATAGGTGCTAGGACACATTTTGTTGAACTGAATGGAACTAACTTTTGGAACACATTTTCATGTAAGTCAGATAACAATAACTCCACACACCCTAAGCTCAAGTACAGAGTCAGTAATTTGAAACCGATTCCAAGTGGCCATGGAAGTTTAAGGGAAAAGAAACTGGCTTGTCAGGTTCAGTGGACTTATTGAGTCCCTGAGTCCCCTGTCAAGTTTTCCCCCTACAGCATTATCATTGCTGGCAAATAGAGGCAGGTATTTTATTTTTACTGTGTGCAACTTGGGAGGATGAATATTTAGGCAGTAATTTTCCCATTTTCTGTATTAAGCTGAGGACCAGTTCATTTTTCCGGAGGTTCATGAAGACAGCAGAGTTATACTGTTTTCACCTCTAAACCCCGAAGTCTATGGTGTTATTGTTTAAAAAGGCCAAGCTGAAATAATTTCTCCACAGGTCAGAATAGTCAGTGACCTGGAAAAGCAGTTCCTTGCTCTGATTGATGCCTTTGTCTGTATTTTCAGGACTAATTTTTGTAGAAGGCACATGTTAGAGGAAGTAACTTAAAGTCAGGATCAGAAGTGGAGGGGGAGAGACTTCTGGGACCTACTTAATAAAACAGACAGAGAACTTGAGGAGCTAATGTGTGCCAGCAAAAAAAAAAAACACTAGAGCTGAAGAATAGAAACACTATTATTTCCAGGAAAATTAAGCAAAATATTATTATCAGCTATTTTTTCTTAATTTCAGGCTTAAACAACCAAACAAATTATAATGCTGGGGTCCATCTTGTTCATTGTTTTGCTTTTATATTGGTTATCATCAAACTTTTTCAGGAAAGAAAAAGTGCCTTTGTTTTACTGATTTTTTTTTTAAAGGAAAGTAAATAACCTTTCTTGGTAAATTATTCCAAAGTTGAGCAACACAGGCTTTAAACGGGGAAGGACATTACATATGTAAATGGTGGTAAAATAGAAGATTTTGCCCTTTCATTTAATTCTTACTAGATGTGGGACTAGTAATCCTCATTCTCAGTATTATATAATTTCATACACATGAAAACTAGTACTGGCACCAGAGTTATAATTTTTAGAGATATCAGTAAAAGATATAAATGTTCCTAAAGCTTATTTCAGTCTTTCCAATTACTTGTAGGTGGTTAAAGGAGTCATTTGGGTGGCAGAATTGTAAGTCTACATTCACGTGTAATTTTGTGTAGGTCATGGGGAATGGGATGAACTGTATCCATGCAAATACATTAACAAAAGAGTAACAAATTCTTTCACATCTCTTCCCCATGCAAATAATCTAGCCCATTTTTTTCTTCAGAAGTCTTCATTTTAAAATCTCTACTCATAGAAACCTGAGATTTTAGAACTGGACAGGAATGCTAAAATAACCTAGACTTATCTCATAATTGCAGGTGAGAAAACTAGAAGAATGGAGAGTTTTAGTTAGTAAAAGAGCTGGTATAGAACACAAGGTTCCTGATCTCTAGCCCTGGGCTTTTAATACCACATTATTACACCAGGCCCCAGGTTAGTGCTACTTTCAGTATGGTTCATGGACATGTGTTGATCCATGAATGCCTGTCACTGGTTCGTGATGAGATAAGTAAAGAAGGTAAGCATTTAGAAACTTTTATAAGCAATTTGACAGAGTAACATATGTCTGTTGAGTGTAATAATAAGCAATGATTTGGATTTGTGTTTTTCATGTGTGGTCTCATAATTTCATTTACCTAGTAATTAATTTTTGTGTACATGACCATCAGTCTTTAAAGAATTAGAAGTAAAAAGCAATCTATTATCATAGATGGGTTGAGAAGTACTTGGTCTCAGAGGGGCACTGAGTTTTTATAATAGTTGACAAGACATGAACAGAACAGAATGCTTATAAACTTATAAAAGCAGTTGATCTTAATATTTCCGTTGTGGTGGGACAGGGTGCTTGGAGTACTATAAAAGCTGAAGAATATGTTAGGACACATTTTCATGGCACTATCCTAATCATCCTCTAGTTTCTGAATTTTTTTCACAAATGTGTTTTTGTTGTTGTTTTTTTGTTTGTTTTTTGTTTGCCATAGTCAAGAAATCTTTTAAAAAGTCAGAGCACATAGGACAATAATTATGCACTATGATTCTAATACATTTTATCACAATACCTTTTTTATGCACATTCAAGTCCCCGCTCTTTTTCCTCAATTTGAATTTTTTCCCTGAGTTTGCTAGTATCTGCCACTACTTACCTAGTCAAGTTTATTCTAATCACTGATCAAATTCATCATGATTGTAAAGATGCCTAATGTACCCCTCTGGGCTTTCTTTCACCTCTAGATTCAGTAAGCATAATTGCCTCCATTATCCAAGTCAAACGAAAACGCAAGACTGTTGAATACAGTATCAGTCACAACGAAACATTCCTGAATAGTTCCTCCAGAGTTGATAACAACCTGCTGATAACTACTCCCTCAGACACTCCAACCATTTATTAACCCATATAATGAAATAAAGGCAGAATCCCAGCAACCTCAAGTACCTGACACAGCTCAAGCCTGACAGTGCAAAAGAACCCCTGTGAGCCGTGAATAAGAAGAGAGCTATCATAAAAGCTGCACGTGGTTTTAATACCAGCTTGGAGTGTAAAGCCACAGTGCCATGTGCTCAGGTTGGTAACTTGCTTTCCTTTTCACTCTCAATAACCTGCTCACCTTGTACACCTACCCTCCTCTTCTGTCACTTCCTCCTCCATGTACTGGCAGGGCCTTGTATGTATTTCTATGACTCCTATAAAACTTTTATTGTACTCTTTTGCTTACACATCTGCTTGTCAGCCCTTTCCAATGAACAGATAGAAGGGAAGGACTGTGTTTTATGTATATTTGTATCTTTAGCACCCTGCACATAATAAGCATTCCACCATATTGAGGGAAAGAATAAACAGCTACCTGATTTTGCTTTCAGTTCTTTTGAAGTTTAAAATACCCATGCATCCCAGCTATCTTATTTTTCCTTAGCCATAAAATGCACATACAGCCATAGTGCTTCTATCTACCAGCAGCTTACAGTTTCTTGTTACAAACATCTATGATTCCAATAGAAAGTATAAAAGAGGCTGAAGTGGAAGGTACTTGTGTCAAGAATTAAACTCATGCCTACGCCCTTGTCTCCGGTGCCATTTAATTAATCTGGTGCCATTTAGAGTAATGTCCACAGTGTCTGACTCTTACTGGGCTTGACCGGTGGATAGCCGATTGGCCCTTCCTTCCTGTGAGATGAGGCCCAACCCTCCTCTTCCTGCCTCCTCCAGACCCTCTCATGTCCAGCATGCACTGCCCTCTTTTCTCTCCTTTACCCTTCCTTGGAATATCTGCCCCCTGTTAATGATTAAGTATGAAGTATGAATACTAAATATGAAATATTACAATTATAGCAAGACCATACTTTGCATTAGGCTACTCCTTGTTCTTGAGGAATTCACAATTTAGTGGGAAAAATAGATTAGTTAATAAATTATTAAATAAATGACCTCGAACCATCATTAATTGAAGTCTCTCTGCTAAGACTTTTATAATCTCATTTACTTTTCTTTAGACGATACTATTATTACTCCACTTTCACAGATCTTGGGGACCTTGTGTAAATTGCCCAGGATCTCATTACTTGTAAGAAACAGAATGAAGATATAAACTTATGGCATTTGAATAGCAAGCCTGCGCAGACAACTGTGCCGTATGTCTCTCTATGGGCACTTGGGTCCCTTCCTCAGCTCCTATCTTATCTGGAAAATTCACTTGTGGGGATTAGTGTAGACTCGACTTTTAAATTATGTATGATTAGACAGTAGGTACTATAGCTGTCTTGTGTGGGCTTATTTTCCTATAATACTGATGGGGGATGTCCAGCAAAATCTTAAGTAAATTAGTAAGAAATTAAAATTTATAGCTCGGCCCTAGCATGCTGGGGTTGTTACCTTAAGATAGGTTAAATTATTATTTTAAAATTTATTATTTATGAAAACAAGCAAGTTAATACCCATTGCCCTGTCCTCCCTAAGTCTCCCAAATCATTTGGCCTTGATTTCCTCTTAGTATTCTTTCCAGCTAAACTGGTAAGTTTTTGCTTCAATTAGCCACTTTTTCTTTCTAAAATAAAATCACCATTGTTCTCTTTGAAAAACTGTACAATCTTATTCAAATTATCAAAAAAATATGTAGTAGACCCATAATGGCCCTGATAACTTCATAAATACCTCATTATGAAAGTAATCGGGCACTTAAGACTTGAACCCATTTAATTCATTCCCGGGTATTCTCCTACTGTGGCTCTATTTCTTGCCCTTCCAACTTCTATGAGGTCTGTTTTGTTGCCAATTACAGTTCATTTTACTAATGTGATTTTGTAGCGTTCCTGTGATCAAATCACCATTGCACCATGACAAAGAAAAAAACAATGTGCCCCTTTGTCTTTCCTACAGTGATAAATGAGCCATGCTGAGCCAGAGGCATGTTTCCCAATAAAATAGCAAAACCTTGTCTTTCTTATTCTGCAAGCGACTGACACTGACTAAAGAGTGGAAAATGTCTTTTTAAATTTATGTGTTAATGCTGCTATGATACTTTTTTCTCCCCAAAAAACAAAATGGGAATATCATGGGTTGGAAAAAAATAGATATTGGTAACTTACTAATGAATGGATATATAGGTGAATGATTGACATGAACTTTTGCTTTATTTTTATTTAAATTATTTTCTATAATATTTGAAATATCTACTTCTCTTAATAATTCCACTACACAAAGAGAAACAACAGTCAGTTCATTTTATTTAAATGAAACAATACATTGAATTTTGCCAAGTTTTTGATTACTAATGCTCTAATTAGCTGTTGATATCTTAAACAAACAAAGCAACAGAATATTTCTTAAGGACTTCATAACAAGAGAGATTTCTGCATCAAAGACCTTTATTTTATTGTGTTGGTTTACTCATACAATATAGTGTGGTACATTAATTAACCAACGTTCCCCAGAGAAACAGAGCCAATAGGATGTATGCGCGCGCACGTGTGTGTGTGTGTATGGATTTATTTTAAGTAATTGGCTCACATGATTGTGGAGGCTGGCAAGTCCCAATTCTGCGAGCAGCCTGGCAGTCTGGAGACTCAGGGAAGAGTTGATGTAGCTCTGTGCCAAAGGCAGTCCACATTTTTTCTTGGGGCACCTCAGTTTTTTCTCTTAAGACCTTCAATTGATCAGATGAGGTTCACCCACATTATAAATCATAATATGCATTACTCGATGTCTACTGATTTAAATGTTAACCACATCTAAAAAAACACTTTCATAGCAACACCTAGACTAGTTTATGACCAAACACCAGCACCATTGCTTAGTTAGCTAATGCATAAAATTAACCATCGCGAATGGTTGTTTTTAACCAGTGCTTAATTTTTTCTAAAGTAACAACAAAATTTAAAGACAGTACAGTACTAAAAATAATTAAAGCAAGAATAACTTTCCAGAATGGATGCAATAAATTTTTATAAGATTCCACATAAGATGAGGGACCAAACTGAGGTCATCTTTTTTCAGTCCTTCCACTTTAGGCACAAGTGTTTCCTAATGTGGAAATGGAATTTGAAATTAAGAAGCTAGATGACTGGGAAGAAGACTGTGTCATCTCTAAGCTAAATAAAGAGATGCATCCACAAATGAATTTCTTGCCTCTCATTTTAAGTTGTTAACTGTTTATAGACAGGGATTACATATCATCTTTCTTCCGCAGTACATAGATCTTAGCATATTGTTGGATAGCTTAAGTGGAAGGGTAAGTCTCTAACAAAGTTAACCCACAGATTCAGTAAACAAAGGGATCATGTAAACCCAAAAGGGCATCAAAGGCAGGAAAAAGTATAGGGGATTGAGTGATTGTAGAGCTAGTGAGGGAGATCATGTGTTTTGAGTGGTGAGGGAACAAGACATGTTTGGGAAAGAGGCTATTGTTGAAAAATAAAGCAGTGAACTAGATGCCTTGGTCATAGAGAAGTGTTTTTTGATGATGTGATCCCCTAAAATGTAAATATCCTGAGTTAGAAGTAGATGTATGCCATCAATGTGAGGAAGGGCAAGAATATTATGATTTGAGGTGACCCATAATTCATGCATACATTATTTGTTACTTAGGATGATGGTAAGTGATATTGGTTGGGAGGGGAAATGGGAGCCATGTACCACGTTACCTAGAAAGGTGAGGGAAGTTTTGTGGAAGTTATTTATGAAGGCAGCATTGCAGTTATTAATAATCAACAGACATTTATGAAGGTGATAGACAAAAGCAGCACTTTTGGAAAGCATTAAGGCTTTCGAGAATGACAAACCCAGAGAAAGTGTTCTTTCATGACACTTAAATGGCACCGGAAATGGAGAATTGTGTCAGTTCAAGGTCTGGTTTAGAAAAAATAGGATTAAAGCAAAATGTGTGTAGACTGACTTGGATGAGTAGTCAGGGGAGGCAACTGAGATAAAAAGTCTGGCTCAAGGATAGTCAGTTTGAAGAACAGTATCGAAGAAACTATGGTTTGGGATCAAGAGAAAGTCATGTATTAAAGACATAGTGCCCTTTTCTAGAAATGCTGGGGCATCTAATGCTTTTTGAACCTTGTTATGTGTGCACACACATACATGCAAAAGCACATACTAATCATCAAGGCCTCAGATTCTACTGAAAGAATTAGGAGTAAAGTTAAAATTTTGAGGGACAGCAGAATGTTTCATTGTTTAATTGCTAATATTTAAGGATATTGATTTCAAACAACCTATGCATACAAAAATATTTTAAAAATTTAAATCTTTGCTAATAGAGTTCCAAAGAACAATAAAACAAGTGTCAGACTGAGAATTCATCTGCCTTTCATCACGTGACATGACTCCAAAGGCAAATGCAGATAAAACACTGGCCATTCAAATAGCTTACAAAGGAGAGCTAAGCACTGATCTCTAAGCCTTCTGAGTCCTTTGATAGGCTCCTGGCATTTACTTCTTGCTTTCTCACCTTTCATGCTGAAGCTTTTATCTCCTTTGAAGGTTTGTTCTAAGGAGCAGACACAGAGACATTTCCATATATCTGGCTCTGCCAATTGCTCCATCACATTTAGGGTACCATTAACTTTGGGAATCCACCCATCTCGTTACTGCACAAAGAACAGTCCATTCAATTCTTCCCTTTCCATTTTGCAGACTGCTACCACATGTCCTCTGTGGGAAAAGCATATAAGCTCTCTGTCTCATCCTGAGGGAGGAGGCTTTATTCTCCCTTCCCTACGCAAACCTGACAGGAGCATGTTTCTGCAGCACAGCTTTGACCCATGGGTTGCAGAACTGGATAAAATAACTCAGAGCACCTTGTGAAAGTCCTAAGGGATGTCTCTTTCAAGACAATGCATGTTCCTTAAAATATATATAAAGGAAAAACTTTGGGCTTTGAATGAAAAGACATGATTTTGAATCTAATCCCAAAACCTGCTAGCTGTATAAAATTCGACAATTCTCTTTTCTGAGTCTCCTTATAAAATGAGAATAATAAGGTTTGCCCCCAGCCTGCTGTGGAAAAATAAGAAGATGGTATATGAGCAAAATCCGAGCCCCACAAAAAGCTGCTCAATAAATGTTAACCCTCATGTTCATGGTGAGCACATGATAGAGGACAGGCATTGCGTTAAGTGCTTCTAGACACCATCTCATTTAATCCCCGAGCCCTCTGGAGAGGGAGACATTGCTTATCCTTATAAATCTGATGAGGAAATGAAAGCTGAAAGAATCAGATAACTTTCCTAAGTCATCTAACAGTAAGTATAAATCCTGAGATTTGAATTCATCTGAGAACACAATCTTTAGTATCTGTGGGCTTTGAGTTTGAATCACAAAGTTAAAAGTCCACACCAAAAAAAGAAAAGAAAAGAGAAGAAAGGGAGAGAAAAGAAAAGAAAAGAAAAGAAAAGAAAAGAAAAGAAAAGAAAAGAAAAGATTGAGGCTCTACTGGACTTCTGTCCTAAAGTCCAGGTTACTTGACACTTACTTCTCTTACTTGACACTTGTTACCTTATAGTTCCCCAAGAGTCATTAGAATATAAGCTTCTGGAGAATTTTTTATTCTTTTTTATTATTATTGTCTTAGTGGATCCAACACAGTGCCTGGAATATGGAGAACTTCAATAAGAGTTTTTTAAACAATTAAAGATTTCATGTGCAGCTGGGGGTCAAGAATCGGGGATTGTTTGGAGGGAAAGGGCTCATAACTGCTCAAGTGATGAAGAATGAAAAATGACTGTGGGTCCAAACACGACTCCCCCAGAGTCAGTAAGAATTTACAAGAGGGTTCCGGACTGCTAGGTCATTGCAAAGGTTCCTTAAACTAGGAATTAGCCTGGAGACTAGCCCAAATCTGAAGCAGGTCTTGTGATAATTTGGGTTTTGACATCCCTGACAAACTGGCACTGATTTCATGATGGCAGTGTCCCTTCAGGTGTCCATGGTGCAAGTCAGGCCCACGCCTACAACGCCGTGTACACACTGGAGGTGCACTCCGAACAGGAGCTATTTCAAGGTAAAAGGAAGCAAGAGATAAAATGATTTATCTGTTGAAATTCCATTGCAGGAGGGGACCTGTAGAACTAAGAAAAGGAATCATAATAACATTTCAAAATGCTGAAAGAAATCCTCATGGGAACTTTATCAAGAGCTCTGCCTAAGAGAAGAGGGCATTTCTCTTGGATACTGATTCTGAAAATTTTTATCTCCTTTCTCTTTGAGGCATTGTATGATCTCTATCCAATAAAGGAGAACAAACACATAGAGAGGGAGTCATTCTCTGCAGCTGGAGACATAGCTGATGGGCTGATTTGAAAGAAGGAAAAGAAAATGGGGCTGGTTTGATGAGTTGGAAGCAGTCAGCTAGATGATGAAAGAGAAAGAGAATAGAGATTAAGGGTTCCGCCCAGAAATAAATAAATAAATAAATAAATAAATAAATAAATAAATAAAAGTTTCATTTCTGATCCACCATTTTCTGGTAAACCCCTAATACTCATAGTTTTTGCCTTTTTGAAATATAGCTAATTCTTCTAAAGTATTTATATTTTTTTACTTAATTTAAAAAATATACTTTCCAAGGCACCATACTCTTATTAGATTAAAATTTCTTGGTAAATAGATTTTTAAAAGATTTTATTTATTTTATTTTTAGACAAAAGGGAAGGGAGGGAGAAAGAGAGGGAGACAAACATCAATATGTAGTTGCCTCTCGTGCACCCGCCACTGGGGACCTGGTCCACAACCCGGACATGTGCTCTGACTGGGGAATCAAACTGGCAACCCTTTGGTTCACAGGCAGATGCTAAATCCACTGAGTCACACCAGTCAGGGCTTAATTTCTTAGTAAACAGTTTTTTAAAAGTTAGATCTCTCCTTAGATTAATGTTAGCAAATTATGTTTTAAGTTCTAGGATTTCTTAGAAAACAAGTATATTTTAGTTCTCTTTAATATTTACAAGACTTAGAATTCTAGAAAGAATGTGGCATAGTATCATTGGGAAAAAAAAACCCACCAAAAATTACTCTAATTGAGTAATTAGGTACCTGTGTTCTAGTTAACATCCTATATGAATAACTCATCTCAATCTCGATCCACATTTTAAAAACTATCTGATACATAGGAAAGTGTTCTTGGGCCTGAATTTCTATACCAAATATTTCTAAGTTCCTCTATCTTCCTTTCCCACAGTTCAAGCAGTTTTACATATTTGTGGTATTAAGGTTTTTGTTCCAACCCCGACCATCGTGGCTCTTGGTTGAGCATCATCCTGCAAGGCGAATGGTAGCAGGTTCTCGGTCAGGGCACATGCCTTAGGTGCTGGTTCGGTCCCTGGCAGGGGCATGTATGGATGTTTCCATACATGAGAGAGGCAACCCATGGATGCTTGTTTCCCTCTCTCTCTCCCTTCTCCTCTCTCAAACAAACAAACAAAATAAAATCTTTTTAAAAAGTTTTTGTTCCCATTTAAAACCACAATATGCAGAAAGAAAGAAGGAGCTCCTACCCTTCACTACAGCACGGATGGAACTGGAGAGCATTATGTGAAGTGAAATAAGCCAGGCGGTGAAAGACAGATGCCATATGATCTCACCTATAAGTGGAATCTAATCAACAAAACAAACAAGCGAGCAAAATATAACCAGAGACATTGAAATAAAGAACAAACTGACAGTAACTTGGGGGGTGGGGGGGATAATGGGGGAAGGAAGGGGAAGGGTCATTAAGGAACATGTATAAAGGACCCATGGACAAAGCCAAAGGGGGGTAGGATTGAGGGTGGGAGGTGCGAGTGGGGAAGGTTGGGTGGGGGAAAGTGGTGGCAAGAAAATGGAGACAACTGTACTTGAAAAATGATAAAAAAAAAAAACAACCCACAATGAGATATCACCTCACACCAGACAGAATGGTCATCATTAATAAATTAATAAAACAAGTGCTGGCGAGGATGTGGAGAAAAGGGAACCCTAGTGCACTGTTGGTGGGAATGCAGACTGGTGCAGCCACTGTGGAAAACGGTATGGAATTTCCTCAAAAAATTAAAAATAGAATTGCCTTTTGAACCAGTAATTCTACTGCTGGGATTATATCCTAAGAATCCCAAAACACCAATTCAAAAGAACTCATGCACTTCTATGTTCATAGCAGCATTTTTGATAATAACCAAGTGCTGGAAAACAGTTGAAGTGCCCATCAGTAAATGAGTGGATCAAAAAACTGGTACATTTACAAATGGAATACTACACAGCAGAAAGAAACGAAGGAACTCCTACCTTTTGCAACAGCATGGATGGAAGTGGAGAATATCATGCTAAGTGAAATAAGCCAGTTGGTGAAAGAAAAATACTAATGATCTCACTTATAAGAGGAATCTAATGAAAAAAAAATAAACTAATGAGCAAAACAGAACCAGAGACATGGAAACATGAAACAAACTGACAGTAGCCAGAAGGGTTGGGGGAGGGGGATAATGGTGGAAAGAAGGGGAAGGACTAGTCAAAGAATGGGTATGAATGACTCACAGACATGGACAATGGTGTGGGGATTAACTGTGGGAGCAGGGGTGGACTGGGTGGAGGAGGGCAAAGGGGGAAAAATTTGGACAACTGTAGTAGAATAACAATAATTTTTTTTTAAATTAAACAGCCTGCAGGGTATTTACATATGTTGCAATTATAACCATGAATGTATATCTATTGTATCAGGAAGGATTATTACTGTCTGAAGTTCCAGAAAACAAAATAGAAAACAAAACAAAAAAGTGTGTCCATTTTATTCTTAATGTCATGATTAGATATAGGGAGGATAAACAAGTTAATGGAAGAAGCTCTTTGATCTCTGAGCAGGACAGCTGCTCCATGCAGTCAAAACATCATTATTATTAATTACCTTTATTCATTTTTAAACCATCTGTTTCCCAAACATGAGCACTTGTGGCCCAATTCTCTTCTCTAAGTGTCCCCCAGTGTGTCCCTTATATATATTGTATTTAATCTTTAGCTTATTTCAAAAGAAACACCTTGTAGAGATGGATGGTGCTGGAACAAAGGAAAAACATTACTTCATTTCACTGATGATTCTTTTGTTTGAGACAAGATTTGTTCACTCTCATATTAGTTTGCTGCTGGTATTATGTTAGTATAGTTTAAACTTTTAAAAAACTAAATAATGCCATCTGGTGGTGAAAATAAATATATTAATAACTATATTTCTAAAAATTTTAAATTGTATTTTGTATTATGATAGATTTATTACTGTAATAATTTTTAATGAGTTGACTGAGATCACTGGGAAGTAAAATGAAGATTTTACATATCAGATAAC
This sequence comes from Mormoops blainvillei, assembly GCA_004026545.1. Classification (NCBI taxonomy): domain Eukaryota; kingdom Metazoa; phylum Chordata; class Mammalia; order Chiroptera; family Mormoopidae; genus Mormoops; species Mormoops blainvillei. The sequence continues at coordinate 175,554 of PVJD01002630.1, read as the reverse complement.
AATAAATAATTTGGAATATATGTAGCCAGATCCAATTATGTAGTGACAAAATGCCAATTCAGAAGTCCTTGTCACCCAGGAAGAATGGTGAGAAATTGAGAGAATTGCGTAAAGCCATGAGCCTGGCTCTACTTGAGTAGCTAAAAGTGATAATTTCCTGGTGTCTGATTTTATCATTTTCTCTGTGGTCACACATAAATAAAATGAGGTCCATCCATGAAATTCAGAGTTCCTCTTATGGGGGTTGGACCAACTTCCTGAAGAGACAGGATGCTTTTATTGATTCCTTCTAAACCTTGCTCACCCCTGAAATCTGGTTATGTCTGAAACCCAGAGAGGCAGAGTGTTGGAAATTTTTTTTGATGAGAATCTGAGGGTCCTGCTGTGTGAACCCAGTGGGGTAAAACTGGAGACCAGTATAAATTAAAGACTATATTTTACTCATCTTTTTTGTCCTTTAAAGACTAAGGTATGTCCTGAAAGAGAAGTTATTGAAATTGGAACTGTCTCCAAGCAATGAGTTTCATTCCTCTTTTTTTTGTTCTCATTGAAAATTGGCTTTTTCTAGGAGGGTGGGGAATAGGTCTGGTACAAAAACAGTATTCAATAGATATTTGTTGAATTAAATCAAAATGAAGAATGTTTCTTCCCTTGCAGCCCACACAAGGGGAAACTTCAACCAAAATGAAATTGCTGATATGCCAATCTACCACGTCACTCTTGCTTAAATACCCTGCAATGCCTTCATAATCAAGTCCAAACTCCTTACAAGGTTAATTCATGATTTGGTTCCATTTCTTGCTTCATTTCCTCTCATTCCTCACTCCCCCACTTCACTTCTATGCTCTACCATAAGTGTATATCCATGTGCATGCACGTGCACCTACGTACACACACAAACTTTGAACAGATCTACTCACACAAGACTACTCGCTGCTCCCCAAGGTCACTACATTCTCCCAAGCCTTTGCTGACCAAAAGCGCCCTTTCTTACTTTACCTGGTGAACTTGTAAACACCTAAAAAGATTCAGTTCAAATACTACCTCTACTATGAAGCTTTCTTACCTTTCTCATGTAGACAACAGTGCTTTTTTCCTCAATGCTCAGAGAACCTCATAAATATACTCTAATACAACACAGTTACTCTGCTAAAACTTTTCCCATGGATATCTTCATGACACTGTATTTCTCAAGAGCAGTATTGTGTTCTACTTTCTAAAGTCTTTTTTACAGTTTTGAGTAGTAATTGACCCCATTAAGTGCTTGCTAAATACTTGTGAAAGGCATGAATGATAGTAGAATTGAAGCCCCAATATCCAATCCCCTCTGTTATTTCATAGAACTCCAACTAATTCCAGCTTCTTCATAGCTAACCAGATAAGTATGGCCATATGATTAAGTTTTTATGAATAAGATATGACTGACTAGTTTTGATACTACATACTGCACACCATAAATTTACTCTTGATTAGAAAAATGTCACTGCGGTCATAGGTTGTAGAGCTATCAAGTAGTCTAACCTAGTTTACCTTCTTATCTGCAGAACACCTCTAAATCAGTACTTAATACTGTTTGTAATAAAGGCTTTCACAGTGTCCTTAGAAACTCTGTTTCCCATCAGGAAATGATTGGTCAAAGAGACATCCAGCTAATGAGGTTATCTTTTGTGATTCATTGGTTGTGTAATTCTAAGCCCTTTATACACAGTGGGAATTTTTCAAATAGTAGTCATGGTTGCTGAAAGTTCTTTATAAAATGTCAGTTATTCTAATTTCTAGACTCATAATTACTTTTATTCTAAATGCCATGTTTTAATATTAACTTTTAAAATAGAATTATTTTGCTCATAAGTAGATTAATAGGCAAAAAAACCTTTTAAAGCATCAATGCCCTGCAATTAAGTAATTTTAACTGTTTCTTTTTGTAACATGAATTAAATAATATTGTAAGAAAAGAATGTAAAATAGCTCAGTGATAAGTATTTTAATATTTATCAAATATTGAAATGATATTTTAGATATGTTGAATTTTATTTTTATTATTATTTTTAAAAATATATTTTATTGATTATGCTATTACAGTTGTCCATTTTTTCTCCCCTTTATTCCCCTCTGCCCTGCACGCCACCCCCACCAGCATTCCCCCACTAAGTTCATGTCCATGGGTTGCACATAAGTTCTTTGGCTTCCCCATTTCCTGTACTATTTTTAACCTCCCCCTGGCTATTCTGTGCATACCATTTAGCTTCTAACTCCCTGTATCTTTTCCCCCATTCTCCCCCCTCCCCCTCCCCACTGAAAACCCTCCAGGTGATCTTCATTTCTGTGATTCTGTTCCTGTTCTAGCTGTTTGCTTAGTTTGTTTTTGTTTTTGTTTTTTTAGGTTCAGTTGTTGATAGTTGTGTTTGTTGTCATTTTACTGTTCATATTTTTGATCATCTTGTTTTTCTTAGATAAGTCTGTTTAACATTTCATGTAATAAGGGCTTGGTGATGATGAACTCCTTTAACTTTACTTTATCTGGGAAGCACTTTACCTGCCCTTCCATTCTAAATGATAGCTTTGTGGGATAGAGTAATCTTGGATATAGGCCCTTGCCTTTCATGACTTTGAATACTTCTTTCCAGCCCCTTCTTGCCTGTAAGATTTCTTTTGAGAAATTCGCTGACAGTCTAATGTGAACTCCAGGTAACTGTCTTCTTTTCTCTTGCTGCTTTTAAGATTCTCTCATCTTTAATCTTTGGTAATGTAATTATGATGTGCGTTGATGTGTACTTCCTTGGGTCCAACTTCTTTGGGACTCTGAGCTTCCTGGACTTTGTGGAAGTCTACTTCCTTTGTGAATTGGGGAGGTTCTCCTTCCTTATTTTTTCAAATAAGCTTTCAATGTCTTGCTCTTCATCTTTTCCTTCTGGTACCCCTATGATTCAGATGTTGGAAAGTTTAAAGTTGTCCCAGAGGTTCCTCAGCCTCTCCTCATTTTTTTGAATTCTTGTTCCTTCATTCTGTTCTGGTGGAATGTTTATTTCTTCTTTCTGCTCCAAATCGTTGATTTGAGTCCCAGTTTCCTTCCCTTCACTGTTGGCTCCCTGTATATTTTTCTTTATTTCACTTTGCATAGCCTTCACTTTTTCCTCAATTTTGTGGCCACACTCAACCATTTCTGTGAGCACCCAGATTACTAGTGTTTTGAATTCTGCATCTGTTAGGTTGGCTATCCCTTCATCACTTAGTTCTATTTTTAGAGCTTTGATCTGTTCTTTCCTTTGGGCCATAGTTTTTTTTTTGTTTCATGTGCCTGTTATGTTGTGAGGGGCGGAGCATTCGGTATTCACCAGGGCAGGGCAAACCCTGTCCCTGCCTTGTGGCTCTGTATGTGGGGGAGGAGTCTGAGAGGGAACAGTGCAGCTTGCTGGGCTCTTGGGGGCTTTCAGTCACTTTCCCTGCTACCCACAAGCAAATTGGGCCTTTCTGGTACTGATTCCCGGGTGGGTGGGTTTGTGTATGTTCTAGGACCCTGTGGGTCTCTCAAAGGAACTCTCCTCTGAGACTGGCAGTTTCTCCTGCTGCCTCAAACCCCGCAGGTCTTTACCAGTAGACGTTCTGAGGCTTTCTTTTCCCATGCCGGAACCCTGGGTTGCATGGTCTTTCTCACTCCCCAGCTGTTCCTCCTGGCTTCCCCACTAAACGTGGGACCGCCAGCTCCGCCAGCCGCTGCCTGGCTGGCCCTGGTCCGCGAGCTTCAGCCTTGCTGCACCTGGGCTGTCTGTCCCCACACCTCCTACCTGTCTGAACGAATGTTTCTTCTTTAACTCCTTGGTTGTCAGACTTCCATACAGTTCGACTTTTGGGCAGTTTGGTTATTTTTTGGGTTTAAATTCGTTGTTGTCCTTCTTTTGGTCGTGTGAGGAGACAAAATGTATCTACCTACACTCCATCTTGGCCAGAAGTCCTATGGATATGTTGAATTTTAAAATATAATACTAAAATTATTTTTTTACTTATTTTTTTCAAACTTAAAAAATAGGTACTAAAAAATTAAACTTACATTTGTGGTTCACATTATATTAAACAATGCTGACCCAGAAATTACAGAAAAACTTAGGATGACTAAAAATTAAACTCTCATATTTTATTTTGTGGGATAGGGAAAGCTTTCTTTATATTATCATTTTCTATTGTCTAGGGAATAGAGAATAAAAATATAAATTATGAACATGCACATATTGTTGGACAAAAATATAATTTTTTTGATAAAAATAAGTTCATAAAAATCATTGCATATGTAGGATTAATTATCAGATACTAATAGCTTCTTATTCTCCATACTTAATTTTTTAATAAATGTAAGCAAGAAACTTAGAAAAACATGCAGCTAGTTGGTTAGATTCTTTTATTTTTAATTTAATTTTTCAGGGTAACATTGATTAATGACTATATGTAGGTTTCAGGGGTATAATTATATATCATTCGTATATTGCATTATGGGTTCACCACCCAAGTCAAGCCTCCTTCCATCCCCCCTTTACTTTCTCCTACCACCCCCACACCCTTTTCCTCTGGTAATCACCATACTGTTGTCTGTCTAGGAGGGTTTTCTTTCTTTTTCTTTTTTGCTTAATCCCTTCACCTTTTTTTACCTGCCCTCAACTCCTCCTCTTTGACAGCTATCAGTCTGTTCTGTATCTATGAGTCTGTTTTATTTTATTTGTCAATTTATTTTTAGATTCCACATATAAATTTAATCATATGGTGTTTGTCTTTTGCTGACTGGCTGATTTCACTTGGCATAATACTCTCTAGGTCCATCCATGCAATTGTAACAGGTAAGATTTCTTTACTTTTTACAGCATAATATTCAACTGTATAAATGTACCACAGCTTTTTTATCTACTCATCTACTGATGTACACTTAGGTTGCTTCTAAATCTTGACTATTGTAGATAATGCTGCAATAAACATAGGTATGCCCGTATTCTTTCAAATTAATGTTTCAGAAGTGGAATTGCTAGGTCATAAGGCAGTTAAAAAGAATCATAACTGGAAAATTATAAGACACTGAAGAAACTGAAGGAGATACAAATAAGTGAAAGCATATATTGTATTTACAGATAGGAAGAATTACCATCATTAAACTGTCCATATTATGCAAAGCAATCTATAGATTCTCTTTTAAGCCTTATTACATTTTAAATTAAGTAAGTCTAAATATATTCAAATCTACCAACATTGCAGGTAAAATTGAAATAATATTTTTATTTTATCTACATTCAAAGGCTTTATCCTGTGAAATTTCTTACGGTGATAATATAATAAGAATTTTCCTTCTTATTCATTTGGTATATCATCATACCAAAACTGATATCTGCAAACTCAGAATGATGGTTGAAATGAAGCTGGTGAAATGTTCCAGCCAAATGGCATTCTTCTTGATTTGATTACTTGGTGTTAATTAATTAATTAATTTTTTAGAAGGGTGAAAGGGCAAGAAAGAGAAGGAAACATTGATTGGTTGCCTCTTGAATGCCCCCAACAGGGACCTGGCCCTCAATCCAGGTACATGCCCCTACCAGGAATCGAACTGGTCACCTTTCAGTTTCCAGGATGATGTCCGACCTACTGAACCACACTCATCAAGGCTAATTTTTATTTTTAATTTAAATGAACTAATAAGTGACTAATATGAATAGTAATGCGTTTGTACTTTTCCTTCCAAGTCAAAGCAAAAGTCTAGAGAGCATAATGGATTTTGTGCACATTTTATATATTCCATCCACACCTCAATGAATTTAACCTAGGAGTTGTCAGTAAGTCATTTTGGAAAAAAAAAAAGTAACTGTTAGGATATAAAAGTAAACTCCATAGGATATGGGCTCAAACTCCATAATACCTTAGGTTACTAAATGAATATGAAAGCAGTATTTTTAGCTCCCTATTGAACTTTTGTGATTGTAATAGTATTCACCTATTACAGATGAACAGAAATCTAACAACTATTAGTTAGTTTTTCAATCATTTCTCTCCTCTGTGACCTTTAGTAAATAGATAACATGTGGATCATGCAATATATTTTAGTTAAGAATTTAACAATAGACTCATAACACAGTCTGTATACTTGAGACATTACCACATCGTGGCTTACTGTCAAATACTTCATTTTGAATTTATTTGAAAAGAACAATATGTGCATTATGCAATATTTTACTATATTTTAGTTTTTAATAATTAAAATTTCATATTTTAAAAGTCAATTATTACAGAGACTGTTTTGAGAAATATTTAATAATAAATTACTAGATTTGCTTTAGATCATAAAATACATATCCATACACTGATAAAGATTTGCAACAAGAATAGTTTCTGGGCAAAGCTGTGATAACATTACAAACAATTTTAGAGTTTTGGATGTTTTCACTTTGGGAAATTGAGTATTATTTCTTAGAATTGCATGTAAACTTAAAATTATCTCAAAATAAACAAGCTTAATTAAACTTAACGTTAATAAGAAGCACAGTAAGATAAAATTCTTTGTTGTTAAAATTCAACAAAGAAAAACCAATAGCTTATCCATCCCAGAAATATTCAATTAGAAAATAAAAGAAATATATTAATTATAATAGCATCAGCAACAGTAAAATAATACAGAAGAGACTAATAAATAATGTTTAATATTAAGAACTTAAAGAGAATATAAAACTTTGCTGAAAGAATTAAAAGAAGACATGAATAAATAAAAAAGAAGACATGTTTGGTAATCAAAAGACTGGAAGACTATTATAAATAAATTAATACTCTCCAACTTAAGTTATGAATCCAATATAATTCCAATTTAAAAATCCCAAATGATAAATCGTTAGAAAAAATTACAAACTTCCTAACTACCATAGGTATCCTGAAAGAAAGTAGAATAAATAGACCACATTCTGAAAAATATTTATATAAAAGAAAAATGTACATATAAGTAACTATGTGAGTCTATAAAGATAGAAGGCTAAAACATTGATCACATCAATAAATATAAATAAACATGAAATTATCTCTAGGAAGTGAAGATAACTATAATACAGTTTTAAGAACTGAGATTTTTGGCATAAGAGAAAGTATATCTATATTTACAATCAATAAATCTAGAATTTTAAACTAGATATATCATATGACCTGCTCAGATTTATTTTTGTTAAAAAAATATTTTTAGCTGCCCACTGCAAACTTGTGGAAACAATGACCAGCTCAGTAACAATACATTTTTCTAAGATGCGGACTGTGGTTTCTAAATACAACTTACCACCAAAATGAAACAGAATTCCTGAGAGAAATGGTAGATTCTAAGTCGAAGTCAGAAAATATACAAATTGATTTTATAACTTCCTATTCCTAAAAACCAAAAATGATCTGAAAAACTAATCTGATCAGGTCTAAAGAACTAAAGAGATGACCTGAATAGATTTTTACTGGGCAAAGAAGAAACAATAATGAATTGAAACACATTAAATATATACTTATATATTATTATTGATTAACATATTACTCAGCCACTCACCTACATTGACAATTTTCTAGCCAGTTAGGAAATACCATTAAGTTTATTCCTCAATGTTTCTGTATCTTTCACAGCACTTAAACTGTCCTACTAATTTTAATTGAGAGCTACCATATGCTCTTGGTGAGAAGAAAAATATTTAATAATTTCTTTCAGTTATCTGTAACCTTCAGTTTCCTTCAGCCAGAAACAAACTGCTTCTCAAATAGCGTCTTGTAAACTTTATCTTTCTTCATTCGTTATACTTGAATTGTTTGTTAATGTAAATCTGCAGAACCACGCAAGACAGGTGCACAGAATTCTTAATGTCTTTGTGCATGAATATAATATTGAATATAATCTGAATAATGTAATACCCAAACAAGCACCCTCCAGGTGGTGCTAGAGCATTTTGCATAAGTAGCAGCCTATTTAGGGACTACCACTGTAAAATGCCAGACAGAGAGCTATTTACCCAAACTCTTTAGCAGTGAAGAGGGAAATAACTCAAGGATATATCATTATTTAAAAGCGAATTTTGCCCTTTAATAACCATAAGAAGATTGCCATAAGCCTGGATAAATTCCCTAAAATTTCAAAACTAATAGAGTTCTCATTATTTTGGAAAAGGAATCTAGAACATAAACTGAAGTATGATCAAGATTTGTTAAATACAGTAATAAACATGTTGAATGACTCAGAATTCCTGAAATATTTGGGATATGTCCATTCTTTTGAAACTCCTGGTATCTTAAAAATGAAGAGCTACCAAAGTAACTAATAACATTGTGATATAATTTACAGACTTATATTGATCAAAGGCAGACTTTTAACACAGATACAATTTGCTAACTAAATATATAAAAACTTCTTCAGTGATGAATGTGAAAAGGCTACATCTGAGGCCCTTTGTGGATTGTGAAGCCCAGTGGTGGTCCTTAGCATGTTCTTTACCACCAAACCCAGAACCCATGTTTATTCTCCATTTCTGTTCCTTACTTAGAATATGCCAATGGGCAAAAGGCCCAGTCTCTTGCATTCAGTTGCTGAAGCAGTGAACTTAGAATAAAATACTTGACATGCTTGAAAAGAGCTGAATATTACCCTTTTCACTCAATAAATGTGCAATGTACAACCATTCTTCTACAAAGGCCCTTGGTTCTGCCCCTCTGGAGAACTCTCACCATCTCAGTTTGTCCCTCCTTCATTCTCACTGAGTTCCTCAGGCTGGCCCTGGACTCCCCAAACTCTGTGAAGGGAGGACTTTGTTTTTTACCTCAGTGCCTCTTGAAAGTCTTCAGGAAAATCTGATTCTTTAGTATAGCTGAGTCTGGGGAAAGGGCTCTACGGACTTACCATTTGTCCTCTAGTTTCCATCCATCCAATTAACTGCGTCTGAGAAAAAGAGACAAGGCCATTCCAATTAGAAAATAATGTATTTAAAAACCTGTTTTCTCATAATAATTATTTATGATTTAAAATAATAACAATAGGATAATATTTTAACAATATGTTTAATTGATGTTTCTAGAAGAAAAGGTTAAAATTACTTTATCACAAGGTATTGATATTTTCAAGGTTTTTAGGGGGGCCTATTAATACATTTATGAGCTATATAGTTAGGGAAGCAAAATAATTATTATATTTAAAGAGTTAATATTAAAACATGACATTTAAAGTAAAAATAATTATGAGTCTAGAGATTAGATAAAATAATTGACATTTTATAAAGGATTTTCAGCAACCATGACTACTATTACTTTGAAAAATTTTTACTGTGTTTAAATATATTTAATCAATTAGGTACAATCTATGACCTCAATGACATTTTTCTAATCTCGGATAAATTTTAGGGGATGACTTTGAAAAATGTTTGCTTTGGTTACATTTAATTTTTCAGGGTATTAAGAAACAGAGGAAAGTAGAGTAGTTCTTGTTTTGTTTAAGTAACCCTAGAATGTCTATACCATGACAAAATTCAAGTTTTATCCCCATGAAGGAGGTAGGACTTATAAATAGCACTCTCCCTCCCACAAATAGTGAATTTAGATATTTTTATTTATTATTTAGTTCTCAATTAGTTTTTTTAATTATAAGAAGAGTTACATACAATAAAATGTAATTGCTACCATAAATAAAGTTAAGGCTAAATCTTTGGGCATATTGATAATAATTTCCCCTAAAATAAATTTTAGAAGCAGAATTATGGATATTTTAATCAATGAATACAAGTGGATTAAGCATGCACCTGAAAATTTAGTCATTTTGTGTTTTCTTTCTATTGTATGAGATAACCATTTCCCTAGACAAAGGGTGGGCATTTTTGGACATATTTATTTGTACATGGATAATATATAAAAAGATAAATAATAGAGCCTAAAAGGAGATAAATATTTTTATTATTAATAATATATTGCACATTGGGGAAAAGTGATGTCTTTGAAGAATACACAGTGCATGCAGAGGATGTGCTAATGGCTGTAAGAAATTTATATGAAGCTGAAGGGGAGAAAAATCACACAGTTAAGTAAATTTGTATTATATTACACATAGGTAAAGAGAGTAGTGCCCCTTGATTTGTTTTATGTTGGCATACCAGTACCTTTTAATGGATGAAATAAACTCTGCTAAATATTGTAAGCATAAAATATTGAAAACAGATATTTGCTATTTGCTTCAGAGCTATAAAAATGAAGAAACTTTTTTGGTGGTTAGTATCTGGTTCTATATGAAGAAAATAAATTAGATATAAGACTATAAATACTGAATTGTGTTAATGTGAAGAGAATAACAAAATGATTGTGTTTAATTCTCAGATTTGAATTTCTGTCATAGACCATGTTTTCGTTCTAGTTTGGTTTACTTTGCTAGAATATACTTGTTATGTTCATTGGACATAACAAGTCAGTACTTACCCCACTTCCCAATTCTTATTTCATTGAAATAAATGTGGGAATTGTGTGATGTGAGGCAGTTAAAAAGAACACAGGTCTTTGGAATCAGAAAGAACTGAGTTTAAATTTTGAAGCTGACATCTGCTAACTGCATAAATTTGGTCAATCTCATATATGTTGTAAAATAGCTCATTAATACCTATTATCAAGATTTGTTTATAAATGAGGGCAGGTAAGGACATATGATTATTAATTGCTGCAAAACATGCAATACTATTCAAGGTAGGGTAATTGATGTAAATAGGAAGTCCTAAAATTTCAATGACACAAGGTTATTTCTTGCTTCTGTCACAGACATCAATCGCTGGGTTGGAGACATCTTTTGACTCTATCATCCCCTAGTTGTCTGCTGGCTGGGAGACAGAAACAGTGAGAGAATGAAGAATCAAAAGGGAGGTTTCAGTGGGCCAGGGTTGGATTTTGCATAAATCGCATCCGGCCATGTTCCATCAGCCTAACTTCAGTCATACGGTCACATAGACAAATGAGCTAGCTGTGTGATTAATAAAAAGAAGAAACAATTTTTATTACTCTTTAGCCAGTCTCTGCTCACTGACCTAAGTAACCTAGGCCAAATTGACCTAAGTAATCTACACCAATTAATTTAAACCAGTTTAGCTTTTAAAAATATTAGTTTTTTTAAAAAATAGGTACTAGTATCCTATAATCATAGTGACAGGTGATGAGTACAGGTTGCTTTCTTATATCTTTGTTTCCCTGTATTTAATGTCATCTGTCTAGCTATTTTAAAGCATTTTGTTACATTGCTGGTTTTCAAGAGGTAGGTTATGATGTGTTATGGTATTATTTTACTTGCTTTATCCTCTTTGGGGATTGTTGAGCTTCTCGTATACATGGATTTATAGCTTTCATTAAATCTGTGCATTTTTGGTCTCCACTGTTTCAAATGATTTCCCTTTGCCCCTATTTCCTCTACTTCTAGGACTATATCATAAGTACATTAGATTGCTTGCCATTGTCCCATAGGTCATTGGTACTCCGCTTGTTCCAGTATTTTTTCCCTTCATTTTGGATAGTTCCTATTGCTATGCATTCTACCTCACTTTTCTTACTTCTGAAGTCTCTAACTGCTATTAGTCCTCTCTAATTAAATTTTCCCTTTAGATGTTACACTTTGTACCTGAAAAATTCTACTTAGTTCATTAAAATATTTTCTGTCTTCTCATCATGTTTTTTCTTTAAACACTTGAAGACAGGTATAACAGTTTTTTTAAACATCTTTGCCTTCAAATTTTATCATTTTGTATAACTTTCTATTGACAAGTTTTTCTCCTGGATTGGGTCACGTTTTCTTACTTCTTGGAATGTCTAGTCATTTTTTATTAGATGGAGGACATCCTAAATATTACATTGTTGAATGCCTAGATTTTGTTGTTGTCCATCAAAGAAAGTTGAATTTTGTTTTGATAGGTAGTTAGTTCATATATTTCAATTTGGTCCATTTATGGCTTGTTTTTAAACTTATTTTTGATGGGTCTAGGGCGTCCATGATGCTACTTCATCATGGCCAGAAGAGGATATCATAATTCAATATTTTTGTGCCATTATCTAAAGTAGGTTTCTTTCTTAATAAATCTTTTAAAATTATATTTATTCACATAACATTGATTAATAAAACTATATAGTTTTCAAGTGTACAATTCTATGATATATCATCTGTCTGTTGCATTGTGTGCCCACCACCCAAGGTCAAATCTTCTATTACCATATATTTGACCCCATTTACCCTTTAATATCCCCACTTTCTTTCCTCTGGTAACCATCATACTGCTGTCTGTCTATGAGTTTTTGTTTGGTTATTTTTCTTGTTTGTCCATTTGTTGTTTTCAGTATTTTTTCCACATATGAGTGGAATCATGATTCTTGGCTTTTTCTGTGACTTATTTCACTCTGCATAATATTCTCAGGATCCACCCATGTTGTTGCAAATGGCAGTATTTCATCTTTTCATACGCCTGAGTAGTATTCTATGTGTGTATCTATCACGTCTTTATCCAATCAGCTATCAAAGTTTGCTTCAGTTGTTTCCATGTCTTGGCCACCATAAATAATGCTGCAATAAACATAGGGGTGCAAATAGCTTTGCGAATAAATGTTTTCTAATTTTATAAGCAGATACCCAAGAGAGGGATTGCTGGATCATATGGTAACTCTATTCTTAATTTTTTGAGGAACCCCCATGCTGTTTTCCAAAGGGGCTGTACCAATTTACGTTCCCACCAGCAGAGAATGAGGGATCCTTTTTCTCCACCACCTCTCCAATACTGTTTATTAATTGTCTTGTTGATAATGGCCATTCTAACAGCTGTGAGGCAGTATCTCATTGCAGTTTTGATTTGCATTTCCTTAATAGCTAGTGAAGTTAAGCATCTTTTCATACATTGTTGGCCATTTGTATGTCTTCTTGGGAGAAGTGCCTCTTTCAGGTCCTTCTGCACATTTTAAATTTTTATTTATTTATTTTTAAAAAGATTTTATTTATTTTATTTTTAGACAGAGGGGAACGGAGGGCAGGAGGAAGAGAAACATCAATGTGTGGTTGCTTCTCACGCACCCCTTACTGGGGACCTGGGCCACAACCCAGGCATGTGCCCTGACTGGGGAATCGAACCAGTGACCCCTTGTTTCACAGGCTGACATCCAATCCACTGAGCTACACCAGCCAGGATGCACATTTTTAAAATTGGATTGCTTGTTTGTTTAGTGTTGAGTTTTTTATACATTTTGGATATTCACCTGTTGTCACAACTCTGTTTGCAAACATCTTCTCTCATTTGGTTGTTTGCCTTTTGGTCTTGTTGGCATTTTCTTTTGCTGTGCATAAGCTTTTTCATTTGATATAGTCCCATTCATTTATTTTTGTCTTTATTTCCCTTGCCTTTGGGGTTAAATTAATAAAGTCCCCTCTAAGGCCAAGGCCCATAAGTTTAGTATCTATGTTTTTTTTTCCCCTATGTAATTTACTGTTTGAGTCCTTATATTTAGATCTTTGATCCATTTTGAGTTAATTTTTGTATATGGGGACAAATAGTATCCTAGGTCCATTCTTTTCCATGTGGCTTTCCAATTTTCCCAGCACTATTTATTGAAGAGGCTAAATATCATTTTAGTGCTTACATTTTTAAAAAGATAGGATTTCTTTGTTTCTCTGAGCAGTCAGCATATTATGCTTCAGCCAATGGTCTCATACATACTAAATAAAAACCCTGTATATACAAAAATTTTCTGTTTAAACCCTTCTTATAAACTCCCTTTCCAACATATTCTTAGTGTTCTCATTTTTTCCAACCTAGTCTTTAATCCTTTTCTTCCTCCTTATTTTCTGAATGAGAAATATAGTCATGGATAATCAAGACCCTTCCTTAAAAATATACTAATTATCAATTTGAGACAGACTTCTCATGGGTACTGGTTACAAGTCATGATAAATACACACAATTTCAACTTCTAGAATAGAGGTTTTGCTTGATTCAAATGCTTATTCTAATAGCAAGCATTGTGGCCAGTTGGTGTTGATGCAATTATAATCAATCATTAAAGGGATTCATAAAACCAAATTAGATGTGTAGATAATTTTCTGCCTACTTAGTGCTTTTAGATACTCCTCCAGTTCCTAGCTCATAACACATACTCTTTTAGAATATTATACTAAATGAACAAAGTTATTGGTATTTTTTTAGTCAGTTCATTTATTAAAATGTTTAGCTCTATTTCTCTTTTTTTATTGCTACTATATATGTTTGCATATGCAACAGAGCAGATAATTGTTTCCCTCCAAAATAGATAAGTGAATTATTGTTTTCTTTAAATAGAGTTAATTCTTTAAAAGTATGCATTTCCATGCGTTCTGGTTATGATATTTTGGTGGGCCTAATGTAGGTAAAGACTTCCTAAAATATACTTATTTCTATATATCTCATCTATATCCCTAAGGATTTTGAAAGAAATGAGCTTGTCATTAGTTTTCATTCTTTCTCATGAAGGAGTACATGAACAAAATGCATTAATTCTCCTAGTATTTATTGAGTGCTTACTGTGTGTTAGGAACTGCTTTTTATACTGGGAAGTTAGCAATGAATGAGAGACAAGATGTTTGCTCTTACGGAGCTCACATTCTATTGGCAGGAGATGGAAAAGGAAAAACACTCAAGCAAGCAAGACTATGAACAAATAAGATATTAAAATAGTAATAAGGATCATAAAACAAAATAAAATAAGGTGATGTGTCAAAGTAGCTAGAGGGTAAACACTGGTTGAGGAAGTGAAAATTAAGCTCAAATGTAAATGGTAAGAAGTCAGGTCTGCGAGGTTAGATGATGAAACAGCTAGTGCAGAGCCCCCAAGGCAGGTATGTTTCAGGAACAATTCCATCCCTTTCCCCAGGCAAAAAGAAGGAAAGAAAAAAGTTAGTGTGGCCGGGTAGTGCAGCGTGGGAACAGTGGCGAAAGCAGGAGCCAGGTCATGTAAGGCTTTGAAATCTTCAAAATGCTCTTCTGGACAATTGTGCAATTTCAAGAACACTATCTTTAGGACAAAGTTAGTGTGAAGATTTGCCTGTTCCATATGTGATTTATGGATACCATTTTCTTCTTATGGCTGCAGTTTCTTAGGCTGTTAATTTACATCTATTTTTGAACTTCTGGAAGCTTGGTGACCCAATGAACACACCTACATATCTATCTTTCTCAGTCAATTCTCGGCTCATTTGCACCTGCCAGAAGATGATGCACATTGGACAGCTGTGCACCGTACTGGTACCTGCTGTCCTAATCACCTTTCCCACAGGGTTGAAAGGCTTGTGATGAGTGACACCAGTTCTTTAACCTATATTCAGAGTTTGGTTCTTGTACTGTAAGTGCACACCTGGATACTTTCTATGCATATTACACACACTGATCTGCAGTTTTAAGCTTCTAAAGAACTGAAAAGTTTAGCTCTAACTACCTTAATTTTGCTGCCATAATGTTGAGTATGAGGAAGCTAATCACATCGCAGCTGATTGTGAAAACCAGCTGTGAATGGTTGTATATTGAAAAAGTATTTCTTTTCTAGAACAACTATGAACGAATGAAATGGAACATATTTTTGTGTCCATCTGTCTGTGGTACAGCTTAGAAAAATATTTTTAAATGATTTGAGGACTAGTTTCTGGGTCTTTTCCACACTGTTTGATGTACTTACTTCCATAATTTGGCAGCCATTTAGAACACTTTGAAAGCAGTTGGCTTGATTAACTCATTCATATCGGTTCTAGACTATTCAAATGTCATTCCAAAGGGTGGTATTTTGTTCCTGCCTGCATATTTTATAACCCCTTGCTGTTATTGCAAAATAACAAACTCCCCCACACAGAGACCCATCTGAGCTCTGTGCATCATCCTGCTATGAAGTCTGTGATCATTTTTCTTCTTCTCAGCTGACAAAACAGCTAAATTTGTACTGATAATGGAACAATTAAATAGATAAGTGAAATTAGAACATTTGAAAGGAATGTCACCTTCTAGATAAAACATTTAATGAGGCTTTCATAAAACCCCCAGTACATCAATATCATTCAAGAATGGACAGAAATACTAAAAACTGAATCTCTCATTCTCTGCTACTGAAAGGCAAATATTGCCTCAAGAAAATGAAAAGTTTTACAAGGGCAGTAATGTTAAGTCAGTTTCCTCTTAAGCATTTCAGCACAAATGTAAACACTCACTGTCTGGCTCTGTCAAGATGCTTCATTTGTAAAACTTCCTTTCCTCCTCTGCACAGGAGGAAGAAAAGTGCTGTCAAGATGATTATCTGTGAAGGATGGAAAATTGTCTTTGTGAAAATTTTTATTTAACTTTTGAGATTACCACTCATAGCTGTGATTTGACAAGTGCTTCTCTTTCCCAGGTACTTCATTACCTTTCGCAGAACTCTGTTAACTTTCTTTAGTGTTGAGGGCAACTTTATGTGAGAGCAATTGGCCAAGACCCTAGATAAAGGTTTATCCAAGGAAGATATAAGATGTCAAAGAATATTTGTTGATATTCTATTATTAGGCATAATCAACAAGATAATATTCCTACCCTTAAGTAGTTTATTATGTATCGAGGGATTGGAGCGTTTAAAAGGAAAATCCAATGCAGTCAATCGTGTGTGTGTGTGTGTGTGTTGCATTCAGAAGGAAGACTTCCTGAAGGAAAAGAATATCTAAGCTGAGATCTGAATGATAAATAGGGATTTTGCAGAAAAGGAGTGGGGAAGTTGAAGGGATGGGTGTCTCAGGTAAGGAGATCAGTATAGCAAAGGCCTGGCGTTGAGAGGACATGGTCCACTCTGAGAAGTGGGAGTAGTTCCAAATGACTATATCATCGGTTGCATTTTGTTAACAATGGAGTGTTAGTTCAGGCTTCTACAACAAAATACAATAGACTGAGTGGCTTAAACAGCACACATTTGTTTCTCACAGTTCTGGAGGGTAGAAATTCTAAGATTAAGGTGCCAGGAAATTTTATTTTTAACGAGGACCTTCATCCTGGCCTTCTCAATTTATCCTCATATGGCAGAGGACAGAAGCTCCGCTGTTTGCTCCTCTTCTTCTAAGGGCATTAAATCTAAAATAGGGAATTAATCTAAACCTAATAAATGCCCAAAGGCGCAAATATCACATTGGGGGTTAGAACTGCAATGTTAGAATCTGGGGGTTGGGAACGAGCATTCAGTCTATACCACAGGGGATTTTCCATAGTGACATCAAAGCATATTAATGTATTAATTATTGTTACATTATTTATCAATTGTTCTTAATAATAGCATCAGATTCAAATCCTTTGTAATTTTTAACTCAAAGACTATCGTTCAACAGTAGTATATAAATGAGAAGAATTAGAGCTGATTTTTAGCTTCTATATCTTGGAAGAAACCATAGAAAATCCTAACAGAGGAACTGTCAAGAAAATATTAGGAAAATATCTATGGTTTGCAATTAGATTGATTAAGCTTTGTAAATTCATTGAAATCACAAACTCATTTGGTAAAGACCTCAAACTTTTATGAGAAGATAACAGTTAGTAATTGCTATTCTATTTACATAGATCAGTGATTTTCAACCAGTGCATGGCACAAGACACCAGTGTGCCGCAAGATTTTTTAAAACATGTATTACCTAACTATTTAGTCAGAGCCACTGACCTCTTTTCCCTTAAATTGTCAAATAAAAAAAATGACAACATCCAACACAACAATATCTATCTGGTGTAAATGAATCAAAATTATATCTATGTTTTGTCAGATTGGCAAAAAATATATTTTTGGTGTACCACAGAATTTTAGTAATTAGTTTACATGTACCATGAGATGAAAAAGGTTGAAAATAGCTGACATCGATGTTTGAAAGTTGTAATTGTAAGGTGGATCAATCAATCAGTTGTTATTATTTTAGATAAGGTCTCTCCCTTCTGCTGAGTAATTTTGTCTTTTATTTCATACATACACCTAAATAAATAAACACACACACACACACACACACATACTCACACTCATTTATTCCAGTTAGAAAATATTCTGTCTTAAAATGCGAATGAAGTTGTTTCCCTTCCAAATTCCAGCATCAATCATATTCTCTGTACTTTTACATCTTAGAGTTCCTAGTTCTTCCAAATCATGTACTATCTATTGTCATCAAATTGTGCTATTTCTTCTACCTGGAATGTATCCAAAAAGGCTTCACTGGTGGTGCATGCAGGAAGCAGTGTCGCAGTCCTTTAGCCTCTCCCTCATCTTCTAAATGTGGTCTGCACACTTCTTTATGGTATTTTTCTCATGCTGTAAGCATGTATATGTTTGCCATGTCCAATTAAATGCTCTTGGATAAGAAGGTTAATATCTCCTTTGTGTAATATACAATGTATTATATTATACAATAGTACCCAATTAATATTTGATTGTGATAATAATAGTAATAACTATAAGGCAAGTAATATTGAAGTAACTCTATTTGAAATTTTAATATTTCAATAGCTAATATATTCAGAGGGTTCAAAATTCATTAGCATAAAAAGCTATGTGATGGTAACTCTCCTTTCTCCTCCTTCCACTCAATTCCCATTCAGATAGGTAATGTTATTAATTTTTTAGCTACTCTTGCAGAGAAATTTTATGCATTCAGAGGCTGACAAATATAGGTTTACAGCTGTGAGTTCCCAAAACAATTTTTTCTTTTATTATTATTTATTAGTTATTGTATTATTTATTTGTATTACAACTGTAAGCATACTTTTGCCCAGCCTGTATATAAGTTAAAACATGTATATAATTCCCCTATTTTTTAAAGGAATTCAACAGTATGCTTTTTGCTTTAACAACATATTTAGGAAACTTTTCCACAACATATAAATGATTATAACTAGTGTTTGTTTAGTGTTTGCTATGTAGGTTTTGTTCTCAGTGTTTTATATTTATTAACTTATTTAATTATTACTGTAATCTTAAAATGTATGTACTATTATTATACCCCCTTTACTAAAGAAAAAACTGAGGCACCAAGAATTTAAGTAAACCTCCCAAGGGCACATGGCTGTTAAACAGCACAACTCAGTATTAGAATATTGATGGTCTGGCTCTATGGTTCATGTTTTTATCTGTTATGCTCCACTGACATTTGTAGAGCTTCCTCATTCTTGTGTACTGTGTAGGACTGAATTAAATACTGGATATTTAACAGCTGCTTTTTTAAGCTCATTGTATGCTAAGCACGGGGCTGGTCCCACTGAATGACTGCAGGAGGCACAATTCATATAGAATCCTCCGAATGGACCTCTCCTAGAGTTGTGTGATGTGGCTACACTACGAAGCACCTTTCAATAACTCACGAGGAAATGAGGTTTAGATTGGTAATTTCCCCAAGATTACATACAGTACTAGTAAATGGTAGCATTGGGAACACTAATCTACCTGACATCAAAACCTCATTCTCTTGCCCTGATTGCTGTGGCTCAGTTGGTTGGGCATCATCCTGCAAAGCAAAAAGTCACTGGTTTGATTCCTGGTCAGGGCACATATTCTCTCTCACACTGATGTTTCTCTCCCTCTCTTTCTCCCTCCACTCCTCCTCTCTCTAAAAATAAGTAAATAAAACCTTTAAAAAAAAAAACCAAACCAAACTCATGCTCTTTTGTTTCTTGTGTATGTGATTTGACACACCAGTTTTTAAAAAATAAATGGCTTTACTTAAAAAAAGCAGAAAAAAACAACAAAACTTCATGCTTTAAACCACTATACTAATCTACCTCAATTACTTTTAGGTTTCAAATCCTTAGCAAAGAGAAAAGGTATGTTTTTGGTTATAAGTGATGTTGTGGAAGAAAATGTGGTGCCATTTCTGTTGAGTTCTCTTTAGGACAATCCTATAGATTCTCTACAAATACTTCTTTTCCTGTCCACAATTCCCTCCAAAATTTGCTTCATCCATTCCATATTTATATTTCAATCCTAAGAGGAGATATAGGAAAAGCTCATTTTGGGTAAGCCTAATATATGAGTTCTGGTTGATTCAGTCAATTTGATTTTCAGACCACACTCCACACTCAGGAAAAAGTCCAAGAGATATGATGACAAATTTCATTTAGAATTTAAAAAAAAATTTTTTTTCCATTGTGGTTCAGCTCTGATGGCCCTTGCTGTTTGAGGTTAACTTTTCTTTGGGTTACATTTGAGTGATTCACAATTCTGGAAATCTATGGAATTTTGCAAAGTGCCTGAGCAGCCTTTTTAACTTCCTCTTCAACCTTTGAAAGAGAGTACTCTTCTGGGGGAAACTGAGCAGATGGTGCCTGAAGCATCTGGCCAAATTTCTAGAACAATGCGATTGCCTGACTCTGTGTCATCTGCTGGAGCATCTGTCAGGAGGTAGATTATGCTTCTGTGCATCTCTCCTTTGACAATTAATCACACCTAACCTCCATTTCTCACTGTTCAGTGTGTTGTCTTTTGCAAAACCTGCTGCTGAAAGATTTCAGTGACTCTGAGATAATTCAAGAAAGATACTACAACAACAGGATGATTGTGAGTCTTGTGAGACAAAGAGAGCCTTCACTAGAAAAGAGGCTGACATTTGTTCAGTTATTTCTGACAAGAAGTCTATGTAGAGTTAGTCTCTTAATATCAAGGGAATTTTGGCCTATGATGAGATCTCAGTAGGGAAATAAAACTAACATGCTATGAAAATTTTACATCATCCTCTTCCATTGTTCTGACTTATTTTCAGTCAGCCTATATTGAAATATGTATATATGATGAAGAAAATCTGTCATTTATTCTTACCATGTGTCATTATTACCACATAAGATGCCTGTGTCCAAAGATCAAATATCCAAATACAATAGTATTTATAACATTATCTGGATCAGTTAAGGTTGATTTTAGATGGCCGTGACTATTCTTTGGTCAAAATTGCTTAAGAAAAGACAGGAGATATGCACCAAGTTAGAGCACTTAAAGTCATATCAATGAAACCATTAATCAGAGTCAGAAGATGGTGGCAAAGTAGGTGGGAGCTAAACCCTCTTGCTCTTGCACCCAACTGGGACACCTGGCCGATCTTCTGAAGAACTGAGGGATTAGCCAATGAAATTCCAGTTTATTTGAAGTTTGGAAACCAACGATTGCAGAGGACAATAGAAAACGGATGGTAAGGAGGTTTTGTAGGCCTTTGGGAAGGTCCCTGGGTCCTGTGCCACGGATGCAGCTGTGGTGGTCCTCTGCTCTGTGCCCAGGACTGGAAAGCAGACTCAGCGATTGGAACTTGCCAGCTCCCTCCCTTCCCAGTGTTACAGAAAAATGAAACGACCAGACACCGAGGGGTTTAGGAGCACGATCTTTATTTACGTGCACGGGCCCAGAGGAGACGGACTCCAAATTCTGAGCCCAGAACAATAGCTCCGCACTCCTTTTATGTTGGGCCAAGTGGGGAGGGTCTCGGGAGGTGTGGTAGAGATTTGGAGCAAAGGGGTTTACAGAGGTGGGGGTGAAGCATTTACAGCATTAGTCAGGGCAAATAGCATTTCATCTTTGGTATCAGCCTTGATTCCCTCTACACCAGAGCAGGGAAGTCATAGACCTGCTCCAGTAGAGACATGGTCATTGGGCAGTGGGAGACACAGAGCAGGTGGCGCACCACAGCTGAGACAGTGGTTACCAAGTAGGACAATACTAGAGAAATTGGGGAACTGGGTGACACCGGGAGATGGGAGAAGAGAAAGGTCGTGACTGACCATGACCCAGATAGTCCTGGGACTCGTCAGAGTTGGGCTGAGTGAAAATCCTGACAATTGTTAGGAAAGGTCTCCCACAAACAAGGGGAATTCACTCAAAATAAGGCTCTCAGCCACTGCGCAAGGACCTCTGGAGCACTGCGGCAGCAGTTGGCAGGGACAGACAACACAGAGGAGGAGGGTGTGAATTGATCCAAATAAGGGTGCCCTAAAGACTGATCAAAGAGGGGCAATTGGGGCCAAAGAGGTAGTAGTCCCCAGAGAGACTTAATTTAATAGGGGAACTAAGCAGCCTGACAAGGACTTCAAGTGCACACAGCAACCAAGCCAGAAAAGTGTAAGGAGGAGGGGTGCAAGTTGCTCCCACTTGGTGCACCTCACTGACTAATCAAAGGGCTGTACACTGAAGGGGATTGAAGGCGCAAGTCTGATGCATAGGACAGTGTGGGCCTTGCAGAGCTCTGAGGGCTCAGCTAGAAGCTGCGAACTGGGGAAAACGGCAGCCCAGACACAGACCACCCCCACCCCCCTTCCTTGCAGATCCACAGGAGAGGAAAAAAAAACAGAGAACAAGAAACAGAGCCCAACCCCCTCTGACTGTGGCATCAAGGAAGAGACCAGAACCTGTTTGGTGGGTTTAAAGTCAGCAGGAAGCTTTTTTTTCTTCCTTTTTTCCTTTTCTTTTCTTGCGAGTGTAAGACAATGAGACCTGGAGCTGTGAAAGGATCAAAGACAGATCCAGAGAGAGATCAGAAGACTAAGCCAACAACTGAGAAAACATTTCACTTTGATATCCTTCAGAACTTGTGCTTTATTTTTTATTTTATTGTTTTGGGGGGTTTTGTTATTTTTATTTTTTAATATATTTTAATTTTTTAAATTTTTCTTCCTTACATTTAGTTTTCTTTGTTTTGTTTGTTTGATTTCCTTGTTTGACTAATTTTCCTGTTCTATCTTTTCTATTTGTCTTAATTTCTCTTCTGACACGGAACCCACATTCCAATAACACACTACTCTTGGTCTTTTAATTTTTATTCTTTTTATTCAATCAAATAAGGTTTATTATTGTTGTTCCAAATCCCACACAGCACCCTACCCAGGTTTTGGCCCATTTTGCTATCTTCCTGAGCTTTATTACTGTTGTGGTTAACTTTATTTTCTCCCATACTACCCCAAGTTTCTATCACTTACTCTCACTATATCTCATCATCTAACCCCACATAGGCATTCTGCTTTCAGGAGTCAGCTCACATTCTTCCCCTCTCTCCACCCCTCCAATTACAGTCTTATGTCTTTTTCACTTTTTATAAAAAGTGGCTACTTGGGTGAATTATCATGCTTATTGTGGTACTTCTCCAAGGATCTCCAAGGATCTGTTCCCTACTTGTTAGTACTTTAATTCCCATAGAATACACCCTTACTGTTTTATTCCATTCGCCTTCACCCTGCACCTGATCACATACAAGATAAGGTGGTAGCTGTGAATACCAGTAAACCCTCAGGAGGAGAGAACCCACCAACACAGGAGCCACCAACAGGAAAAGCCTGACTGTAAGAAGAGGCATCGCACAAACCTAGAACATACAGACAAGGAGATCAAAGAGACCACACCACTGAGTCCCACAGAACTCCTACCACAGAAATTCACACTACAAAGATAGCTGGCAAAGCAGAGCATCACGAATCACAGAACCAAACAAAAAGAGTCCCCAAAAATGGGGAGACAAAGGAAGAACCAGCAATCTAAAGGAATAGAAGACACCCCACTAAAAGAGCTGAATGAAATGGAGGCAAGCAAACTATCAGATATACAATTCAAAAGAATGGTGATAAGGATGCTCAAGGAACTTACAGGCAACTAGAAGGAACTGAATGAGAACTAAAACAGTATGAAAAAGGAAACAGAAACCTTAAATAAGAACCAGAAAGAAATAAAGAATACAATTTCTGTGATAAAAAATACACTAGAAGGAATTACAAACAGGCTGGATGAAGCAGAGGACTGAATCAGTGAGATGGAAGATGGAAGACAAGGTAGAAAGAAATACTCAGGTAGAGTAGATGCATGAAAAAAGACTAAAAAGAATGTGAAGATATCTTAAGGGATTGCAAGACAACATGAAATGCAACAACATTTGAATCATAGGAATACCAGAAGGAGAAAAAAAGCAGCAAGGGCTAGAACCCTGTTTCAAACAATAATGACAGAAAGCTTCCTGAACCTGGAGAGGGAAAATACTGCACAAGTTCGGGAAGCACAGAGAATCCCAATCAAGATGAACCCAAAGAGGCCTACTCCAAGACACATCATAATTAAAATGTCAAGTTTTAAAGACAAAGAGAGAATCTTAAAAGTAGCAAGGGATAAACAGGAAGAACCATACAAGGAAACTCCAATAAGGCTAAGCAGCTGATTTCTCCACAGAAACACTATAATCAAAAGGGAATGGCAAGAAATATTCCAAGTAATGAAAAGTAAAGTCCTGCAACCAAGGCTACTCTACCTAGCAAGGCTCTCAATTAGAATGGAAGGAGAAATAAAGATTTCCCCAGACAAAAGAAGGGTGAAAGAATACACATCTACCAAATTAGCACTGCAAGAGATGTTAAAGGGATTGCTATAAGAAGTGAAAGAAAAAGAGAGAGAGAAAGGGACACAGGTACAAAGAGGGAAAAATGAATAAGTACCTATCAATAATAACCTTAAATATTAATGGATTAAATGTTCTAATCCAAAGACATAGGGTAGCTGAATGGATAAGAAAACATGACCTGCACATATGCTTCCTACAGGAGACCAACCTCAGAAAAAAAGACCTATACAGACTGAGAGTGAAGGGTTGGAAAAAAATATTCCAAGCAAAAGGACAGGGGAAAAAAACCAGGGTATTAATACTTATATCAGGTAAAATAGACTTCAAAACAAAAGCCATAAAAGGAGATACTGAAGGATACTACATAATACTCAAGGGAAGGATCCATCAGGAAGACATAAACATGGTAAACTCATATGAATCCAACATAGGAGCACCCAAATATATAAGGAAAATCTTGGAGGTCTTCAAGAAAGATATAGATAGCAACACACATACTAGGGGATTTTAACACCACACTGTCAAAAATGGATAGATCTTCTAAACAAAATATCAACAAGGATATTGTGGCATTGAACGATGTCCTAGATTAAATGGACTTAACTGATATATATAGAACCTTTCATCCCAAAGAAGCAAAATACACATTCTTTTCAAATGCACATGGAACAGTTTCAAAGATAGATCACATGACAGGACACAAAATAAGCCTCAACAAATTCATGAAAATTGAAATCATATCAAGCATTTTCTTGGACCACAAGGGCCTAAAGATAGAAACTAACCTCAAGGAAAAAACTAAAAAATGCTCAAATTCATGGAGACAGAATAGCATGCTATTAAACAATGAATGAGTCAATAATGAGATCAAGCAAGAAATCAAAAGCTTTCTAGAAACAAATGAAAATGAACACACAACTGTCCAAAGCTTATGGGGTACACCAAGGGCACTTCTGAGGGGAAGTTCATAGCGATATGGGCCTACCTGAAAAGACAGAAACATTTCAAATAAACAACTTAACCCTACATCTACAAGAACTGGAGAAACAACAACAAACAAAGCCCAGAACGAGCAGAAGGGAGGAAATAACCAAGATCAGAGCAGAATTAAATGACATAGAGACTAAGAGAACAATTCAAAGGATCAATAAATCCAGGAGCTGGTTCTTTGAAAGATGAACAAAACCAATAAGCCCTTAAGCAGACTCTTAAAGAAAAAAAGGGAGAGGACATAAATAAATAAAATCAGAAATGAAAGAGGAGAGATCACAACTAATACCACAGAAATACAAAGGATGGTAAGAAATTACTACAAAGAACTATATGCCAAAAAATTTGAAAACCTGGGTGAAATGGGCAATTTCCTGGAAAATTTAATCTTCCAAAACTGAATAAAGAAGAAACAGAAAGCCTGAACAGACTGATGACAGCTGGGGAAATAGAAGCTGTAGTCAAAAAACTCCTGGCACACAAAGACTCCAGACTGGATGGTTTCCCAGGAGAATTCTACAAAATATTTAAGGAAGAGCTAACCCCCATCCTTCTCAGACTATTCCAAAAAACCCCCAAAGAGTGAAGACCCCCAAACTCTTTTTATGAAGTCAGAATCATCCTAATCCCCAAACCAGAAAAAGACACTATAAGGAAAGAAAACTATAGGCCAATATCGCTGATGAACATAGATGCTAAAATCCTCAACAAAATATTGGCAAACCACATCCAGTAATACATTAAAAAGATCATCCACCATGATCAAGTGGGATTCATCCCAGGGATGCAAGGATGGTACAATATTCACAAATCAAGAAACATAATACATCACATAAACAAAAGGAAAGACAAAAATCATATGATCATATCAGTAGAGGCAGAGAAAGCTTTTGACAATGTACAGCACCCATTTATGATAAAAACACTCAGCAAAGTGGCAGTAGAGGGAGCATACCTCAACATAATAAAGGCCATATATGAGAAACCTACAGCCAACATCATACTCAATAGTCAAAATCTAAAATCTTTCTCACTAAGATCAGGAACAAGACAAGGGTATCTGCTTTCACCACTTCTATTCAACATAGTACTGGAGGTCCTACCCACAGTGATCAGACAAGGAAAAGAAATAAAAGGCATCCAAATTGGAAAGGAGGAAGTAAAAGTGTCATTGTTTGCAGATGACATGATTGTGTACACAGAAAATCCCATAGGCTACACCAAAAAACTACTCAACCTAATAAGTGCATTTGGCAAAACAGCAGGATACAAAGTCAATATTCAGAAATCAAAGGCATTTTTGTACGCCAACAATGAAATATCAGGATCAGAAATCAGGAAAAAAATCCCATTCACTATAGCAACAAGAAAAATAAAGTACCTAGGAATAAATCTTACCAAGGAGGTAAAATACCTGTACTCAGAAAACTATACAACTGAAGAAAGAAATTAAGGAAGATACAAATAAATGGAAGCATATACCATGTTCATGTATTGGAAGAATTAGCATTATCAAAATGTCCATACTACCCAAAGCAATTTACAGATTCAACTCAATGCCTATTAAAATGCCAATGACATATATAATAGATATAGAACAAACAATTCAAAAATTTGTATGGAACCATAGATGATCTCGAATAGTTGCAGCAATTTTGAGAAAGAAGAACAAAGTTGGAGGGATCACAATACCTGATATCAAACTATACTGCAAAGCTACTGTAATCAAAACAGTCTGGTACTGGCATAAGAACAGACACATGGATCAGTGGAACACAATAGAGAACCCGGAAATAAACTCATGTCTCCATGGTTGATTAATATTCGACAAAGGAGGCAAAAGCATAAAATGGAGTAAAAATAGCCTCTTCAGAAATGGTGTTGGGAGATCTGGACAGCTACATGCAAAAACTGAAACTCAACCACCAACTTACACCATACACAAAAATAAACTTAAGGTGGATAAAAGACTTAAATATAAGTCATGAAATTATAAAAGCCCTAGAGGAGAACATATGCAGGAAAATCTCAGATATTCCACACAGCAATATTTACACTGATATATCCCCTAGAGCAAGGGACATAAAGGAAAGAATAAAAAAATGGGACTTCATCAAAATAAAAAGCTTCTGCACGGCTAAAGAAAATATCAGCAAAATGAAAAGGGAACCAACTGTATGGGAAAATATATTTGCCAAAGATACATCAGACAAGGGCTTGATCTCCAAAATACGTAAAGAACTCACACAACTCCACTCTTGGAAGACAAACAACCCAGTTAAGAAATGGGCAAAGGACCTGAACAGACTTCTCCAAGTAGGACATACCCAGGACCCAGAGACATATGAAAGGATGCTCAGCATCACTTGCCATCAGAGAGATGCAAATTAAAACCACAATGAGATATCACTTCACACCAGACAGAATGGTATCATAACCAAATCAACAAACAACAAGTGCTGGCGAGGTTGTGGAGAAAAGTGTACTCTAGTACACCGTTGGTGAGAGTGCAGACTGGTGCAGCCACTGTGGAAAACAGTATGGAATTACCTCAGAAAACTAAAAATAGAACTGCCTTTTGACCCAGCAACTCCACTGCTGGGATTATACCCTAATAATCCAGAAACACCAATTCAAAAGAACCTATATACCCCAATGTTCATAGCAGCACAATTTACAATAGACAAGTGTTGGAAGCAACATAGCTACCCATCAGTAAATGAGTGGATCGAAAAACTATGGTACATTTACACAATGGGATATTGTGCAGCAGAAAGAAAGAAGGAGCTCCTACCATTCATGATAACATGGATGGATCTGGAGAGCATTATGCTAAGTGACATAAGCCGGGTGGTAAAAGACAAGTACCACCTGATTTTGCCTACAAGGGGAAACTAATCAACAGAACAAACAAGCCAGTTAAGTGTAACTGGAGACATTGAAGTGAAGAACAAACTGACAGTGAACAGAGGAGAGGGGGGAGGGGAGGACTGGGGAAACAGGGAAAAGATGGTCAAGGGACATATACGGGGGGTTCATGGACAAAGTCAAGGGGGGGATGGGGTTGAGGATAGGGAGAGGGATAGTGGGAGGAAAACGGACAGAACTGTACTTGAACAGCAATAAAAAAACTTTAAACAAAAAAGGAAAAAAACACCCCATTGATCATGATGTAGACATAGTCTGTCCAAGTAGAATAGGTAAAACTTTTCAAGGATAGAATGAATAACTCCATTTCATTGGTAAAAACCATGTTATGCTTTGTTTCTTAAGCTTCTAACAATTCCTGTGGCATTCCAGATACAATCTCAATGACCCCAAGCTCTTTAGCCAAAGTTTTGAAATTTTAAATGTTTATACTCAACAGTAGTCCAGTTTATCAGAAGCTATAATTGGAATTAGGTAAGCAAATGAACTCTCCCTAATACATCATGGAATTGGAAACTCATGTGCTATCCCAGGGGATGGGGCAAGCAGAGGATTCAGTAATTTTATTTACTTACTTACTTATTTAAAAAATTTCATTTATTTTTAGACAGAGGGGAAGGGAGGGAGAAAGAGAGAGAAACATCATTATGTGGTTACCTCTCCCATGCCCTGTACTGGGGACCTGGCCTGCAACCCAGGCATGTGCCCTGACTGGGGAATTGAACCAGTGACCCTTTGGTTCACAGACCGACACTCAATCCACTGAGCTACATCAGCCAGGGTGGACTCAGTAATTTTAAATATTATGGTTATTGATTGGAGAGAGAGAAAGAGAGAAGGGAGGGGGGCAGAAAGAAACACTGATGTGATAGAGAAACATCGTTTGGTTGCCTCCCTTACACACGCTGGCCAGGGATCGAACCTACAACCAAAGTAGGTGTCCTGACTAGGGACTGACAGTCCAATCAACTGAGCCACCTGGCCAGGGTACAGAGGATTCAGGCTTTTTTTCTTCTTCCCTTTGAGAGATCCTATATTTTTTGCTTTGTTTTGTTTGTTTGTTTGAGAGAAATTTGATTTTCTTTAGCTGATTTTGGAACAGGGAGGCTATTTATGGGAAAAGAAAACAAGAACAGAGTCTTTCCATGGAAAATCTGTGAACGTTTAGTAAGAAAGGTGAGAGGGTCTGTGATATTTGAATGAAGATTGTTTTTTCTTTTCTTCCCTCCCACGTCAGTAAGGTGACCTCCAGGCTGCTGCGGCCAAAAACATAGGACCCCTTCTTGCCCCAGCTCCTAGTCACAGTGTTTTTTCGCTGCTTGGGAAGGATGTTAGTGGGCCTCCTGTTGCTAGCTACCTGCTGCTAAGGCTAAGTTCCGGGAGATTGCTAATGAGAGGTGGACTCCTTTCTTCAACCCAGCTCCCACTTATAGAATGGAGGCTCTACTTCAGGGGTGAAGCACTGATAATATTGGGATGGTAACGGTTATCTGCCTCAGTTCATGAGGCAGCGATTTCCTGCCAGGAGAGACAAGCTTAGAGGTACTTAGCTGTCGCCCCCTCTACTGCCCGTTCATCTTTTTGAGTGGAGTCGTCATGCAGAGAGAAGCTTGTCATCGTCACCATCCCCAGCTCCAGAACCCTGGCTAACAGAGTTTATCTAGGAGAAGAATCTGGCCATTAGGTAGCTCCTAATCTTCACCCAAAGGAAGTGACTTCATTTGCAACAGCAAGAAGAAGGTCAAGTCTAAGTAATCTAAAGAATAGTGGGGATTGTAGTGAAAGGCTATGGGGAGGAGATTCTTGGATTTAATGAAGATATAGCTTAGGCTGTTGGTTGACAAGTTGGCATGAGAGAACTAGAGAATTAGATAACTGGGAGAAGTCTTCCTGGAGTTAGAGCAGTTATCAAACACTGATCACACAATCTCTCCATTCAAAGGAGCCACCATATGTTTGGATCAGCTTATGGAACAATATAGGGATACCTTGTTTTATTGTGCTTCACAGATATTGCATTTTTTACAAATTGAAGACAAGATCTTCCACCAGCAAAAAGATTATGACTCTTTTTATTACAATACTCAACTCTATTGTGGCGGTCTGAAACCTAACCAGCGATATCCCAAAGACATTGCCCATAATATGCTTCAGGTGATTGTTGAAAACAATCAACTGGCAGTTAACTGGCAGTTAATGGAGTTTAACAGCTGGTCACGGTCAGTGAAAGAGAGTAAGAGAGACTTACAGATACTGCTGTGATCCCATGGCGACTGTGGACATTCCCCACACTTTGACTTCTTGAAGCACAGCAGCAGAGGTTTAACATTGTGTTTGGGAGGGTGTGAGTGGGGAACAGATTACACTAAAATAATCCAACCAGCACTAAAAAATAAAATAAAATAAAAACCAAAAAAACCCCAAAAAACCCCAAACCCCACAATAACAAGCCCTGGAAGGGGTGTAACTAAATTATCTAAAATTTCCAGTTTCAAAAAAATTTGCAAGGCATATCAAGAAACCACACACACAAAAAAATACAAAGTACAAACAACAGAACTGTGAGAGTGTCCAGATATCAGATTTCACATATACTTTTAGTCCCAAAATTTCTGTTTAGTTTTTTTTTTAATCATTTGGACCTCCTTATTGATATTCTCTATTTGAGAGAAACTTGTCTTCATACCTTCCTTTACTTCTTTAATTATGCTTTCCTTTAGTTCTGTGAACATATTATAATGGCTGCTTTGAAGTCCTTTATGGGAATCTATCTTTGATGCTGTGGGCATTCTTCTCAAAATTTAGAGCCGAGAGGAAGGCGGAGTACCCTGATTATGTGATCAGAAAAATGCGGAGACATGTTAGTATTGTTACTTTATGGCTATGGGCTTACTTTATAATCCAGTTTTATTCCTCTATGGAGCTAAAGACTACTATTCCATTATAATTCCCAAGGACAAAGTGACTCAAAAATATTTTCATATTCTGTCACAATGTGGAGGCTTTTCTGCCAACTTCTCTTCTTGGCTACTTCATAGGCTATGAATTTAGAGTATTCTCACTACATGAATTAAATATGAGGTTTCATTGAATATATTTTTTAAAATGCCAGAAAAGCATGATTTTTTTTCAGTATACTGAATGTCATTCCTCTAGGAAACCAAAGTCCAGTTAACCTATTTGACATACAGGTGGAGGTTTCCATAAAATATATTTAAAGATGAGACTTACTCTACTTATAAATATTAGGCTATAATACTAAAGTTAAAACTAAACTATATTTATTATGTAACTCCCAAAAATGATGATACTTTTATCTGACAAAAGAAATATATAATTTATATATGTATCTGTATATCTCAGAATGTTATTCTGTCTGATAAAAATACTAATTTAATTTTTAATATTTGATAGTAAAATAATTTTCACATACATATGAGAACATACGATTATGAAAGAATAGTATGTGGTGATACTTGATTTGTATAGATCACCAGGGTGTTCTATTATGTTATTTCCAAGTTTACTTGTGGACTATTCATTACAAAACAAAGATTATCCCTATCAAATTAGTGTCTTTGAGCTTCTAAAATAAATCCATTTTTAATTAGAAAGCATCAATTCACATCCTTAGAATACAGTAGTGACAGAGAAACTAAAGTTAAGATTTGCATGCTAAGAGGTTTTTACAAAACCTGCCAAAATTTTTCATGTTCATAATCATAATTGCTTTCTCATAGAGAATATTTTTGTATGTCATGTTAATTGAATATTAAAATGTTCAATATTAAGAAAAAGCCCAATAATGATTGAACAAAGGACTTGAACAGTAAAGTCAGCATTTTAAGTGTATATTCAATGAATTTTGACAAATATTGATAGCCTTATAACTACTAGTGCAACTAAGATATAAAATACTTTATTCTTTTCAAAAGATTTACCTATGCTGCTTTGTATTTAGCTTCTTTCCCCACTCCCAATCCTTAGTAATTACTGATCCAATTTCAGTTTTTGTAATGTTTTCCTTTTCAATGGAATGGAATCATATGTCATATAGCTTTTTGTATCTGGATCCTCTCATTCAGCTTCTTATAGGATTCATCTATATTATTGTATGTTATCCGTAATTCATTACTTTTTACCACAAAGTAGTATTGCACTGTAGGGTATACTATAGTTCATTCATCCATTCACCAGTTGAATGGTTGATTTCAGTTTTGGTGAATATAAATACAGCTGCTAGGAATATTTATATGCTGACTTTTGTGATGACATGTTTTCATTTTTCTTGGATAAATGGAAAGGTGTGTGGTTGCTGGATGGTGATATAAAGAACTCTAACAACTCAACATTAAGAAAATAAACAACCCACTAAGCATTGTGCAAAAGATGTGAAAAGACATTTTAGCAAAGAAGATACACAGAAATGAACACATGAAATGAGCACATGAAAAATGCTCAACATCATTAGCCATTAAGGAAATGTAAATTGAAACCACAATGAGATACAACTATATAGCTATAACCACTAGATATAACAGCTATATAACCACTAGAGTGGTTAAAATAAGAGTGATCAAGTACTAATGCGACTACGGGACAATCGAAACTTTCATATGTTGCTGGAGGGAGTACAAAATGGTATAGCTAATTAAAAAAAAAAGTTTGCCTCTTTTTTCTTTTATCATCACAATTTATTTATTTGTTTATTTCTTATTCTTGTTTATTCTGTTACAGTTGTCCCAACTTTTCCCCCTTTGCCCTCTTCCACCCAGCCCAACCCCTGCTCCCACAGCCAATCCCCACACGGTTGTCCATGTCTATGGGTCATTGTATTCGTACATTGTATGAATGTACGAATATGTACGCTCTGTACAAAGAACATGTAGTATTGTTTGACTAATCCCTTCCCCTTTGATCTACCATTCCCCCCTGCCCCCTTTCCTCTGGCAGCTGTAAGTCTGTTCCCTGTTTTCATGTCTCTGGTTCTGTGTTGCTCATTAGTTTCCTTTGTTCGTTAGAGTCCTCTTACAAGTGAGATCATATGGTATTTGTCCTTCACCAAGTAGTTTATTTCACTTAGCAAAACAGTTTCCAGTTCCATCCATGCTGTAGCAAATGGTAGGAATTCCTTCTTTCTTTCTGCTGTGTAGTATTCCATTGTATAAATGCACCACAATTTTTTAATCCACTCATGGGCGCTTAGGTTGTTTTCAACACTTGACTATTCTATATAGTGCTGCTATGAAAATAGTGCTGCATAAGTTCTTTCAAACTGGTGTTTTGGGGTTCTTAAGGTATATTCTCAGTAATGGAATCACTGGGTCAAAAAACAATTCATTTTTAATTTTTTGAGGAAATTCCATACTCTTTTCCACAGTGGCTACATCAGTCTGCATTCCTACCAACAGTGCACTAGGGTTCCCTTTTCTCCACATCCTCGCCAGGGCTCGTTTGTTGATTTATTAATGATAGCCATTCTTACAGGTGTGAAGTGATATCTCATTGTGGATTTAATTTGCATCTCTCTGATGGCTAATGATGTTGAGCATTTCTTCATATGTCTGTGGGCCCTGTGCATGTCCTCCTTGGAGAAGTGTCTATCCAGGTCCTTTGCCCATTTTTTAATTGGACTGTTTGTCTTTCTGGTGTTAAGCCATATGAGTTCTTTATATATTTTGTAGACTAAACCATTGTCTGATGTATCATTGGCAAATATGTTCTCCCATACAGTCGGTTCCCTTTCCGTGTACTCCCAATTTTCTACCATTAAATTAAGCAAATGGCTCCATCTAGTGTATATATGGAAATATATGCACTTATAAAATTAAATTCACTTTTGATTTGGAAGAATGACATCATGTCCTTTTTATCTTATTTTTATTTAGACATTCACATTTTATTTTGAATTTTATTTCTGTGTGGTAGTTTATGAGTTTAAGGTAAAAATAATCCCAAAGAATAATCAAATGTATAAAATAAAATCTTTCCACATATCTCCTTTTCTTTTTTAAAGTAAATGTTACACAAATATATTTTTATTGTGGTAAAGTACACATAACATCATATTTACCATTTTGGCCATTTTTTAAGTGTAGTATTAGGTACATTCACATTGTCATGCAACCATCATCACAGTCTATCTTCAGAGCTTTTCATCATTTCAAACTGAAACCAGTACCCATTAGACATGAGCTCCCCAGTCCCTGGTTACCTCGAGTTTACTTTCTGTCTCTATGAACCTGAAGAATAATTTTTTCTGAC
Source organism: Mormoops blainvillei (assembly GCA_004026545.1). Taxonomy (NCBI): domain Eukaryota; kingdom Metazoa; phylum Chordata; class Mammalia; order Chiroptera; family Mormoopidae; genus Mormoops; species Mormoops blainvillei. Next base: position 141,038 of record PVJD01002630.1, on the reverse strand, counting down.
TTTATTTAGATATAATTGACATATAATGTTATATAAGTTTAAGGTGTATGGTGTGTTGATTTATATACATATATCACAAAATAATTACCACCATAACATTAGCTAACACCTTCCTCATATCACATAACCATTTCTTTCTTGTGCGACATAGTATTTTGTTAATAGAATAAAGAATAAGGGAGGAAAGTGCTATATAGTCTTGGGTAAATCCCAGGCACAGAATAAACAAACAAACAAACAAACTTTTTTTTTAAAGGAAAACTGGTAAGTTGGAATAAAGTGTTGAGAAATCAAGACACTCTTATGTTTCTAAATTTTAGAAAATCATTTTTTATGTGAGTAGCAGTGTTAGTATATAAAATAAATAGGTAGGGAGATGGTTATGTAGTTCCCTGATTATACTAGATCATTATTTTTTCATTTATCATTTAAATTTTAATTCAAAATTTAACACGTGCCAGACACAATACTAGGCTCAGCAAACGCAAAGAAACAGAAGGCATAGTCTCAGTCTTCTAGAAATTCATGTGTCCTGGGACTGGCAGTAGCAACACATACAGATAAAAACGACTGAATAAAAAGCTAGAAAGTGGAGTCGCATTCTACAGACAATGGTGTGATTGTAGATACACTGATTCTCAAAAACTAATTTCCTGATAAAACCTCATTTATTTACATGAAATTTGTGTTTGATCTCAAATGGGTAATTATAGGAAAGCCTACACTAATTTTAAAGGGATAAAGGGCTTTTTTTTTTCACTATTACTGGAAGGATTCTTAAATTACTTTGACAACCCATTGCTTTCAATTAATTTACTAGACTAGATTTAATACAAACATTTACTATAGCATGCAAGGACTAAGTAGTTTTAGTACTTAGTATAAGAAGCTAAATGCAATTTGAGTGTATAAAAATGTTTTAAAATGATTTTAAAAGGCTTTAAATTATTCTAAACTAACAGTCTTAAGAACTAGAAATATGTTATTTCAAGTAATTTTTCTTTTTATTCACCTAAAGAAAACCTCTTCAATTCAGTGAACAGAGAATATTTTCTTAAATGGTAAGGTACATTCAGTTACATGTATAAGACAGAAATATTTGGGTAGTAGAAAATATCAAGCAGTTCATTCATTTAGAATGCTATTTTTTTATGTTTGTGTTATGAAAAGTACATTTTAGATGGCTTCAATCTTTAAAAAAATCAATACATTTATTATTTTCTATTCTATACCAGAGGATTTTAAAAATATTTCATAGGTTTTATAAGTTGAATTAAGTACTTTCCAAGAGAAATGGAACACAAAATTCTCTCATAGACTACTGGACTTCATTAATATAAGTCTTTGGAATGCCATTCTTTGGATTGGGCATGGTCTCATCAGTGGCCAGCTGTTCTGTTGTTTTCCTAAGATTTGCTGCAACAAGAAACCGTTTTCATTCTCAAATTTAGAATGGTGATCTCAAATGATTGGAAGCTTCCCGTTTCTCATGTCTCCTGGTAGCATGGGTGCTTTGAAGAGCAGTCCTGGCTGGGGGCATGATGTCATTCCTGCTGTGGCCATGAGAATTCAAGGGCATAATTGTTCCGCATCTTACTTAAAAATATATTGTTTAAATTATTCAATATATTGCCTATGTTTTAGTTTATAGGCTATACCAACTGCATAGAGCATATTAAATTTTTACTTTTATTAATTTATAGAATATCTCTTTTCTATACTATGTTGATTTACATAACAAACTACTCTGTGCAGTTTTGCTTCAACTCTTAAATAGCTAAATAAAAACATGTAACTCTAAGCTGTTTAGAGAATAATTTATATAATCTATTAATAGAAGAAATTTTCCATGTATATTAAGCACTGTTAACTGTAAATTACAGGAGATTTTAACCATAAACCTTTACCCTATTGTATATAACCTATACCCTATGGTGGTAAAAATTCTATATCAAAACAGTAAACGGCTTCTAATAGGCTGTAGACCCAGGCATCCTGTGTGGCTACTTTGGTTATCTCTGTTCTTAGGACCTGGAGCTTAGACAGGGCTATATCCTGTCTCAACTCTTCTAATGGAAAGGCGTTTGTAACCTGATGAATTTATGCTTTACAAATTTCCTCCCACAAAGGAAGTCAATGTGCATTTTATTGCAACACCTTTACAACATTCTGGTGATGTAAGAGGCAAAACGTACTTTCCACAATGTAAAAGTGAGGAAACTCTTGTACGTTGAATTAAGTGGTTTAACAGAAGTCATTCAGAGGGGCAGAGCTGACTCTCTCACCCCCATATCCTTTCCACTTCCTCAGGCTGCATGTATTCTTCACACCTATAGGTCCATAAAAATCTTTGTTTTGCTTCCTTAGGGTTTCTGATTCTTTAAATTCTACAAGTCAATGTGCAACAAAGATAATGCTGTTTAAGAGAATGAGTTTTCTGCACCTGTTTTGTAGTTCAATGATTGGGAGGTAATCAGCATTCTTTTAAATCTTTATGTTTAAATATACCTTGCTCCATATGAATTCTCCTTCTATTAATGTCTGCTTGGTCATCAAAATTGTCATCTGCTTTTTCCTGCCTGCGACAGGAGAAGGGTATCATCCTAAAAGGGTTGATTGGATAATTCTAGACTTAAAACCTATGTAGTCATCTTACAGAGGCTCTTGGTCTAATTACTGAAAGTGCCTTTTAATATTTCTCTCTCATTTTAAGGACTAGATTATAAAGAATAACTGAGTGATTACTACTTCAAAGCTATTAAAATATTATAAATGTAACATTGTGATTAAATTTGGTCTATTTTATTTCAGAGTTTAAAAAATAGGCATACTTTGAACATAGTATTGTGTGTTCAGTTTCAGACCACCACATTAAAGTGAATATTACAATACAGTGAGTCACTAGAACTTTTTTGTTTCCTAGTGCATATAAAATGTATGTTCGTGCTATACTGCAGTCTATTAAGTATACAACAGCATTATGTCTAAAAAATGTAATTACCTTCATTTAAAAACACATCATTGCTTAAAAATGCTAACGATCGTCTGAACCTTCAGTGAGTTATAACCTTTTCATTGGTGTAGGGTTTTTTCCTTTGTGATATCAAAGATCACTGATCACAGATCACCATAACATATATAATAATAATAATAAAGTTGGAAATATTGTGAGAATTACCAAAATGTGACACAGAGAAAGGAAGTAAACAAATGTTATTGAAAAAATGACACCCATAGACTGGTTTGAAGTGCGGTTGCCACAAATCTGAAATTTGTAAAAAATACAGTATCCACAAAATGCAGTAAAATGAAGCACAGTAATAAGGAGAGATGTCTGTAACTTTGGACTTTTTCCCTTGCTGTTATTTGGCATGGATCTTGGTACTGACCAAATACTGCTTGATGAAACATGAAGTCAAATGTGAAGTCTTTGTGCCAAAATTCAACTCACATTTATAGGGCACCAACTCATTTAAGCTAGTATTTACTATGGTCCTCTTGGTAATTATTTAACCTTGGAGCCTGGGACAAAAGTCCAGCAAATGCAGTAATGTCTCCATGAATAGAATATGTTTTGTTGTTGTTGTTTTCCTTTGGAAAATAGAAGAGGGAGTGAAGTGGAGATGTTTGGAATTCAGAAAAGGGACTCCAAACTTATAATACACCCGAGGTAACCCTGTGTTGGTTAGAATGACATAATCAAATAGTTCGATGTCAAATCTTAGTCAACTTTTTCCCTAAGAGAAGTACTCCAAATGGATTACTTAGATAATTAGATAATTAGACTTGCTTGGTCCTTGAACTGTATCATAAATGAACAAAGAGAAATATCAGTTCCTTGTGCCCTGGTTCCTTTCCTGTCTTCCTGCTCTGTCTACCCTGGAGGAGACACAGACAGACTTACTTTAATTAATGGGGGCTGGGGGACTGATATGCATGGAAAGCACTGCATGAGTCAACATGTACTTGATCTAATAGTGCTGTGAGGTCTTACTTATACACCAGGAGATTATTCTCTGTAAAAACAAGATAGATTATTAACGTGGAAGCCCAATGGAGACTGGTTTTTGCCTGAGAGGCCCACAACCATAGTATTTTTCACTATCCCATCTATCCTGAGGAATAATATCCAGACAGTGAAATTCATTCTCCCATGACCATAACTGTGAGTACTTTCTACCATTCCTGTCTTTTTGTTTTGTCCACAACACCTAAAATAATGAGGCTCTTTCCTTTATTAGTGCTTTATATTGAATTCTAATTTAGTTGAAACTTGGTCTTCTATAATTCTTAAATTAGCCCAAATCCTAATCTGAGCTATTCTGGAAAGCAGAGCCCACAAAAAGGGGTTATGTGCAGTTGTTATTTGGGAGGCAGACCCCGTAGCAGCAGTGAGGAGAGTCAAACAGGGAGGCAGAAGTCAAGACAAAGGTAAGTTACTGAGATTGTCCTTGCTGTAGGCAACAGAGCTCCGCCCCCTGAGGAGAATAAAGGACATCTCAGGACTGTCTGCCTGAGGGTGCACGAGAGGAAGCATTTGTCCTTTGTGGTTGACTGAGGGTTGCCCAGGGTTATTGCTCCTCAACCGCCCTAGTGCACCTGCCGAATGGGATCCGGCAGGACTAGCAGGGCACAGAACCGGAAGGACCCTGTGCCCCCACTTCAGGCAAGACACTGTCAGCGCCAGGGGAGGGAAAGCAAGCCCTTAACGCATTGCCAAAGCCAAGGCTAAAATCAAAGGTGAGGCCTAAGGAAAGTGAGATTGGGCGTCTGGGTTAGGCAAACTGAAACATTTTTTAGAGAGACCAAACTGGATTGGAATCTGGACTCCATCACTTGCTCTGTGAGTCATTTTGGACCATTTATTAATCGTTATTATGCCTCAGTTATAAAATGGAAATAGTATGTATTTCATAGCAAGGATCTGATAATTAGTACTACTATAGGCAAAGTGTTTGGTGCAGCTTGCTTTGAAGAGCTGTTGGGTCACAGCCCTGGCTAGGAGCTTCCTGGGTGTCATCTGAAACCAGCCTCCAGACTCACGGGTAAGGAGACATAAGAAAAGGCAGACCTCTCCAGATTGGTAGATGGCAGTAAGATAAGTCGAGGCCATACAACAAGTAGATTTCTGCACCCACCTCCAAATCTTAAAAGTTTATATAGAGGTCTTAATTGAGTTTAGTCAGTTCCCAGTCCAGCCTCGTCACCTTATTTTTGCCTCAAGGCTGTGTCCTCAGCAGCTTCTAGCTCAGGGAAGGCAGGGGAGCACAAGATCCGAGCACAGGGGCCAGCTTGTGGGTCAAACCAGCCGTCATGTCTTCTTGATGAGCTTCCCCCAAAGATATTAAGTCATACAGAAGAGGTGGTCTGCAAACGCATCAAATAATTTTTTAAAAGACTGTCAGAATTATTTCTGTTGAACCGTTCAGAAACATGTGCATTACATAGGGCAAGAATTACATTTACATCATAAGTAAGGACCTTGAGACACAGAGAGCTTATATTATTTAACGAAAATCTCTTACTTGGTAAGGGGCAGTGCTAGTTTTCTACCTCTTCTAAGTGTTTAATCTCATTCCTTAATGTTTAGCAAATATTAAGAGTGCTAAATTGACCTGCAAGTTGCAAATTATAATTTCCTTACAAATACAATTTATGGACTGAGGCTTAATTGCAGTGTACTAATATCTGTTTACTTACTGAACTTGGTGAGTAGCTCATTCCCTGTCATTGATTTTATTGTTGAAAATTTGGCAAGGCCTTATCAAATCATTTCCCATGTCAGGGTTTACTATGGAAGAGGCAGTATAATTATCTCCACTGACTTCTAGTTCTTAATTAAATTAGTGATTCCTGTAGTCTTCCTTAAATAAAGTTCTTAGGAAGCAATTTAGTTGTTAAAAGATTCAGATTAACTATGCACATTTGGATGTAAATTTTTTTAAATACCCAAGTAACTGAAAAAATTATACGAGATAGCTATAATTCAAAGAGACGGTTATATAAATTTCATTAATCTAAAACTCATCATTTAAAAGAAATATTGTCAGTGACTACAATAATTTTTAAAGGATTATTCTTTGTATTTATTTATTCAATGAAAAATATATTGCAGTTTTACGCCACAGCTTAAAAAGCAGCATAGAATTCTCTTTTAAACATTTGTGTAATATTTATGATAGGCCCAGCCTCTTATATATACTACCCTTTAATCCTCATAAAGGATTATCATATGCCTTATGACATAGAAACAATTATTATACCTATTTTATAGATGAGGAAACTGAGACACAAAGAGGTTAATACTTTCTCAAGGTCACTGTTATCTTTAAACTACTTTTGAGGAAACCGACTGAAACATTGTATAGAACTGATAAATGATAGAGTTAAAATACAAATTATAGAGTTAAAATACAGGTATATTGATGTCTAAAATCCATGTTTTTAATCAATATAATATATTACCTCTCACTCAAGGATTCTAATTAAAAGAGTGGATTAATGATTACTGAGAACCAACCCTATAACTATGCCATGACTGATTGAAAAAAGGTTAAAATTAGAAAGAAACCAAAATTGATATTAATTCCCTTAAAAAGAGGACAGTGAAGCCAACCCTTTCACATTTTATGAGTATAATATTAATTAGTCAAAATCTTTAGAACAATACTAGGGTATTTTTGTATAGTGAGATACTTGTTTCTGGGAGAAAATTTTGCTGTACTAGAGCCATAGCATTTGATTTAAACATGCTCACACACACAAAGCCATCTTCCTAGTATGTGCTGTCAATTAAATATGGACATTTAATATTTAATTTCTCTCTTAAAGCAACAGTGAAATGTATGGTAACCTACCTGCATTTATCTCTTCTTTCACGAAATATCACTGTTTGTCCTTTGACATTTCAGGAACAATGCCTTCAGACAGTGCTGCTGAATCCGTGTCTGCTTTGGTTGGAAATACAGCTGTTTTTAGCAAGGTATGATACACAGTTATCTGAAACCTGGCAATAGGTGGCTACCTATTCAGGTGAAAGCCTGAATAACACCAACTTTCAAAACAAGTGCTTGAAATGGGTTGGATAATAACAGATTCTAGGGAATGGAGGAAAGAAGAGATGATGGGTTAATGCAAAAAACGAAACAAACCTAAAACCAAAATAACCAAACAAATAAAAAACATAAAACAAAACAAAACAAAAAACCTTTAAAATGAATAACAGCTTCTGCAGAAGCAGAATTTCTGTCCAAAAGATAATGAGCTGTAGCCCCCAGACAGCAGAATAGTCACCATATTCCATAACCAGGAAAACCTTTTCCTATGCTCATTTAAAAACTATCTTTATGGAGTCCCAATTAAATCTCCTTTAAAAGGTCATTATTCATCCTAATTTGTTGGCTTCTCCCTAGGTATACTAGATGTTCCTATTTTTGTTTAAACTCTTCAATTACCTTATGAATCTTTCACTGTCATTTAAATATAATATTCATTATTGGGAACTTCATTGCTTTTCCTTTCTTTTTTTCAATAAATCACTATATTTTTGACTCCTCATATCATATATTTTGAGATAAATTGCAAATAAGTAGTCAACAGAATAATGTTATTTCACCATAAAATTAGATCTTTTCCTATCACCTTCTTTATATTATTGAGTCACCGTCAGGACTTTAGAATCATGCTTACAAACCCTTAATGTGTTAAAACTTCTCCATATTTAAAGTTCCTTCAATCTTTTCACCTTATGTAGACATGTAGAAATGAGAGAACCCCATGAAGAATTGTTTTCCAATACCCAGGGCTCTTTTGCCACTAAGTTATTCAATGAATCCCTCATTGTTTTGGCTAATTCACTCCACTGTAAAAAGATACTATAATTGGCTGTCTGCAGTATGTTCACACACATATTCCTATGTCATTGCACTCACGCTCCTTTCTTCATAGCATGATGGGTTTTCCCAGAGGACCTTAGCAACAGGTGATAATCCCAAGGATCCTGTTAAGGGTAGAATTTTATTCCCCCCAAATTCCTGTATGGAAGTCCTGTTGCCCAGTACCTCAGAATTTGTCCTTATTTGGAAATAAGAGTTGTTGCAGATGTAATTAGTTAAGATGAGATCACACTGCAGTAGGTTGGGTCCCTAATCCAATGTGACTGGAGCCTTTACAAATATGGAAAATGTGGACACAGACATGAACAAAGGGAACACCATCTGAAAATGAAGGCAGATCAGGCTGAAGTTTCAACAAGTCAAATAATGTCAGAGATGGCCAGCAAACCACCAGAAGTTAGGGGAGAGCCATAACATACATTCTTTCTCTCACGACTTTCAGAAGGAACCAACTCTGTTGACACCTTGATCTTGAACTTCTAGTCTCCAGACCTGTGGGGCAATAAATTTCGGTTGCTGTAGCCACTCTTTTGTGGTGTTTTTTTCAGGGCTGTTTAGCCCTAGAAAACTAATATAGACTCACACAGACTTTCAGAAACCCTCATCTTAATGTGCAGTGACACCTAATGGAAATCTGAAAGCTATTCTCCAGCCTGAGCTCACATTGTCCCCACAATTTAGGTGCTATCACTGGGTGAATCCTCAAACTTGGTAAAGAGTATACCTAGAACTCAATAGCCAAAGAATATCACTAATATTGAATGGCATTTTAAAAAATATCATATTTATTGATTTTTAGAGAGAGTAAGGGAGGGAGAAAGAGAGGGAGGGAAACATTGATGTGAGATAGAAACACTGATTAGTTGCCTCTCATATGCACCCCAACCTGGGACTTAATCCTCAACCCAGGCATGTACCCTGGCTGGGAATCAAACTGGCAACCTTTCACTTTCCAGGACAATGCCCAAACAACTCAGACACACCAAACAGGGCTCAAATGGCATTTTTAATGCTAGGATTTTAGTGCCGAGGTAACTCTTCAGACCTGAACTATTAATATTACAGATATGTCTCCTGAACTCTAAACCAAAGTTCCTTTGCTCTCGGCAATTGTAAAACTGAGCCTTTCACCATTCTGTTTACACCTTCCTTTCCTGGTTTTGGTCTACAGGACAGTTTTAAAACCTTGCCTTATCCTACCATCATCCCTCTTGATAGTGAGAGAGGTAGCCTGAGTTACTAACGCATGAGTTCGTGCATGCTGTACCTCGTGTGTCCAAGTTAAATAACTTGAATGAGAAGTTCTCTGCCTCTAGAATAATAATAGCACCTTACATATACTGAGTTCTAACTTTTTGTGTCACATACACCACCAGGTACTTTGCCTATGGATTTCTAGTTGACTCTAATAATGACCACCATTCTCATACTTTACTAAGTACCTACTGTGTGTTTGCACTGTAGGATAGGTTATAACAGACTTAATTTTAACTCACACCAAGTACAAAGTTATTCTCCACATTTTATAGATAAGGAAATTGGGGGTCAGAACTATTAAATATTTACAGTGGCAAAGTAGAAAATTTGACTGGCTAGAGTAATGTTTTGATAATCTAGGACAAAATTACAAACATAAAAAAAGAAAAAAGAAGAAATTCAATAAACAATAGAATTCTCTACTTGCATTTCTATAAGCAAAGAGATTTATTGCCCCATGGAACACACTAGTGAATGATAGTATCTCATTTCTGAAAGTAACATAATAAGAAGACAGTTTCTCTTGATGTATAATGTACTAAACTTTTGATGACACTGTTTCCCACTTAGGCTAAAAATACCATGTTTTATTCTTTCCCTCCCTATAGACCATCCCCCTGTCTCTCCAACCATGAGCATGGCCTGAAGTGCGATGACAAGGGTAGGTAGAGTGTACAAGCAATACCTTCCATTACCTGGTTCACATCGTTACTGTACATTTTCCCTGTTATTTCAGAAAAGTAGGTCTTAGGTCTTTATTGAAACTCTGAGAACTGATTTTTACCCCCCAAATTGCAAAAACCTGTTGAGTTAATATAGAAATGCAATAGCCTGGCTAAATCTACTGTCCTGGAAACTGTAGAAAATGAAGTTTCCTGAAGCTTGTAAGGTTAACATTACTTGCAGTAAGATGATTTCCCCAGTGATGCTGTTTTGCTGTGGAATAACTGAGATTTATAGCAAGATTCTGGGTTCTTTCTACTAACACCCTGTTATAAATTCATGAATCACAGCACAGATTCATAAATTAATGGAGGCATGAATCTGAAAGCTCACGGTTCAAAAAGCCAGCTTACTTTTTATTGTTGTAGAGGAAAAAAGAAACAAAACAAAAGAAACAACTTCCTCAATGGGAACTTAGTTTCCCATTGAATCCTAAAGATTACTGACAATTTGAAGGGATTATTTATGAAGTAGTTTATTAAAAAATTTGTTGGGAGATAGTTAAGAAAAGTCAATAAATTAGAGTTAACACTGTTGTAAGTAAAATGGTCATTGCTTATTTTGGAAAAAACAAATAATAAAGGGCTGATCCATTCCTTTTCTTGTGAGCAAAAGAGGGGAAAAGATTTTCCAAGATTTGCAATAACATCACTTCAGGGAATGGTATTTCCTAAAGACACTAATTGTACTTTTTCTTTATATCTGCTCTTAAGACAGTAGGACAAGTGAGGTTTTAGAGCAGGAACTGGAAAAGAAAGATGATGACTTGTATTCATCCTTTTCTACCCGACAGCTTCTTCCTGGTATACACAAGCAGAGAGGAGCAGTAGAGGAAATATTTTAGGAAGTCAAAAAACTGAAGGAACTAAAAATTATTACCGAAGGATAATACTAAAGAAATAGAGAGAATTAAAGAGAATGACATAATTCTTCTATGAATTCAATAAATATTAAATACATAGTATTAGATATTTAGAACAAATAATCTTTGAGGTCACTTGTAATTTCCTTTATTCTCATTTAATATTAATTTTCCTTCCTAATTTCTTTACTGATATGCAATTTCAAAACAAAATTTTATATATATGTATATATGTGTATGTGTACATATAGGCATCCATACACACATTTATAGTATGTATAAGAGGTATACAACATAGTACCTAAGGATGTGGGCTTTAGAGACAACTTGGATGTGAATTCCAGCTTTGCAAGTTGGTAAGTTTGTGACCTTAAACAAGGGATGTCACATCTATTTTTCTAAATGTTCTCATGTGTAAATAGATTAATAATAACATGGTGTTACTCTCAGTGATAAATGAGCTAATATGGCGGCCTAAATGGAGTACATGAGCACTTTAACGAGTATGGGCAGTTGTAAGGGAGTCACTTTTCAGATCCTGAACTCCATGTGTACTCTGCCCGAGAACTTGTGGTTGAAGAAGGGTCTCATCACAGGTGTCGTGCCTGTTTTCCTCTCTCTTTTCACTACTGTTCCTTTCCACATTCTAAAATAAGGTATACCTTTTACCCATCCAGGTATACCTTTATACCTGGGCTGTTTTCATTTGATATATAAATCTTCCAGTGTCAAATTAAGCAATTGTATGAAATAGTGTTGTTAGTGTTCAGACAGTGAATGATACTAATGAGTAAAATTATGGTTTTTGGAAGTGTGGCGATTTCCAGTTCTTTGTTCTCAACAAATTTGAAGGAGGATCTGAGTTTTCAGCAGATAGATTAATAGAAATAATTAGGGGTGATAAGAATAGAGGTTCACTCCATTCTTATCTACCTCTGCATGAGAACAAGTTTCTTAATTTGTTATGTTTCCCTGGTCACAGTTAAAAATATTTTAAGTGTATACACACACACACACACACACACACACACACACACACACCCCTATATAGAATAAAATTAGGGATAGTAGATATTAAATTACTTTATGACCTAGCCTCAGAAGGCAGAAGTCATCGCTCTGGCTGCGGTCATGAGCCCCCCATATTCCAGGGGAAGACATATAGATCTCACCTGTTGATGGAGACCTGTCAATGTCACCTTGTGACAGAGCTAGAGCTGGTTGGGTGGGAGGTATCATTGCAACCATCATTGAAGAATATTAAATACCACATATTATGAGGGGTAACATCCTAGTTTTTAGGTTGGAAGAAGTTTTTGTTTTTATAAATTGAGAAACATGAATTTATCTTTGAGATCAGCTATCGCCTTTGTTTTAGGGAAGAAACCTAAACAGCTTAATAAGACTTTTCCTATGTTAAGCTGATATCCCATCCTGAAATTAAGAGATGTAAGATGGCGAAAAATGAAATTACTCTGCATTATACAGATATGGTTTTGTTTTGTTTTTACTTAGGAAATTAAGCCACATCTCTGAAGCTTGTTTCCTTTCAGAATGAAAAACTCCATTTTTTCCCTTCTGGAGTCCTTGGGGAGTCCTGATCCTGAATTCTGGGCAGGAGAGTCATACTAGATGAGCACTCGCATGTGCTGGAGCTAAATCTATGGTGGCAGAAGGCTGGGGACTAAGAGGAGAGATGAATATCAGCACTAACATTAGAATGGTTTGGCTAGGGGGCTCTGGGAGTAGTTTTATAAAATATCCAGCTTTGAGTTTTTCTTTGGTAAGTTTGTCTTACGACATCCTGTGGGCTTTGGTAAAATTTTGGTTTATGTTACATTACATTGGGTTTTGTTTTCCTCCTTCGTGGAGTTAAGTAATAGACTTGTGTTAGGATGAACAGCTTGTACTAATTTGTCTAGGATTTTCTGGTTTAGTTTTTAAAAATCCCATGTTGCAGGAAACCCCTCAGACCCAGGTGAACTGGAACAGTTTGTCCCTCTAGCTGGCACCTATACTTGAGATTACTTCTTAGGAGCAAAGGGTAACAGCCTCCTAAAGCTAGTTTCAGGTCAGTTCGTGGCAACCTGCAGAAGAGTTGTGCCTTGTCTTCTTTACTGGAACTGGGCAGCAATTCAGTTATCAGTAAAACGCTAGGAAAAAGTATCTAAATCATAGAACCAAGCAGAAGAGATTATAAGGTACCCTGTCAGTGTAGTGCCAGGGATTGTCTGGCTGGTCCACAGAGGTATTGTCTGACTTTCTAGGGGTGAATATCTTTGTTTCTAGGGGTGAAATAAGGATTGGGATATTTTATATCTCTGTAAAGGTTGCTATTAACTTGTAGAAGCTGATTCTCATTATTGTTTTTTGATAGCAATATAAATAAATTTTGTTCGAGAGATGAAATTATTTCCATCCTGCAAAAAACAACAACAAAAAACGATGAACCCCAGAAGTTGCAGTGTTATTGCCCTGCAGGATATTAATTAGTTTTATATTTAAATGAGCATTCTTTGAGAATTAGCCTCAGCTTCTTGCGGGTTCCCTCATTAACAGGGTAATTAAATATTTGACATTGCTGACTTTTTTGGGGTGAGCAATGTTTTTATTTTTTTTCAAAATCATACTTTGCCATTAGAGATTTGTAGGATCTGTTAATATTCCTCAGAAGCGACCCAGACATTTATGGCGGGAGTGAATCTGGCAAAAGTCTAGGTTTCCTACATCCCCTCTCCCTCCCAGGGTTGGGGAGACAGCGAATATGATGAAGAGATTGGGTGTTCCTAGAGTGAGGAAATCTTTCTGTCCCCCCTTCATCTTCACTGCCAGCCCCCCAGGCCTTCCCCTTCTCTCCCATGCTGAAGAGCCCCTCCTTTCAGTCAATGGGTTCTATCAGCACGGGGTAGGGGGGTCAGGGTGGGACAAGTTCTTCCCCGTATTCAAAGCAAAACATCTGCATGTCAAACATTTCTCTTACCAAGATGGACTTTTTAAAGCTTAATCATACCACATTATGATCCCAAAGGGGACTTCCTTGCTTTCCTCAATCTCACCAAAGATGCTGGGAAGGAGTTGGAAATGGAATCAGAATCAAACCATGTATATATGAACATATGTATACATGAGTATTGTATGTGTCATCAGAGTCCTGACAGGAAAACAGAAACCAGAGACCATTCTGCAAGTTTTGTTTGTTTGTTTGTTTGCCTTTTTTAAAGCAGTGAATACCAGGAATTGATTAAATAGGTGAGAGAAAGGCTGAGAAACCAAACAGAGGACAGTGAGCACCCCAGAGGTTAGCGACAGCTGAAAGCTTCTCCACTCTTACGGCTGAGGGAAAGAAGGAGACGACAGTGTTTCTGAGGCCCAGGGGCTGGTACTAAAAGGCAGAGCCTGGAATCGTGGGGATGATGCAGCTGTTGGCGGAGAAACTGCCAAGGCAGATAGAGAAGAAAAGAAATAGCCTGGCTTCTTGTTTCTTCTCACCTTCCCACTGGCAAAACCCATCAGGGAACAGATGATCCCAAAGCCTGGAAACTGCAGCCCGCAGGGCCAGGACCTTGCAGAGGAGAGAACAGCAGAAGGGGGAAGAATGAGAGAGAAGAAATGGGCCAATATTGGGGCATTAGTTAGTGGGACACGTAATAGGTCAATAAAGGTTAACTTTCTGTTTTTTCCAATTTTCAATTTCATTGGCCTTTAGATTCTTTATCTTGCTATTAGGAGATATGAAGAAAAGTGTTTTTATTATCTGCTCCAAGACCTTGAATAAGGCCAAAAACTTTCTAAGAATACAAAGGGATGTTCTGATTCTCTTGAAATCACTTGTATTTGAAGATAATTAACTTCGTCAAGCTAAATAAATGCTCACTCTCTCAACTCCTGCATTTTATTTCGGTACTTTTTTTAGTATTCTTCTTTTACCTTGCCTTCCGAAGATCTTTCTTATTTTATGACTCATCCCTAAGCCCCACAGCAAAAAAGATACCTTTTTTTTTTTTTTACCATTAATTCCAATTTCTCTCATTCAATTGCTGCTGTTTCACACATACACGTGCACAATACTGGGTTTTGTGGTAGTACTAATTATATGCCGGACTTTATGCCTTTTAGTTCTGAATACATTTTAAATGTAGGTACAGAAGTGAGGTGAGGAGCAAATATCGGTTGAACTGCCGGAAAAGCTAGGTCAAAGTGCACCAAAGGAACTTGAAGGAAAAAGGTGCTTCTTAACTTTTTCCCACCGAAGTGGATCTACCGGTTGTCATAGGCAGAGCCAACAGATAACTGCAAAGCCTGGTCCCGTGTGTCCAGGGTCCTTTCCCCATTTACACAAATTTGATAAATCAATCCTTCCTCTCAGGGGATACTAAAATAATGAGAGGGAGGGAATGACCGGAAGTAATCCACACCGTTCCTTTCTGGGGAACATAGAAGAAGGCCTCTTGCCCGGCTGGTGTGGCTCAGTGGATTGAGTGCCTGCGAACCAAAGGATCGCGGGGTCCATTCCCAGTCAGGGCACATGGCTGGGTTGCAGGCCAGGGCCCCAGTTGGAGGCACACACAACACATTGATGTTTCTCTCCCTCATTTTCTTCCTCCCTACCTCTCTCTAAAAATAAATAAAATATATTTTTTTAAAGGCCTCTCTGCGTAAATGAGAGAAGAAACATATGTTCCCCTCTTCAAATAACTTCCTACAGAAAATGTCAATCAATCTACTAAAAATTAATTGTAAGCCAGTTTAGTCCCATAAGTTATCAATTTGAACATCACCAGTCACTAGCTTAAAAATTTGCAAATTAGGTATTTCTCATTAAAACCATTTCAAAATCCTGATTAAAAGAGTTCAAACATTTTTAAAATTTGACTTATATTTTAGAGAGAGGGGAGGGGAGGGAGAAGGAGAGGGAAAAAACATTGATGTGTAAGAGAAACATCCATTGGTTGCCTCTTGCACTTCCCCAACCAGGGACCTGGTCTGAAACCCAGTCATGGGCCCTGAGATGCAATCAAATTGGCGACACTTTGGTTCACAGGCCGGCACTCAGCCCACTGAGCCACACCAGCCAGGGCAAGAGTTTAATTTTTTTTTACATTTTCTTTAAATTTACAAATATATTATGTACTGTTATAAAAGTTAACATGATATAAACAAAAATATACTGTTTCACCCTGAATATAATCAGTAACTGCAATTCAGATCTCATGGAGCACTGGAAGCATGATTGGGAACGTTGAAGCATCCTGTAGTTGAAAGTAACTGAAAATATTTTCCTGAAAGGAAAGGTATATAACAAAGTAACAGCAAGTGAAGTCTATTTTATATGTCTAAATCTCTTTCAAATTTAGTATTAGAAAAAAAAAAGAAAGTATATGTCCACTAGATGGCAGCAAATTAAACCTTTTAAACTACCTCTGCTGAAAGATGGGAACGGAAGCCCCTGCTGTCAGTTTTGTCAGGAGGAGCTAGGAATGTAGAGGGAGACCACGACTGGCAAAACGCACTGGCGAGTGAAGTAAATCTCATCAACCAAATTGTGATTACAGACTCTCTATATTGGTTGGTCTTCTAAAGTCATACTCTTTTAAACAGCAATTTCTTTGGACCTATATGTTCTAAAATAATTACCACTGGATCACAAACAAATTGATCCAGTGGTAACTGTCCACGGTCTTATGAGTTCTGAAAATAGGATTACTGACAGTGACAGAGACTGGCCTAAATTACAAATTGTAGTCAATGTTTGCCAAGGCCACACCGTGATTAACTCCAGCACCCCAACCATTTTTAGTAACCTCGCTCCCAAAACCACTTTTTTGGTATTCATTTTCTCTTGCAGTTAGAGTTGCAGAGGTGTTTCTGGAGGTATTAGCTGATAAGTTTTAATACATCAATGAGACGTGCTATTTTCAAACTTATTAAGAAATTATTTTTGTAATTGCTTATAATATTGAAATAGATTTACTTCAGCTAGTGTAAGTCATTTGTTACCAACAGTGCAGGAGCAAATCATAAAATTTGCATCTCTCCTTGACTGAACTTTAGGTAAGTTCCTCTGAGCTTTCTTTTCAACTAGTCTAAGCCACTATTAGCAAAGAACCCTGCTAAGTCATCACCAGCCCCCACCTGTCATATTTGATCACACTTGGTATCTTGATCAAGTTCCTCATTCCCACCTTTGATGCATAAGTCCTTGTCCTGTCTTTAACAGGAACCCTGTTGTCAAGAATCCTCCTACTCTTGAGTCTCCTCTTTATAATTTCCCACCCACTATCACCCTCAATCTGCTCTTTGGCTATAAATCCCCATTTGTCTTTGTTGTATTTGGAATTAAGTACATTTCCTCACCCCTATTGCAATAGTCTTGAATAAAGTCTTCTTTAGCATTTTAACAATAGTGACAATACTTACTTTTTTATAATGCATGCTTATTTTTAAATGTTTTACTTGTTTTTAAAGCTTTCATGTATAATCTAACAATCATCTGAATGGTTTTATACCCAAATTTATTTTTAAAGTGCATTGTCTCTAACAGCAATACATTTCTAAAGGTCTTCTTTTTCACCATCTGTCTTTTCATTTAGCCATGTGTTGTACCCTCTATTTCTGCAAAAATGTCAATTAGGCAGCCATTCCTGGACATCTACATATTGTTTATCTTAAAATCTTTTTTTAATCCTCATTCGAGGACTTTTTTTTCTTTGCTTTAGGAGAGAGAGGAAGAGGGAAACAGAGAGAAAGAGAAACATCAGTGTGAGAAAGAGAAGCATCAGAGAGAAAGAGAAACATCAATTGGCTGCCTTCTCGTACACACTCCAAACGAAGATCAAACCTGCAACCCAGGTATGTGCCCTGACCAGGAATTGAACTCATGATGACCCTTTAGACTACAGGATGATGATCCAACCAATTGACCACACTGGTCAGCGCACATATTATTTACCTTTTATTCCAGTTACTTTCCTTTCAGGTGGTTTGTTGTCTGTAAAGCTACTTAAAGAAGACCTAAAATTTATTGTGACAGCTTTTAGCTTTCTTTCTAAGTGTCATAAACTTTTTCTCTATTGTACCATATGGCAAATGTCGATTTAGGCTGTTATGCTTCTTGCAAACATCGTTACTTATTCAAATTCCACAAGTTCATTAAGGATAATCTCAAGTGCTGTCCTTTCTCTATAGCCCTTGGTGAGAATATCTGCTAATAAATTTTCTCCCTCAATTTATTTGACTTCTACCCGTTGGTTAAGGGTCTAACTTGAAGAGAGCTACATATAGTAGGTACTTTTTAATACAAAAGTTTATGATTCTAATAAGTTGACAAATAATAATTTTTTTGCGTTTCTAATGTATGGCAGGAACTGTGCTAGACACTTTTAGTATATTACTTCTAATCCTCACAATAATATTTCAAATAGTTTATTATTACCCTCATTTGCAAAAAGGGTCATAAGGGTCAGGATGTATAAAAGACTTACCCCAGATCACAGAGTAACTAAGCAGATGAGCTGGATCCAAAGTCTATGTTCTATTCACTATACATGACGCTTCCCTTACGCTCCCTGTCTCCAGGCCCATTTTTCTCTAGGTTTTAAAATTAGTTAACATTTCACCTATCTAACAGTCAGACTTCTAATCTCAATAAACTAAAGAGAGACATGGGAAGCCAAAAAAATAGGGTTAAATAAAAAGCCTGTCTTCACTGGGAAAAATAGTACTTATAGAATACACATTTCAAATTCTTTCAGCAGTAGATTGCAGTCATTTTAGCCTAGAACCTTCAGATCTAATTTTTTTTGTGTGTAGAATATGTAATGCTTGACTACCTAATTATAGGAGGCAACATATTAGAGACTTAGCAAAAGTAAGTACTCTCAATCAGTGAGGAAGCATGAATAATTTACCAGGACAGGTAAGCAAACAAGGGCCATTTACTAAACGCACACGGTTTTATATCTCTTAATTGTCGAGGTCATCCCTGTATTAAACTACATTAATTAGTTCCATTATGTTGTTTATCTGCTTTATTGACTCATTTGTTAAAGAGAGTTACATAAATTACCCTTAATAGGTTACTTTAGTGAATAGTTCTTTCTGCATACATGTTTAGCTGAAATTGATATTATGTGGAGGGTTCAAGATGGTCTCTCAATATTTCCTAAGCTTTTTGATATATAAAAGTATAGATATGAAAGTCATCTTACATATTTTCTAGAAGTTAACAAGTGACTATTACATAAAATTTCAATGTAAGCATTGAAATATAGCTCTTAACTAAAGCACTCCCTAATAAGTTTAGCAATCTGAAAGCTTAAGATTTATTTTCACATTTAGCATTTCCAAATTTGGGATATATTTTATAACTCTAATGTATCTTTTTTTAACTGATTTTTTATTTAATTTTTGACCCAAAATGCATACTTTTAAAAAATGTATTTTATTGATTATGCTATTAAATTTGTCCCAATTTTTCCCCCTTTGTCTCCCTCCACCAAGTACCTGCCCCCCCCCATTCCCTCCAGCAATCCCACATCATTAGCTGGTGTCCCTGGGTTGTGCCTATAAGTTCTTTGGTGACTCAGTGCCCCCTTCCTATTCTGTACCTACCAGTTTGTACTTCTGAATCCCTGCCCTTTCCCCTCATTCTCCCCTTCTCCCTCTCAACTGATAACCCTCCAAATGATCTCCGTATCTATGATTCTATTTCTAATCTGCTTGTTTGCTCATTTTTTTTTTTTAGATTCAATTGTTGATAGTTGGGAATTTATTGAATTTATAGTTGTGAATTTTAATGTTCATAGTTTTGATCTTCTTTTTCTTAAGTAAGTCCCTTTAACATTTCATATAGTAATGACTTGGTGATGATGAACTCCTTTAGCTTTACCTTGTCTGGGAAACACTTTATCTACCCTTCAATTCTAAATGATAGCTTTGCTGGATAGAGTAATTTAGGTTGTAAGTCCTTGCTTTTCATCACTTTGAATACTTCTTGGCAGTCCCTCTTGCCTGCAAAGTTTCTTTTGAGAAGTCAGCTGACAGTCTTATGGGAACCCCTTTGTAGGTGATTATCTGCTTTTCTTTCGTTGCTTTTAAGATTCTCTCTTTATCCTTAACCTTTGGCATCTTAATTATGATGTGCCTTGGTCCTCTTTACATGCATCTTATTTGGAACTCTGTGCTTCCTGGATTTGTATGTCTATTTCCTTCATCAGATTAAGGAAGCTTTCTTTAATTATTTTTTTCAAATAAGTTTTCAATTTCTTGCTCTTTCTCTTCTCCTTCTGACATGCCTATGATTCAAATGTTTGTGTGTTTGAAGTTGTTCCAGAGGCTCCTTAACCTACCCTCATTTTTTTCATTCATTTTTCCTTCTTCCTGTTTTAATTTTTTTTCTTCCTTGTGTTCCAAATCATTAATTTGAGTCTTGACTTCACTCACTCCACTGTTTATTCTCTGTAAGTTTTTCTTTGTTTCACTTAATGTAAACTTTCTTTCTGCCTGGGTCTTTTTTATGCTGAAGTAGCCACTGAGTTTCTTAACCAGTGTTTTGAACTCTGAATCTGATAGATTTCTTATCTCCATTTTGTTTAGTTCTTTTTCTGGAGTTTTGTTCTGTTCTTTAATTTGCGCCATATTTCTTTGCCCCCTCATTTTGGCAGCCTCCCTATGTTTGTTTCTATGTGTTAGGTAGAGCTGCTTTGACTCCCTGTGTTAGCAGCATGGCCTATTGCAGAAAAGGCACCTGTAAGTTGGCTGGGGCAAAGCCTTAGGTAATCGCCTGGGTGGGGTAACCCATGTGAATCAGGTTGATGGAGGCTCAGATATGGTGCAGCTGCTCTATGACTCTGTGTGATGGAGGGCTCAGAAAAGGGATGATGGCCACTCCCTGGTCTCTGGAGTTTTGTCCACGAGGGAGCTGTCCTTTGACACTCAGCTAGATGTCAGATGCTTCAATCTCCCCCTGTATGCCACTGGTGCCCTTCAAGTTGCTATCCTGGTGCTGGAGCTCAGAGGGAGTGAGTCTATGTAAGTCCTGAGCCTATTACACAACCTTTAAGAGGGATATGCCTGAGAATCCTGCAATTTCTTCGGTCACCCCAAACCCCACTGATTTATACAGCCAGAAGTTATGGGAGTTTATCTTCCTGGCACTGGAAGTCTGGGCTGGGGACCCTAGTGTTGGGCTGAGATCCCTCACTCCCAAGATATCCCTTCCGATTTTTATCCACCACATGTGGGTGTGGCGCCACCCATTTTGTGTCTCCGTGTCTCCGCATCTCCATTACTCCTACCCATCTGAATGAATATGAGTTTTTTAATTCCTTGGTTGTTGGGCCTCCATACAGCTTGATTTTCTGACAATGCTGGGTTACAGTTGTTTTGTAGTTTAGTCGTAATTTTTGTTGTGGTTGTGTGAAGAGGTGAGCCATGTTTGCCTACATCTCCAGCTTGACCGGAAGTTAATTTATATTTTCTATTAAAAACTCTTTTAAATCAATAATATGTCTTTCAGGTAAACACAAGTTCAGTTCAGTATTATCAGAGAAAAAGTTGGGAACAAGCCAATACCAAAAATATGGAAGTGGTTAAATAAATAATAGTTAATTCATACAATGAAATTCAATGCAGAAATTGTTTCTTCATATAAAGGTAGCCAACATGGATTGTTGAGTGTGGTGTTAACTAAGGTTACATATGCAAGGAAAACAAAGATTCACTATTTCTTCTTAAGTACTTAGACTGCTGGATGGCAGTGCCCTCTATTATGTAATAAAAAATCCTTTGGTTAGACATTTTCCCATTTGAATAAATGCTAAGTCATTGAGATTGGCTTTAAAAAATTTATTATAAAGAAGAAAAAAATCATTTTATGCTGAAATATAAAAGATATAGAACACCATGACATCAATTAATTGATTAATACCTAAAAGAATTATTAATTCTCTGATTTAACAAATGTTAGCCTGAAATAACTTCTATATTTAACTTTTTAGAACTGAAAGGAACCTCCGTAATTAATTGCATTTTCCTTCATGGTAGCCGACAGCCACACGTGGCTATTGAGCACTTAAAATGTGAACAGACCAAATTGAGATGTGTTGTAAGTATAAAATATACTCTAAATACTGAAGATTAAGTAAGAATAAAACATGCAACATATCTCATTAAAATTAATAATTTTAAACATTGATTATATGCTGAAATGATAATACTGTGAACATATTAGGTTAAATAAGATATATTATCAAGTTAATTTTACTTGTTTCCTTTTATTTTTTATGCTGGGTACTGTAAAATATTAAATTACATATATGCTGATAGTTTCTTTCTATTGGACAGCACTGCTCTATAGCTTTTGTTTCTTAGAGACTTAAAAACTTCAAAAGTTTCATTTCTGGCTCAAACTAAAAGCAATTAGTGAGGGATCACTTACTGCTTTCTTTTTACTCTCCTTTGGACTTAAAAAAAATTGTGGTCAAAACAACAATCACACAAAAAAAGCCAAATTTACATGAGCAGAACCTCCCTGAGGAGGATGTGCATTTTTTTGTGGGGAGGCAGTTTATGTTAATAAACAACACTGTGGGTGTGATTACTGTGACCTTTGAGCTCATGTTTCTCTTGCAGTGAAAAAGATGGTATTTTATGACTGTTACCTGCTGCTTCTGGTAGTGATTTCCAGACTTTCTCTTTTAAAGGGATAATTTTTTTCTTCCATGTACATTTTAAATATACTTGGGTATTTAAAATACAACTACACATCCATGTAGTTGTCTCCTTGCACAAAGAACTACTCAAATAACCTTGGAAGTAAGACAAAGGTCAATAAGGAACAAATCAGCATCAGAAAAAAGATAATCTCTTGGTTTCCTTGTGCTACCCAAGCAAGCCATGCAGATCAGAATCTAGAAATATTCAGATATTAATAGGGAAAGGTGTTATTATAGCTTGGAAGTCTAATATTTATAGCTAAAATTAGTACTCATAAAATCTTTCGTTCATAGAATGTTCTTTCATCTCTGCATAGTTTCCCAAGGGTGAACCAATCCATGGACAATATTACTCTGATTTTATCTTCACCTCAGTAATATGCTCAAATATGCTTCTTAAAAAATTTCCCAAATTATTACTTGTACTTTCCATGAATTGTAGCATTTGGTTTCTCAGACATCATGTAGCATCCACCGTTTAATAAATTGATTAAGCTAGTTAATAATTAATATTAATTGAATTCTTCAGTGTACTAAGCACTGTGCCTGCAACATGCTTTCAGTCTGGTGAAGTTTGGTACACACACACATATATGCAAACATGAAAATACAATGAGACACTTGCTTTAATGCGGATTAGTATGGTCAAAGTGAAATGGTAGCATGAAGTCTTAAGAGAGTCACCATGAGCTGCATATAGCTGAAATATGAAGACCAAGGAGGTCATAGTAAAGTCAGTGAAAGGCAGCAGTCAAAGCATAAAGAGCCTTACAGATTTAATTCTAAAAATCACAGGTTTCCAAACAGTTTTTGAGCTATGGGATCCTATTCAAATAAAATATTACACAGTGTTTTAGTGAGTGAAACAGGTAAATAGATTGCAATACTGGAAATTCTCTTCTATCACTGGGTCCAAGAATGCCCAGAGTTAAAGAAAAATGAAATTAAGTATGACTACTATGATTTCTGACCAATACTGAGTGGACGCTCGTGCTATTCAGAGAGTCAAGGAATACAAGGAGATTGGCCTTTTAGTCTCTTCTAGCTCCAGAGTTATTGCTGGCTACCAAAGTGCTATAAAAGTATTTTGAAGCTACAAATCCTCTAACACTGTGAAGTGACAGTATGATCTGCTTCCAAATATGAAGTCGTACCTGGTCCAAACTTAGGTTGGGGTGTAATATTGCTCTTATTCTTATATCTACATCATGCTACAAGAGGTTGCACCAAATGGGAATAGTGTTCTTTCTTCTCTTTGATGTTATACTATTATAAATCTATTGTAGAGCTTCCCAGGGCCTCAAAGAGAGTTTCATAAAAAAACTCTTTTAGCATTTGCTCGCATTCCTCTCACTAGGACATGATGGTATCTGGTGTGGTTGAGGGAGAAGAAGTCAGGACGTGATCTGAATAATAGATGCACCCTCTTTTTCAGATTCATCCCTGCTCTCTGACCCTGAGTCATTTTCTTTGGATAGATTAGCATGATTTTTTCCCCAGGAATCTCCCTTATTGCTTGAATGAAAATATAACTTAGTGGGATCTAAAATAGAGCCCCAGAGATACACTTGGAATACAGAGAGAATACACCTTATATTGAAGCTGGTACTTCTGTGACCGCTGAATATTGTGGAATAGTTAAACTTAGAAACAACTTTCGTTTTTAATATTACATGGTAGAATGAGGATCAGAGGTTTCCAACCTTGGCACTATTGATACTCAGGACTGGATAACTCTTTACTGTGGGTGCTGGTCCTATGCATTATAGGATGTATAACAGCATCCTACCCACCCCCCTTGGAGCTGCAACAAACAAAAATGTATGTAGATGTTGCCAAATGACTCCTGGGAGACAAAACTGCCCTTGGTCAAGAACTCCTGAATTGGACCTAACATAGAATTCCCACCTCCCTCCTTACAAATGTGTTATTCTAAGCAAGGGACTTAACTTCCCTGGGCCAGTGTATCTGAAACACTGAGTAAAATGTTAAATACCTAGTATGGTGATTGATAGAGAGTAGACACACAAAAAATTGCATTTTTCTTTTTCACTTCCTCCTTTTTTTTCAATTTTGAATGTCTGAATATCCAAAAAGTCATCCTAGATTCTAGAAATGGAGACACATACTACTAACAAAGCAGTTTACCTTCTAGGATTTTTGTGTGGTTAATAATGAGACTGTTTGAAATTAGAAGTAAATGCAAGCAGTAAACATTGGAGAAAAGAACTGTGGTTATTTTGTTAACATATTTTTTATTTTAAAATTTAAATTATTAAAAATTATTTTAAATTTTAATTTTAAATAAAAATTCTATATTTTGTTGTTTTAATTCATTTTCCTTTATATTGTCACCTTTATAACAACCACAGAAAATAGAGCAGGGAGAATCCCCATTTTATAAGTAAGGGTTTTTGAGTTAAGAGAGACTAAGTGAGTTGTCAAAGACATTAGTTTAGTAAGTACGGGAGGTGAATCTTGAGCTAGGTCTCTGATCGCAAATGTGGTACATTTGCATTTTTAATAACTACTTTCTACTAGATTAAATATATGATTTGAATACAGTGCTGAATATTTAGTTGAAGCACATACTATCTTTAAAGGTTTTGACATTTATTTACTATTATGCAATTCTGTTAGAGATTTGAGGGGTAATGAAGACCAAACTGGTTTGATTTTTAAATATTTCTTTTAGATTGTTTTAATATTTATAAAAGTAATATTTAATTTATTATGTAATAGATATAATGAAATAATTACACAGAAATGTGAAATAGGCTTTCACCCAAATGTAAAAACTCATGAACAGGTTTTCTTTTTTTAAAAACCCTGTTTGTAAGCTAAGACTCTACAATAAAAATCATGGGGACAGAGCTTCCAAACCACTAGCTAAAAACCCTTTTCTTTCAAGAGAAACCAGTTATACTTGCATGATAACTACTGTTAATGTTCTATTTGAATAGCCCTAGCTGGTGATATTTACTTTTTATAGTTTACCATTGTGAAATACAGCAAATGAATAAAATGGAATCACTGTGGTCAAGCTATGAAATTATTGACTTCAATAATGAGTTAGGGCATAAGAAAATGGTAATCCTTGTTTTAACTGGCTCTGGGAACTTAAACCTTGGAACTTTTTAGTCACATGTCAGTACTTAGATATGCATCAGCATGTTATGTGTCAATGATGGACACAGATCAACCCTCCAGTTAACCATCTGAATGACTTCAAGGAGAAAATGTTCAATTGTCTGAAAAACCAGACATCCACTGTCTACTGTATTGGACCACCAACCCAGGGGCTGCGAATGCAGAACTGATTCTCCTCAAGAATGTACTTTTTACATAAAACTCTCAGACTTTACTCTTTGGAGCACTCTTGCTATTGCTTAGGTGTGTTTCTAATGGTTTGCAAACCCTGAGACCCTCGAACAAATCTTCGTCATTTATTTCTAGCCAAAGCCTCCTGACTCTTTTTGAATATGTTCAGCACCATTATGAAACACTTGAAATCAGAGAACAGTTTTTTGGAATGAAACGCAAAATGTCATAGAATGAGCAGATAATATGTGAAAAAAAAAGTAGTAGTACAGAAAATACCTTAATTCAAAACTGTACTCTTACAACTTTGAAACAGTTACAAGGGGTGGAAAATAAAATGGTATCTATTCTCAAAATAAGGATAGATGAGGAAGGTCTAAAAAATTAACCTCAAAACTCACTGAACCAAGAATAATTTTATGTGTTTAAATATTAGTTTAACTCAAGGATTCCCTTTTGTGACTAGCCTGTAATCTTTGCTACTCCTTCTGTCAGAGAAAGGAGAAAGCTCCTTAACCAAAAATTTACCTGGGAATTTCAATTTGACATCTCTTAAAGGAGTCCGCATAGCCACAGAATTCATCTTGAGCTTCTGGATCTGAATGGCTAGAGCTCTCTCCAAAGATTATTATTGTCAAATGAAAAATAATCCAGAAAAAGCAGAGAGAAGAGGAAAGGGAAGGAAAGAGGGAGGGCAATTTGACAGCATATTAGAATCACTGGGGATTTTAAAAATCATAATTCTAGGGTGTCACAAACCAGAGATTCTAAATTAATTGGCATAGTATGTGGCCTGCTACTGAATTTTTATAAGCATCAAAAGTATTTTTAATATGAAGTCAAGGTTATGTATTCCTGTTTTTGCTGGTGAGCTGAAGGAGATAGTAAAATTGTTAGAAATTTGCTGAGGCTTAGAGGTTCCCAACAAGTATGAGCCAACAAAATATTGAGTGTATCATTAATATTCATGAGTAAGTATCTCTCCGAATACACGCAATAGATCAAGAAAGGATAAAATCAAGAGCCCAATTGGCAGTCAGTATTTCACCAGTAATGTTTGCCAATGAGCTCCCATTTACAATTAACTTTGTACACATTTTCAGCAGTAACCATCTCTAAACTAACACTGGCCAGTTACTATTCCTTTCAGAGGAAAGAGGTAAAGGAAGAAAATAATACAGTACTGAAGGAACTTTGAAGAGTAGGAGAATTAACTTTTAAGTGCTCAAAAGGTACATATTAAAATGTACCTGATAATTTCATAACACAAATTATGATTTAGTAAACATCTGTCCTGCAACCTGTACTGTGCTAGAAGCCTTTCTTGCCATCATAGAACCTGCATCATTTCCATAATAATTTAGGACCTAGTTTTGTCACCACATTTATTGTTGGCACTAATAATGTATCAACAGGTATTTGAAGTGTTTCTCCAAAGCAATAAATTCCCTTCCAGCACTTTAAAGTTATCCATTTATTCCCACAAGATGTTTAATAAAAGTCTATCTACCTGTCATGAACAACATTGATAAAAATCGAGTAGTAAAAAAGTTTAAAATGAATAATAATATTTTAATAAAATATACACAGAAAACACTAGTGAATTAAAAATACTATCTAAAAATATTAATTTAGTTGTCATAACCTGAAAGGGGAATTGTGCCTAGAGTTTATACTGTTTTGGAGTACTTTTAAATCTATAGAACATCAACTAGTTTGTTGAATCATTTGATTAAAATACCCGTAGGAGAAAGAAAAATATTCTAGGCCTATGTTTTTCATTTAGAAGTTTGCTACAAATATTACAAAATAAAATTAACAATGTAGTTTATGAGTGCTCTTTTTAGTGATATATATGGGTATGGTAGGTGTGTGTTTCAATCATGCACTCACATACATGCACACACCTATAAACATGCACATTAAGGGGGTGTATATGTGTGTACTGACTCATTGTGTAAAATATATTTTTTATTGTAGGTGTGGTTGAAAATTTTTAATATATTGGACTAGGGAAAATTATCTACTTTCCTAGGTCTATAGTTTTCTGCAAGAGTAGATTTTTATGAAGTTATTACAGTGAAATCTTGATATATAAGCAGTCTCATTCCATGTTTGGTAATTCCTATAGTTTGAGAATATTAGTAATATAACTGTAAGAACACTGGGTTTATTTTCTTAAGCAGTATGTAGGAATAGTAACATTTCTCCCCACCCCCCTCTCTCTGCAGTTACTGTACTGCTTTTTGATCTTGTATTGTCTGGAAGACTTTGTACAGACTTAGCACTTAGTGAAAACAGAGGATAGGATCTTCTGATCCAGCTCAATCTCAGTTTTATTGGGATAGAATTGTATTAGTTTTATGCATATAATATAATGATTTGATATATGTATATATTGCAAAATGACTCAATAAGTGTAGTTCACATCTAACACCTTACATAGATACAGCATTTTTTTCTTGTGATGAAAAATTTTAAGATGATTCTTTTAGCTCCTTAAAGGGAGCTCTCTGGGATCTCTTTTATAAGGGCACTAATCCCTCTCACAAGTGCTCCACCCTTATGACCTAATCACCTCCCACAGGGCCCACCTTCAAATAGCATCATATTGGGGTTTAGGATCTCAATATATAAATTTATGGGGAGGATACAGACATTTAGTCTACAGCAAGCTGTCATTACAATATTGAATAAAAATGGCAGAAATAGATATCTCTGTCTTGGTTCTGACCTTAAGGAGAGAAGCATTCAGCCTTTCACTATTTTAAATATCATGTGGAAGTTTTTTACTTTTCAGTTTTACTTTTGTC
Source organism: Mormoops blainvillei (assembly GCA_004026545.1). Lineage (NCBI taxonomy): Eukaryota > Metazoa > Chordata > Mammalia > Chiroptera > Mormoopidae > Mormoops > Mormoops blainvillei. The sequence goes on along the minus strand of PVJD01002630.1, from coordinate 112,453 downwards.
AGTTTGAAAAAGTTCCCATTCTTAATTTATTGAGTTTTTTATCATGAAAAGATAATACATATTTTAAATTCTTTTTCTGCATATATTAGAATAATCATGTTGATTTTATCTTTTATTAATATTGGGTTCATCAAAAAGTCCATATGTTTTTTCCTGCAAAATAGAAGACATTTTTTTTCATTTTCAGCAAGAACTTTATTGATTTGGATATTTTGAGTATGTTGGCTACCTCCCACATGATGTAATGTTGATTATTCTCATTTAATGTCTTGATTTGATCACTATCAACTTCAACTGGTCTACCCAACTGTGGAGTATCATCCAGAGAGAAATCTCCAGCAGAAAACTTCACAAACCACTTTTGACACATTCAATCAGTCACAGCATTTTCTCCATACACTGCACAAATCTTTTTTTGTGTGTTTCAGTTGCGTTTTTACATTTCTTGAAATACGAAAGCTTAATATGCTGAAAATATGTTGTATCTTTTATCTTCGATATTAAAATGGCTATATAAAAATTCATCGATTTTGATAAGATTATTTATTCATTTAAATTTTATACTATTTTTTATTGTTCAAGTAAAGTCTCTTATTTTCCCATCACCACTCTCCCCACCCACCCCCACTTCCCACCCACAATCTTATCCCCCACTTTAGCCTTGTCCATGAGTCCTTTAGAGACACATGATCCTTGGTGACCCCTCCCCTACTTTCCCCCATTTTCTACCTCCTCCCTCCCCTCTGGCTACTGTCAGTTTGTTCCTTATATCAATGTTACTGGTTATATTTTGCTTGCTTGCTTGTTTTGTTGATTAGGCTCCACTTATAAGTGAGATCATATGGTATTTGCCTTTCACTGCCTGGCTTATTTCACTTAGCATAATGCTCTCCAGATCCATTCATGCTGTTGCAAAGGGTAGAAACTCCTCCTTTCTTTCTGTTCTGTATTTTCATACCAGTCAGAATGACCTGATGGTCATTCAAACAAATCAACAAAAAAGTGCTGGCAAAGTTGTGGAGAAAAGGCAACCCTCGTACACTGTTGGTGGGAATACAAACTGGTGCAGCCATCATGGAAAACAGTGTGGAATTTCCTCAAAAAATTGAAAATGGAACTGCCTTTTGACCCAGCAATTCTACTGCTGGGATTATACCCTAAGAATCCTGGAACACCAATTCAAAAGAACCTATGTACCCCAATGTTCATAGCAGCACAATTTATAATAGCCAAGTGTCAGAAGCAAACTAAGTGCCCATCAGTAAAGTGGATCAAAAAACTATGGTACATTTACACAATTGAATACTATGGAGTAGAAAGAAACTAATTTAATTAAAATTATTCACATACTCCCTCTTCACATTTTTCTTTAAGAGATCTTGTGAAGTTAAAATCTTGATCACTAAGTGAATAGACTGCAACTTTCTTGGTCACGAAGATGATTGAATCTGGTGACACAAAACATGAGTGTAGTTGGAGTAAAGAAGGTGGGAAAGGTTGATGGAGGACTTGTCTTATGTTACCATTCATTTACTGAATCTCTAATTACTAAAAGATATTTTAAAAACAACAAATATGAGAAATAGAAAAGAAAGAATACAAAAGAATAGATGGAGAAGTTTCCAAATAGAGAAGTTGCTGTGTTAATGAGGAATGTTATTTAAAATTATATGAACTAACTGAATACTAAAAATTCATAGAATTGCCAATCTGATTAGAATAATAATTGAATTATCTTTTCTTTACTAATTGAAATAATGGATGATAAAGAAAAATGGGTTTGAAGAGAGCATGAGAGGAGAAAAAGAAAAAAAAAGTCAGTTTATTACACAAATAGTGGCAAACATACGTTTATGTATGTATAAATATTCTCTTTCCTCCACAACCTTGCCAGCACTTATTGTTTGTTGTTTTGTTTATGATGACTATTCTGACTGATGTGAAGTGGTATCTCATGGCGACTTTAATTTGTATCTCTCTGATGGCTAGTGATGCTGAGCATCCTTTCATATGTCTCTGGGCCCTCTGTATGTCCTTTTTGAAGAAGTGTCTGTTCAGCCCTTTGAGAAAGGGCTGAACAATCCTGAGAAATCCATTTTTTAATTGGATTATTTGTATTCCTGGAGTGGAGTTGTATGAGTTCTTTAAGTATTTTGGAGATCAAACTGTTGCCTGATGCATCATTGGCAAATGTATTTTTCCATACAGTTGGTTCCCTTTTCATGTTGCTGATGTTTTCTTTAGCTGTGCAGGAGCTTTTTATTTTGATGAAGTCCCATTTGTTTATTCTTTCCTTTATGTCCCTTGCTCTAGGGGATATATCAGTGAAAACATTTGCTGTGTGGGATATCTGAAATTTTCCTGCCTATGTTCTCCTCTAGGACTTCTATGGTGTCATGACTTACATTTAAGTCTATTATCCATCTTGACTTTATTTTTGTCTATGGTGTAAGTTGGTGGTTGAGTTTCATTTTTATTGCAGGTAGCTGTTTATATCTCCCAACACCATTTACTGAAGAGGCTATATTTTACTCCATTTTGTGCTTCTGGCCCTTTTGTCAAATATTAATTGACCATAGAGCCATGGGTTTATTTCTAGGCTCTCTATTCTGTTCCACTGATCTATGTGTCTGTTCTTATGCCACTATCAGACTGCTTTGATTATAGTGGCCTTGTAATATAGTTCGATGTCAGGTATTGTGGTCCCTCCTGCTTTTTTCTTCTTTCTCAAAATTGCTGCAACTATTTGGGGGTGTTTATGGTTCCATATAAATTTTTGAAATGTTTGTCCTATATCTGTGAAATATGTCATCGGCATTTTAATAGGGATTGTGTTGAATCTATAGATTGCTTTGGGTAGTATGGACATTTTGATGATGTTAATTCTTCCAATACATGAACATGGTATATGCTTCCATTTATTTGTATCTTCCTTAATTTCTTTCTTCAGTTGTATAGGTTTCTGAGTACAGGTCTTTTACCTCCTTGGTAAGATTTATTCCTAGGTACTTTATTTTTCTTGTTGCTATAGTGAATGGGATTTTTTTCCTGATTTCTGATCCTGATATTTCATTGTTGGAGAACAAAAATGCCTTTGATTTCTGAATATTGACTTTGTATCCTGCTGTTTTGCCAAATGCACTTATTAGGTTGAGTAGTTTTTTGGTGTAGCCTATGGGATTTTCTGTATACACAATCATGTCATCTGCAAACAATGAAACTTTTACTTCCTCCTTTCCAATTTGGATGCCTTTTATTTCTTTTCCTTGTCTGATCACTGTGGGTAGGACCTCCAGTACTATGTTGAATAGAAGTGGTGAAAGCAGATACCCTTGTCTTGTTCCTGATCTTAGTGAGAAAGATTTTAGATTTTGCCTATTGAGTATGATGTTGGCTGTAGGTTTCTCATATACAGCCTTTATTATGTTGAGGTATGCTCCCTCTACTGCCACTTTGCTGAGTATTTTGATCATAAATGGTGCTGTACATTGTCAAAAGCTTTCTCTGCCTCTACTGATATGATCATATGATTTTTGTCTTTCCTTTTGTTTATGTGATGTATTATGTTTATTGATTTGTGAATATTGTACCATCCTTGCATCCCTGGGATGAATCCCACTTGATCATGGTGGATGATCTTTTTAATGTATTGCTGGATGTGGTTTGCCAATATTTTGTTGAGGATTTTAGCATCTATGTTCATCAGCGATATTGGCCTGTAGTTTTCTTTCCTTATAGTGTCTTTTTCTGGTTTGGGGATTAGGATGATTCTGACTTCATAAAAAGAGTTTGGGGGTCTTCACTCTTTGGGGGTTTTTTGGAATAGTCTGAGAAGGATAGGGGTTAGCTCTTCCTTAAATATTTTGTAGAATTCTCCTGGGAAACCATCCAGTCTGGAGCCTTTGTGTGCCAAGAGTTTTTTGACTGTGGTTTCTATTTCCCCAGCTGTCATCAGTCTGTTCAGGCTTTCTGCTTCTTCTTTATTCAGTTTTGGAAGATTAAATTTTCCAGGAAATTGCCCATTTCACCCAGGTTCTCAAATTTTTTGGCATATAGTTCTTTGTAGTAATTTCTTACCATCCTTTGTATTTCTGTGGTGTTAGTTGTGATCTCTCGTCTTTCATTTCTGATTTTATTTATTTGTGTCCTCTCTCTTTTTTTCTTTAAGAGTCTGCTTAAGGGCTTATTGATTTTGTTCATCTTTCAAAGAACCAGCTCCTGGATTTATTGATTCTTTGAATTGTTCTCTTAGTCTCTATGTCATTTAATTCTGCTCTGATCTTGGTTATTTCCTCCCTACTGCTCGTTTTGGGCTTTGTTTGTGGTTATTTCTCCAGTTCCTGTAGATGTCGGGCTAGGTTGTTTATTTGAAATGCTTCTATCTTTTTAGGTAGGCCTGTATTGCTATGCACTTTCCTCTCAAGTCTGCATTTGCTGTGTCCCATAGGTTTTGTACTGTTGTATGTTCATTTTCATTTGTTTCCAGAAATTTTTTTATTTCCTCTTTGATGTCATTATTGACCCATTCATTGTTTAATAGCAAGCTATTCAGTCTCCATGAGTTTAAATGTTTTTTAGTTTTTTCTTTGAGGTTGGTTTCTTGTTTTAAGCCCTTGTGGTCTGAGAAAATCTTGATATGATTTAAATTATCTTAAATTTGTTGAGGCTTGTTTTGTGTCCTGTCACGTGATCTATCTTTGAAACTGTTTCATGTGCATTTGAGAAGAATGTGTATTTTGCTTCTTTGGGATGAAAGGTTCTATATATATCAGTTAAGTCCATTTGATAAAGGACATTGTTCAATGCCACAGTATCCTTATTGATATTTTGTTTTGAAGATCTATCCATTATTGACAATGGGGTATTAAAATCCCCTAGTATAAGTGTGTTGCTGTTTATATCTTTCTTGAAGACCTCCAAGATTTTCCTTATATATTTGGGTGCTCCTATGTTGAGTGCATATATGTTTATAATGTTCATGTTTTCATGATGGATTCTATCTTGAGTACCATAAAGTATCTTTCTGTGTCTTTTTATGGTTTTTGTTTGAAGTCTATTTTATCTGATATAAGTATTGCTACCTTGGCTTTTTATTCCTATCCATTTTTTTGGAATATATTTTTCCAACCCTTCACTTTCAGTCTGTGTAGATCTTTTGTTCTGAGGTGGGTCTCTTGTAGGCAGCATTATGTGCAGGTCATGTTTTCTTATCCTTTCAGCTACTCCATGTCTTTTGATTAGAGCATTTAATCCATTAACATTTAAGGTTATTATAGGTAAGTACTTATTCATTATTCCCCCTTTGTACCTGTGTTCCTCTCTCTCTTACTCTTTTTCTTCATCTTCTTAAAGCAGTCCCTTTAACATATCTTGCAATGCTGGTTTGGTGGAGGTGTAATTCTTTTAGCCTTCTTTTTTCTGGAAAACTCCTTATTTTACCTTCCATGTTAATTGAGAGCCCTGCTTGGTAGAGTCATCTTGGTTGTAGGCCTTTGCTTTTCATTACTTGGAATACTTCTTACCATTCCTTTCTGGTTTGTAGTGTTTCTGTGGAGAAATCAGCTGCTAGCTTTATTGGAGCTCCCTTGTATGTTACTTCCTATTTCTCCCTCGCTGCCTTTAAGGTTCTCTCTTTGTTTTTAAAATTTGACATTTTAATTATGATGTGTCTTGGAGTGAGCCTCTTTGGGTTCATCTTATTGGGGCCCTTTGTGCTTCCTGAACTTGTGTGGCTTTTCCCCTCTCCAGGTTAGGGAATTTTTTGTTATTATTTTTTCAAACAGGTTTTCTATCCCTTGCTGCTTTTCTTCTCCTTCTTGTATTCCTGTAATTTGAATGTTCTTGAGTTTCATGTTGTCCTGAAGTTCCCTTAAGCTTCTTCATATTTTTTAAATCTTTTTTCATGCAGCTGCTCTACCTGGGTATTTTTTTCTACCTTATCTTCCAGATCACTAATTCAGCCCTCTGTTTCTTCCAGCCTGCTTGTAATTCCTTCTAATGTATGTTTTATTTCAGATATTGTATTCATCATTTCTTCCTGGCTCTTGTTCATAGTTTCTATTTCCTTTTTCATACTGTTGTAGTTACCTTACTGTTGTCAGTGAGTTTCTTGAGCATCTTTATAACCATTCTTTTGAATTCTATATCTGATAGTTTGCTTGCCTCCATTATATTTAGCTCTTTTCCTGGGGAATCTTCCATTCCTTTTGATTGCAGGTTTTTAGGTAACACTTTTTGCTTGTTTCTGCAATTCCAGATGCTCTGCTTTGCCAGCTATTTTTGTAGCATGAACTTCTGTGGTAGGACTTCTGTGGGACTCAGTGGTGCAGTCTCTTTGATCTCCTTGTCTGCATGCTCTAGGGTTGCCCTTTCTTATATTTGTGTGGATTCTCTTGTTGTACTTGGACTTTACCTGTTGGTGGCTCCTTCGTTGGTGGGTTCTCCCCTCCAGTGGCTTTACTGGTATTCACAACTCCCACCTTGTCTTGTATGCTGTTGTACAGGTGTTGGTTAACAAAGCAGTATTACCAGACAACCAAACCTACACCAGCAAAAAGAATCCCCCTACCACATCAGCAGCCTCAACTGCAATAGAACCAAGATTAATAAAGGTGAAGAGAGATTGCAGATATTATAAGATATGACAAAAGGAATATGAGATTAATAAAAGAGGTGTAAATGTTGTGTGGTGAGGGGGAGGGGAATTGATGAGAGTTGGGATATAACCGTGGTGAAGAAAGGGAGAGAGCAAAAATTACGATGTAAGTGAAACATGAAAGGGCCATGGTAACAAAGGGGTAAGAAGATGGAAGAGTGTACTACGAGGCTTGAAGTAAAGTTGAAAAGGAACTGGAACAACAGGAGCAAAATTGCAGAAATACCACAGTAGTGTCAAAAACTATGACAGCTGAATGAAGTTTAATAAAGGTGGAACAGGAATAAGAATATTGTACAAAACTGAAAAGTGAGCATGAGATGTTACAGTAAAGAAAAATGCATTTGAGAGGTGGAGGAAGCAAACTAATATGTGTATGGAGAAAAGCCCAGGTTGGGGGCGGGGGAAAGGGAGGGAGAAAACTGTGAAATAAAATTCCTTACTCAACTGATCAGGACCAGGATAGAGGTGAAATGGAGTAAGACAGCAGGCGAGAATTGTATGGGATTTAAAGTACAAACAAGTAGTGAACAAACAGGAGTTCCTTTGGATAAGTCCACCAATACCATAGTTCACCCAACTAGTCACTGTTTATAAAAGGTGAAAAAGAAACAGAAAAAGAATGTGGGCCAACTTAAGAAGAGTGCTTATGTGAAGTTAGGTGGAGGAGAAACAGTGAGAGTAAGGGATAGGAACTTGGCGTAGTGTGAGAGAGAATAAAGTTAACTACAACAGTCATAAAGCTCAGGAAGATGGCAAAAAAGATTAAGCCCAGGGAAGCGTGCTGTGTGGGGTATGGAATAGCAATAGCATGATAAGAAATACATAATCTGAGTAAAAAGAATAGAAAGTGAAAGACCAAGAGTGGTATGTTAGTTGGAATATGAGTGAAGTGAAAGAAGAACAATTAAAATGCAATATGAAAGAGAGAATAAAAAAAACAAACCAAACGATAAAAACAAACAAAATAAAAAAGGAACTAAGTAAATGGGAAGAAGAGAAATTTTAAAAATGGAAGTTTTGAAGGATAGCAAAGTGAAATTTGTCTCAACTGTTGGTGTTTGCCTTCTGACTTCTTTCTGGATCCATCTCCAGTCATCTCACTGTCTTATTCTTCAAAGAAAAAAAAAGGCCCTTGCTGATTTCAAACCTGCCAAGCCAGTTTTGAAGGTCTTCTGGGATCCAGCAGGTAGAGGGGGGCCAGGCTCCATTTTTTTCCTTTCCTGTGATTCCGGGAGGACAGGGGCTTAGTCTGGGCTACAATATTCACAGCTGCCCAGTTTCCAGCCCATGCCCTCAGATCATTGTGCAGCCCGCACTGTCCCCTCTATGCATGTGTGCCAGGCTGTCGTTGATAATCCACTTTGTTTTGCAACCCTTTGATCAGTCCGTAAATTGCACTGAGTGGGAGCAAATCGTGCCCACCCTCCTTCCTCTTTGTTGACCTGGCCTCTGCAAGTACGAGGAAAGTGCTGGGTAGCCCAGTTCCCCTACTGAAAAAGTCTCTCTGGGCACCACTGCCTCTCCAAGCCCCCATCACCCCACCTCGATCAATCCATGAGGCACCCTGAGTGGGAGCAAATCACACCCACACTCCTCCCTCTTCACTGGCCTAGATGCTGCATGTGCAAGTTCCCTGTACATGGCTCAGTTTCTTTTTTGAGAAAATCCCCTTGTGTGCTGCCTGCCACTCCTAATTAGCACCAGGCTTTTTACACAGTCCAACTCTCTGGCCAGTCTAGAGTCTATCTGGGTCATGGCCAGTCACAGCCCATCTCTTCTCCCAGCTCCAGGTGTCACTCAGCTCCCCAGTTTCTCTGGTACTGTCTCAGCCTGGGTACACCGCTGGCAGTGTGTCACTTACTGCCTTTTTATCCCCCCCAGCGACTTTACACTTTCAGGTCTCTCTTGGAATGTGTCTGGGACTTACCCGCCATGGGAGGAGAGGGAGCCGCTAGGTTGCTACCACTGACCCGGCTCCCCTCCAAAGTTCCTGCAGCAGCCACAGCCTCCGGCACAAGGCTGGGAGGCCTTTCCGTCAACCTATAAAGTCTTCTTACTGCCCATTTTTAAGAGTCCTCTGCACGCTTGGGCTTCCAAACTTCATACCAGCTGGGGTTCTGTTGGCTGTTTGCTCTACTCTTTGGAAGCTCGGACAGGTGTTCCCATTGGCTGCACGAGCAAGTGGGCTCAGCTCCCAGCTACATCACCACCATCTTCCTACCAGTACTTTTTTTTTTTAATGCATGCTGATATGACAGCTGTCACAATATAATCTAACTAAATTGTTTCAAATGAAGTTAAAGACAACAAAGCACTACTAGGGCCATCTTACAGAAAAAAAACCCAAACAAACTTTTCGACCAACCCAATATTGTGTATTACATGAATTGTCTTCAGATGTTAAACCAAACTTGCATTTGTGGGGTAAATCCCACTTGGTCATAAAATATAATTCTTTTCATATGTTGTTGGATTTGGTTTGCAGGTATTTTGTTGAGGATTTTTCACAGTTCTTGACCCATTTTCAAAAGCTATTTTGCTGGATAAAGAATTCTTGGAGGTTTTTCTTTCATATTTTCAAGGTATAGTTTCATTGTAATATAACCTATATATTTCTGATCATACATCAGAAATTACATATACATATAATTTGTTTCTCTACAAGTTTTGTTTCTCTTTGACTTCCTTCAAGCTATTCTAATGAGTTTTGATTTTTAGTAGCCTGATTATGATATGTCTAGCTGTGCTTTTTGTCGTATTTATCTTGCTTAGCATTTTCTGAGATTATTACATGTATGGTTATACATATTTCATTAATTTTATAAAATTTGTGACCATCATATCTTCAAATAATTCTACCTCATGTTCCCTCTCTGCTACCTCAGTTATCTATATGCTAACCCATTTAATACTAAATTCAAGACATCATATATAAACAAAAATTGGAGACTGATGTATTTATATCTAGAAGGGATGGTTCTTCTTTTACCTAGCTATTAATGTAGGTTTGTGGATGACAACAGAAATAGAGTGGGATTTGGGTTTTGTTTTTGTTATAGTTATCTTCAGTACACCCCAGGCTCAAATTTTTCTAATGGCCCTGTAGTGACCATGTGCTTTATGTGAAACCTTGAATGCTTGAGAGCTTGTAGCAGGTCTAGTATGCCTGCACCAGAGTTGGAGTTTCCCTCTGCTGTCTTGACTTGCCGATATGGTGGAGTGTAATTGTTTTTAATTCAGGCAGAGTGCAAAATGGAAGGAGAGGATAGGCTCTTCTGGTCCAGCCTCCATCTTAGGCCCTGAGCGTCTAAACTTCAATGGGTGAACTTTGACGGTTTCGGTGGCGGTTCTTGGGGAGGAAAGATATTCCTGCCCCTCCCTCTTTGGCAGATGATTTTTATTTTTTCCCTTCCCTCTGGTGGAAACCAACCTTTAGGTGGACCACAAGACAGTATGATTTCCTGTTCCTCCCTTAGCGGTAAATGGCTTCTTCTCTGTCCCTCTTTCGGTAACAGCTAGTCTTTGCTGATAATCATGGGGCAGGAAAGTTTCCTGCGCCAATCCTGGAGGCAGTACTGCTTTTGCTTTGCATGCTAAAAGGAAACACAGCACCAGAGATAGAGAGGTGAGCAAGTAAGCCTTCCTGCTTCTTCTTCAGGGGCAGCCTATCGCCATCAAATGCATTCTTTATCAAGGAGGGTGCTCTTGCCCTGTCAAATGGCAATGATTCCCCTTGTTTCTGAGGTTTCTGGGGTTTCTGAACCATATGCTAGCCCTCACTGGGTCTTTAAGAATTCATTGAATTGAGTTGTTTTCTTCCTTTCTTCTTTTATGGTTGCTATTGTGATAAGCAATTAAACAGACTCCGGCAGGGCAAGGAAGGTACAGAAGGTCACCAGGGTGGAAAACTCAGTTGCCTAGCAATGGAAAAAAGTAGGAAAACAAGGACCTCGCCCCCAGAGTGACCTGTTTTCCCTAGCGTATCACAGGTCATGCGGTTTAGACTCCCTGACCTTTTATATCACTTGTCATACAGACCCCCTGAACTTTCCTCCTTAGAGATAACATATGGTTCTATTTCAGCTCCACGCCCAGAAAAGCAGCAAAAACAGACGATGGATGCCACGGCTGACCTCAGAACCAGCTGCAATGACTAACATCCCCTGCCCTGGTGCCCACCAATCGGTGCGCTACCCTGAAAGGACACACTTGGAAAGCCTATGAATATTCTATTGAGATCCTCCCCTGGGACCTGTCCTAAAATCCCTACCGTTAAAAGCCTTCCCAATGGAAGACCCATTGTGCTCTAGCTTCCAGGAGTGCACCTGAGCCTTTCTCCTCTTCCTCCCCCTCTTCTTCCCTCACTCCCCACCCTTCCTCCAGCCCCAGCCAAGCACCTTTTCCTTGCCTCCTTCTCTCTCCTCATCTCCAAGGGACCTTTCTTTTGCCTCTACAGCTTGTTCCTTAAGCCCGTTTCTTCTATAGATCACTTCTTTTACTTCTGTGATTTTCTAAATAGACGTTCTCTTATAGTTTGTGTCTTGGCTCTGGATTCTTTCCCAGGCAGAATGAAAGTACCAAGGTTGCTGAACCAAGGTGTGGTCTGACCCCACAGGTCTAATACCTGGTGCTCTGCCAAAGGTGAAACAGTTTGTGTGTCCCGTTCTTTTTCTGAGGGGTTTCTTAGCCTTTGGAATCGATTTTACCTTGCTGCTTTGGAAATACAGCCCTCTGATGGGCAGAAAACATGACAGTATTTCATTTTATCCAGGTTTCTTTTTGATTATTGTTGTTAGAGTGGAGTTCACATTCTACTTGGCTCTCTATGTCCTGAGTAGAAGCAAAAATCCTAATACCATTTATTTTTAACAGAGCTGCCTTTTCCCTTCTGCTTTCAGATCATGCCTAGTCTGATATCAAAGCACAAAATCAGAGTCCCCCCACATTCCTACCTCCTAGGAATTCTGTTTTCTTTATGCTTATTAATGTCTTGAAGCAATGTGGAGGGCATCCTAGTTAACTAGGAAAGGAACATGGGAAAACTAGGGCCTTTTCTTTCTTATGTAGTGACTAATGGACACACAGGGTCTCTCGGTATAAGTGAACTTTTCAACTCACTGCTGAGCAGGGAGCTCCGGTGAGACAAGTTCCGGCCCAGGTCAGTGGTGGGGCCTATGGGATCTTTCTCCCAGCTCTTCAGTGATTTTTCCTCCCACTCTACCAGCCCCAGCACTTTCTAGCAGCACAAATGCTTGTTGAAGAGGTGGATTGTTTTGGTGACACAATGTCTAATCCATGGGAGGGAAGATAGTTTCAATTTTCCTGGAAAGTCGCCATCCCTGCATACATGGCTTAAGTAACTTATACTTCGCCTAAGAAAAGAACACTAATAAGAAGTTACGTTTTTGTATAAACAACATACACATTTCAAGTCCTGTGACTATTCTCCTACATTCTTTCTTTTAAGTTAAGACTTTTGTACTGGGAAAGTAAACCACACTCTGGGTCCTAAACTAATAATTCTTTCTCTTCTTACCTAGAGGTAGAGTTTCTAGGACAATAATTTCTATGCGTGGAACACTACTTAGGAGTATTCATAGGAACACTGTTTTATGAACTTTGCTCGTTTCAACAATTTTCAGGTTGTTTCTAGTGAGATAATTCAATTCAGAAAATCAAAAAGTAATTTCTGGGGGAGTTGGGGGACACAGTTTCACTGTCCCATCATTTTACCTTTCTCTTTCCTTGCTTCTCAACGAGAAGACTTCTATTAGCTAAAGTTATGCTGGTTCTTCCTGTATTAACAGTTATCAAAATCCAATAGTACCAGCTAGTTCTCCCCCCCCCACCCCCCGCCTTTCCACGTGGAAGCAAAGAGCAAACACTAGCCTTGGCAGTTTTCTCACGGTAACTGTCAACCTTCTGGCAGGGACGTCTGCCTCCAGCTCAAGAAGGAACGTTTTCTCTGGAGACTTGGGCTGCAGGCGCCAACTCCGTGACGTCCACGCCCGCGGGCGGGTCCGTTGAAAGAGTCAGAGAAGGCTGCCCCCAGCGTGCGCCACGGCCCGGCCTCCGCAGCCGCCTTCCGGCCATGCCTGAAGGCCCGGTGCAAGTGGAGGCCCCGGCCGCCGAGGCTCCGTCTGCCGGGAGCGGCAGCGCAGTGCCCAGCGAGGCCCCGGAGGCCAGGGAGACCACGGAGGCGTGGAAAAAATCGCAGTATATCGCTGCGGTTACAAATACCGTGATCAAGCTCCACAATTTCCAAAAAAAGAAAAGACACAAAGCTGGGGCCATAACCCCCATTATCAAGAAGCCAGGAAAACAGGATGAAAATTTGGAGAACCTCTGCAGCTTGGGCTGTATAGTTATTCCCAGCTGTCAGCGATTTAATAATATCCGCCACTTTCTGATTTTCTTCTGCATCCTGCTGGTCTCTCAGGGTGAGCCTGAGGGGGAGGGGGAGGGGGCCGGGTGGGTAGGTGGGGGAGGCAGGAGAGGGACCAGGTGGTCCAGCTTGAAGCAGCTGTCCTCTCCAGCGTTCTCAAGGCATGACTAGGATAAAAGCTTGCTAAACGGGCTGCCACCATGGCTTTGCGTTTCTGTCATCAGACACCTTATTGACACAGTTCCCCCTCACGGTGTGGGCTATAGGGACCTGGCCTCCACATAACGGCCTGAAGGGAGTAGTATTAAGTCATTAGTGTTTTTTGGTCACCAATACTGAGAAGCTCAGGGTTGAATCACTTGGGTGATTAAAGTTGAAAATGATATCTGTGACCATCAGGTTTTTTCCACTTCTGCCCACAATTTTGCCACACACTGGCCAAATCATCTTCTGCCTGGGTCTTGTTTCATTGTGTGTGAGTTGGGGAGGTGGAGTTGGAACCTCAGACAATCTACATAAGCGAACCCAGACTCAACTGTATTTATCCTTGCTTACACAGTTTGAAGAAGAATATGAAGTTGAATGCTTTTAGAGGGTCATGCATTCCCTACTCAGCCAAGGTTCTCTCCACTCCATTACACTTAGGTTCTTTATCACTAGCCTGTTCACACTGATGGCATTGGAATTTGCCAAACATGGTCTCTTTTTTTGCTCTAAAATGTTATGTCTCAATGAGTGCAATAAAAAAGGACTAAGTGTGATTAGAATCATATGAGAGGAGCAAATAAATAGTCATCAGTTTATTTTTCTTGAGATCATCAGAGAGGTTTCTGTGAGGAAGAGGCATCTGAATTATGCCTTGATAAACAGCTACAGATCTGATAGCCAGGGAGGTAGTTAAGGAATATTTATTGAATAAGGAAATAAATGAATAAATGTGATGTTTTGCTAAGTAAACACGCAGACAAAAGAAAGCCTTTTTTCAGAATGGTGAATGACAGGATTAGCTGGATGACGGTTTTACCTAAGAACCAAAAAGGGTAATTGTATTTATTTCATTTATTGTCCCCTCTCTTCAGGACCTAATATAGTGACTGAGGCAGAAAAGACACTCAATAAATATGTACTGAATACATAAACAAATAAAAAAAGGAAGAGACAAATTGTGCCCACATTATGCAGGTGTTTAAATACCAGATGGAGGATTTCAAAACGACATTAGAAGGTGTTTAGTTCCCACTAATGTACTGGGTGCTTTGTAGGCATTTTCTTACTTAACATAACTTCCTTATTAGGTGGGTAATAAGGAACCATTGAAGGTTTTTGAACCAGTGGTTGGCATGAATGGTGTTAGTTCCACTACTTTTTAATGGACTTCATATGGGTCATTAGCTCAGTTTAAGTGTAATACTGAGTCTTCCCTTTGTAAAAATGGTATGTTTCTTCATTTATGTATTTATTAGTTGATATATTTATCATTACTCTTTAAATAATTTGGGAATGATTTCAAACATACAGAAAGGAAACAATGAATTCCTGAGTACCCTTCACCCAGATTCTCTGCTTGTTTACATTTACCATGTTTGCTCCTTCACCTTTTCTTTTCCTATACATACAGATTTTTTCGACATGGTATTCCATTATTGCTAGTACTCCAGTGTGCACCTTCCCAAAATGAGGACACTCTCCAACATAACTACCCTTCACCTCCTGGTCAGGACTGTCAGTGTACACTACCCTCAAACTTGGAACCGATGGCCCCACTCAGATGTTTCCAGCTGTCTCAATAGTGTCTCCTTTTCCTGTTTGGCCCCCAGTTTTATCCAGGCACACATGTTGCATTTAGTTACTATATTTTAGATGACTTCTTTTATCTGCAGCACTTCCTCCTCATCCCTCACCCTCTCTTCCATGTCTTCTGGCCATGCAAGTCTTAAAGTATGTTGGTGTTTCATTCCTTATGCTGAACTTCGACCTGGATATGTTTAATGTTTCCTTACAAGACCCAGGCCATGCATTCATGCCTGTCTGTCTGCCTTTCTTCATCCCTTTCTCCCTTCAATCTGGGGTTTGTTTTTCATTTCCTTTATACCTGTGCCTTTTTTGATGAAAAAGGGTTTGGTTTTTAAATTAAAAAAAAATTTTTTACTGGTTGATGAGAGAAGAAGAGAGATTTGTTGTTCCCCTTATTGATGCATTCATTGGTTGATCCTTGAATGTACCCTGGCCCAGGACCAAATCAAAACCCTGGTGCATCTGTATCAGGATGACACTTCAACCAACTGAGCTGCCCAGTTAGGGCCATGTTCAGTTTTGTTGAAGTCCAATTTGTTAATTTTTAATGGTTTATTCTTTTTGGTTTCTATCCAAAAAAGTATTGCCTAAATCAAGGTCATGAAGATTTTTTGCTTTGCTGTCTTTTAGAAATTTTATGGTTTACCCTGATCAGCATGACCCAGTGGGTTGGGCATTGTCCTGCAAAGTGAAAGGTCACCAGTAACATATATGATCATGTCACCTGTGACTCAGGACAGTTTTACTTCCTTCTTCCCAATCTGTATGCTTTTTTTCTTTTTCTTGCTTTGTCACACTGGTTACAGCCTCCAGTAAAATGCTGAGTAGAAATTCAAAAAGAGTTCACTTATTTTTATTGATTTTGGGTAGAAATCATTTAGCCTCTCACAATTAAATATGTTAACTAGATTTTTTTCTGTAGATGCCCTTTATTAGTTTGCAGATGTTTCCTTTTATTCTTAGTTGGGTGAGAATTTTTATCATGAATTGGTGCTGAATTTTATCGTTTTTTTCTTCTTCTGTATCTCCTGAGACCATTACATAGTTTTTCTTATTTGTTCTATTAATATTATGTATTGCATTATTTTATTTTTGGATATTTAAACAACCTTGCAATCCTGGGGTAAACCCTTACTACTGAATTATTATTTTTTTCATATTTTGCTGGATTCAATTTGCCAAAATTTTGTTGTGTCCTCTTCCACAAGGTCTGGATTTTAGTTCTTGAGTGCTTTATCTCAGCCATAGATGAAGTGACTATTCCTTACATTGTCTATTTCTGTATTATATAGCATTCTCTTTACTTTTTACTAGATAATTCCTTGTTACTTAATTCTCTGTTATAGTTAATAATTCTTTATATCAAACTGTCTTTGTTCAAATGACTGTGTAGTTTCTCTCTCCTGATTGGATCCAGACTATTATGGAGTTGGTATGAAGAGTAGTACCAGAAGATATACCCACAAAGATGGGATTTTAGGATTGGCCTTATTATGCTTTTAACCTTGAATGAAATGCTGAGCTCTCTGCCAATGGGAAGTAGATTTTTTATTGTGCAGTGGCATCATAACTCAGGAAGCTATCAGCATATTTGATTGGGATACAGTGCCAACTGAAGCATATACCTTGAAAGCCCAAGAGGTTTCTACATTTTGGTAGAAATGATGACTGTAAGGACTCTGGTGTTAGATGGAATCTTTTCAGTGCCCTTAAACACTTATGAAGAGAAATGACAAACTCAGACCTCAACTTTCAGCTCAAGTTATGGTCTGAGAATTCAAAAACCTTCATCAAAGTCCTAAAGTAAGCTCTCATTTTTTTTTTTTGTTTTTTTGAACCATAGAGCTGATACTTCTGGGAATGAAACAAAAAATTTAAATGTATGGCTTGATGAGTTATGATGACAGTTGAATTTACAATCTCATCAAATTTGCCCTGCTTCTTCCCCTCTCTTACGTATTGAAAGTGTTGTTAATTTTTCAGCCTGTTGAGTTGGTCACTAGCTAGGACAGAGTGGTGACCTCTAAGCTTCTTACATGTAGAGCTGGAACTGTGTATAAGTTTTTGTGTGGACATTTATGCATTTTTTTTCCTCTGGGGTTTATACCTAGGAGCAGAATTGCTGGGCCTATTATTACCTTTAAAATTACTTTGTAGAATTTTCACATACAGGGTGAGGCAAAAGTTTTACAGTTGTTCATATAAAAAATACAGTAATTAATAAATAATAATAGAAGAATAAACCATGTGTTTCACATACTCACAACTGTAAACCCACTCTTTTGTCCCACCCTGTATGTACTTTACCAGTTCGAGGAGGTTGCCTTCTATTTCTAGTTCACTGAATATTTTTATTATGAAAGTGTATTGTATTTTTTGTTATATCATTCATTTATTTTTATTGCATTTTTCCATTACCATTTAGTCCCCCTACACCTCCCCAACCCCCACAATCACCACATCATTGTCCATTTTTATGAGACCCTTTCCTTTTTGCTCGATCCCTCCACCTCCTAAACTACCACCCCTTAGCTGTCATCTTGCTCTCCGTCTATGAGTCTGTCTCTATGTTGCTTGTTAGTTTGTTCATTAGAGTCCACATAGGAGTGAAATAATATGGTATTTGTCTTTCTCTGATTGGCTTATTTCACTTAGCATAATGTTCTCCAGGTCCATTCATACTGCTGCAAAAAGGTAAAATTTTCTTCTTTTTTATGACTGAGTAGTATTCCATTGTGTAACTGTCTCATAGTTGTTTTATCCACTCATCTACCGATGGACACTTGGGCGGCTTCCAAATCTTGGTGATTATAAATAATGCTGCAATGAACATAGGGGTGCTTATGTTCTTTTGAATTAGTGTTTTGGGTTCCTCTGGTATATTCCCAGAAGTGGAATCCCTGGGTCAAAAAGTAGATCCATTTTTAATTTTTTGAAGTACTTCCGTACTGCTTTCCACAATAGCTGTACCAGTCTGCATTCCTACCAACAATACAAAAGAGTTTCCCTTTCTCTGCTTCCTCGCCAGCACTAGTTTGTTGATTTATTGATGATAGCCACCCTGACAAGTGTGAGATGATATATCACTGCAGTTTTAATTTGCATTTCTCTGATGATTAGTGACTTTGAGCATCTTTTCATATGTCTCTTGGCCATCTGTATGTCCTCTTTGGCAAAGCGTCTATTCAGGTCCTTTGCCCATTTTTTAATTGGGCTTTTTTGGGGGGATTTTCCTCTCCAAAGAGGACATCTGTGTGTCAAAGAGGACACACAGATGTCCTCTTTGGAGAGAAAGTGCATTGGATTTTTGTTAAATTATTTTTTCTGTCTTCTGATGTTCATGATATTTTTGTCCTTTATTATCTTAATATAGTGCATTATATTGATTTTTTTTCACATATTAGAATGAAATTAATAAATGTGCCTTTGCACATTTATCTTTGGCAAAACATTTAAAATAATAATAAATAAACACAACTTAATTGAAGAGTTTTTAAAAGTACTTGTCAAAGAAAGATTCTATGAATGATTTTCAGCTGAGATATTTCAGTACAAAGCAGAACTGAAACATTATTTCGTAGTGTTTTCTTAAATACATGTTTGTAGAAAGTGTTCTCTCAATTAAAATATTATGATCTACAGTGAAGAGTCACTTGGAGGCCTTAACAAACTTCAGATTTATTACTTATTACATTGAAGATCCATAAGACCTCACTCAGACTGAATGATTCAATAGAAAGACTGAGGACTCAGAGAAAGATGTTATGCTCATGTTATGATTTATTAAAGTGAAAGGATACAGATTAAAATTGGCAAAGGGAAAAGACACATGGGATAAAGTCTAGAAGAAACCAGGCCCAAGCTTCTGTGTGTCCTTTCCTAGTGGGTACATATAGGCATTCTTAATTTTTCCAGCAACAATGTATAATAACACATGCAAAGAATTTCCAACCAAGGAAGTTCACATGAGCTTTGGTGTCCAAGGTTTTTGGGGGAGTGTCAGCCATGTAGGCATGCAGCATCAATGTGACTGACTTTAGCTTCTCAGACTCCATTTCCCTCCCGACCCCCACTTCTCACCACACAAACACCAAGCAAGGCATTCACCATAAACATATTGTTAACCTAAGTTAATCAAACTGTTACAGCCTCAGGCATACAACAATATTCACCTTAAATCACCTTGTTAGTGTAAACTACCTGATCCAGTTGGTACTCTGTGGCTCAAGGTTTCAAGCATATAAAAGCACTCTTACTGGGCAGAATGTTTGCAGGCTCAGAGTCACCTTCCAGGATCCAAAGGTCAGTGTTGAAGACAGGCCTTTTTTGAACAACCAAGGCTTATTTAGTCAACCTTTGCTGCAAAACTACAAAAAACAAATTTGATGAATCGCAGCTGAATTCATGAGAACTGTTAGAAATAAGATCATATTAAAATATATGTTCTTCAGGAAAATATAAATAACATTTTATTAGAGATAAACATAGCTAATAAATTCGTTAAAGTATGTATCAAATGATATTCCTTGTAAAAATATTATGAGATATAAAGATGTTTGAAAAGTTTTTGACTAAACTTTTAGCTTCATCAATGTAATAAAACTAACTTATCTATAAATTACAAAGATCATATAATTTTGATATAGTACTTCATACCAAGCATTGAACCAAGAGAAAACAAATAAACCATCTCTCAAAGATGGGAATCCGGATTGGTTATCTAACCTAATTGGGCCTGAAAGCAGCAAAAACAACAACATTCGTGCCTGTGGAAAATGGTACACTGGGAAGTCCATGGCATGTACTGAAAAAAGAGTTATTTAAAATGTTGCCTGAGATAAAGTTCTTATTGAAGGCAAGACTTTGGGAAACCAATACTTCTGCAATTGACTCCTATAGTGGAACTTTAGACTACAAAGATTCTGGGATTGACTGGCTCCCTCTGACTGTACAGGAAAGTTTATGAAAAGAAAATGAGTTTAGGGCACAATTAGAAAATGTGTGAGCTTCTCTGATGGTTGTAAGAGAATCTTATCACTTTTAGCCACATACTGCATGTTTTGAATAGTACCAACCCTAATTCACGGTTGTAAAGTTACAACACAAGATGAATTCATGGATTCACAAGATCACTTATGCAAGAGTTGGGGCATTGATTGGAGAGGAGTGGACCCTAAGAATTGGGAAAGGTATTTGGTTGGAATTTGGTGAATCTGAGGACCATCAACCCTGAAATTCCAAATCTCCTTTTCTAGTGGGAGCAACTTTTCCTACCACAACTGAAGAAAACGCAATTCCCTGCTTGAACACACTGAATTTATCTCACCTGAGTTAAAGGAATGCTGGTTGCCCTCATGACCCAGTCCACCACCACCTGTTGCTGCCAGACTCATAACTAGAATCAGATCCCAGCCTTCCCGGAATGAGTAACCTGAAGTCTGCCCTGGGAGATAATGTCTTAAATATCTAAACTTTGCCTGCCACTTCAGTAACATCTCTAGGGACGAATTGGTTCGGAGTGTGCAGGGCTACCTCCTCTAACATATAGGAAAAATTTCTTCATTTGTACCATTCAGTACTAAGAAAGAAACATAATCTTCCATACTTGTGGTTTTTCAAGGTGGAAGTATACTATTGTAACACAATAGTCCCACTCAAAGGAGTCCCTGAAAAATTGAGCAAATAGGAAATCCTCCCAGTGGGCAGAATGTTGAGCAGGACCATTTGATTGTACTTCCTAGATACCGTGCTGCCATTGCCCAGCAGTGACTAGGAGGGCCAGGTAAGTGGTGTCTCTGAATGGCAGAGTTACCATATGCAAATGTTCACCAAAGAAACCCATTGCAGTGGAAGCTCTCAGTAATAAGGTATCGAAAACCATTCTGTGAATATTAGCCAGCCCCTCTTCCCAACCATTGTATATCTTGTCCAATGGGCTCATGTTCAATTGCATCAAGGATGGACTTTATACAAGAACGGAATGCGTGGATTTATCTTCACTGGAGCTGACCTGGCTATTGCACTGCTGAGTGCATGGCTTGCCAGTCAGGAAGAGTCAACGCAATCCGGGAAAGGGCCCTATTCCCAGTGAAATCAACCAGCTACCTGGAGGCAAGGTGATTGCATCATCTGCTTTTATTATGGAGTGGACAATAATTTCTTCTCACTGAAACAGATATTTGTTTTAGATATGGATTCATCACCATATTTCTACCAACTCGTTAAGTTGGACTTAACGAGTACCTTATATACCATTATGATCATCTTATTTATTATCACATTGTTTTTAATGAAGAAATCCATTTTATAGCAAAAGAAGTACATTCAGAGTGTTCATGTTCATGGAGTTTGCTGATCTCACTATGTGTCTCAATAACAGGAACCTCTTGGCCTTGTAGATAATTACAATGTCTGCCTGAAGACTCAGATAGGGCTCCAACTAGGAGACAGCAAGCAAAAAGTTTGGGGTGCTGTCCTATAAGGTGAAGTGTATATTTTGTAAGAATGTGTATATGTTATATGGATTGAGAGGTAGAAGAGGGAGTGAATAGGGAAGAAGGAGGTTATAAATATCAACTGTGTCACATAACCTTTTAGAGAAACAAGAACTGTAGCAATTATGTATTTTTCTCTTTCTTATTTTTTTCTTTTTATATATACCAGTTTTCTATTTTTCCACATTCCTTTCCCTTGCTATTTTATTAAAAAGTATCATGAGCTATAACTTTACAACTTCATCTCTAGGTTACAGAATATTCCTGAATTAGAAGGGGAATTAATACCCCAATCCCAGAGATGGATACCGTTGCTGACAGGACATTTTTTGCCTTGACCATTAACCTTCTTGGCCACATCTAAAATGAGAGTTGTTAAAAAACAAATAAATAAAATAAAATGAGAGTTAAAAAAAAATTTGTCTTGGATACAGCAAAGTTTTTATATCTTGTTTTCACTGCTCTTGGTGTGTTGAATTATTGTGGTTCTAAGTTGGATTTATGGTATCTTGCGATACAATTCCCTCATGAATTTAGTTAGGTCTATGGTATGTTTGCTTAATTACTTACTTATATCTTTTATACCTTTCTATACCATTTATACCTTTGCAATTTAGTTTGTAGGTTAAAGAAAATCCATTCATATTTGTGACTGAACTGGAAGAATTAACATTACCGTGATATGGATGTTGTGAGTGACTGGACTATGTATCTCCCTTTTTTTAGGGAAAGAATAACAAGGTCTTTGTAAGAATAATTGAACCATGTTAGGAAGATGCATGATGATGTTGTTGCTATTAATTTGGTATGGAAGTTTAAATATGGGAAGAAGGGAAAATGTATCCTGAGTGGTCTAAATGTGAACTTCGCAAGTTGTCTGTCTGTTGGCCATAAACTCCATTGTTCCCCTTCTGGATTCATTCCTGTTTGCAAGGAGACTGGCAGCCCAAAAACTACATTTCCCAGATTTCCTAGGTGTTGCCAGCAAGAAGCTGTGGCAATAGATTTGAAAAAGGAACAAAGGGAAGCCTTTTCCTTTGTTTGTTTGTTTGTTTGTTCGCTTTTTATTTTCTGCTCCCTGTTTCTGGTGATATTTTTAGCAGCAACAGTAATTCTGGGGCTGCAAAGGCTCCAGGATTCAGAGTCAGTAATCAGTGTAGCTCCGTCAGCAGCAGCAACAGTGGGTGATTCAGCAGCACAGTGCTCATCATGGGCCCTGGCTCTGGGAACTGGAGGAGCAGCAGGTGATTGCGAACTAGCTGTCTTGCATTAGCAGGAGTGTGGGGCCTGGCTTCCTGCAAAAGAGTTAGTGAAGGGGGGTCCCCCAGTAGCAGCAGCAGCAGCGCCGCCCACCCACAGCTTTGGTAGCAATAGATATCATCAGTTTTGATTAGCAGGTATTTCCTCTTTCCAGTCCAACAACTGTATTACTTGGTAGCCAAGCTTTAGGTCAACTTCCTTTTTTTAAAAAAAAAACAAAAACATTTAGTATGATTATTTTTTTTTCCCAGCTGGATGCTGAGTGAACATTTATTTAATGTTCAAGAACATGACAAACAATATTCTGTATTGTTCAAGGATGTATACATTGTTAAAAAAAAGGTATTAAGAAGGCTAGAAAATGGTGAACTTCAAGTATAGGAGACAGGTTATGGAGGGAGAAAAGAATGTGGGGAACACATGATGGGCTTCAACTGTTTTTTTAAACTGTTTTGATAACATTTTATTTTCTGTTCTGGATGGTAGATATTAGATTATTATTTATTCATTTTTACTCATATTATTGAAATATAATACATCAAAATAAATATTAGTAATGAGGTGATAAAAATCATATTCTTCAGTAAACTATTCATGAATATAGTATTTAAAAATAAATGTCTATAATAATTCCATTCACAAATATTTTATAGAAGTTAAGGCCTCTTAGTGTTTTTAAAAAAAGAATTATTATATGCTTATACATCTTAAACATTCAGAATAATGTGAAATAAACTTAAATCACTGTAAATTAAGTCTGGTTTTGTAATGATTGTAATGGTGATGTATTTTGTCTCTTAAAATGCCTGTTATTGCCTTCTTCTTCCTTTTTATATTTCAGGTATTGTGTTTGGTCTTGTAGATCTGAGCATCAACATGCTTCAGACAGGCAATCACCTGAAAGCCACTGAGAGTATGATGTTGTCATCAAGTTACGATATTTCCTCTTGCTTGGTAGTAGTGTTTATATCATACTATGGAGGGAAAGGAAACATAATCAAATGGATTAGAGTTTCCTCCTTTTTAGTGGGATTTGGATCACTTTTATTTGCTTTTCCTTACTATAATGGTGAAAATTATCGGCTGAATATAGAAACTGAAGGTAAGATTTAAATGATACTGTCATACTTCAAATCATTATTCATTTAAATCGTTGCCTCCAGGGACTTAAAATAGACTATGATACTCATCTGTCCATACATCCATCCATCTGTATCTATTTATATGATCAAGTTTATTAAATTAAATAATTGTAGCTCCCTAGTAATGTATATCCATTCTCTCAACTTCTCATGATCCTATACCCTTTCATGAAAGAGATGGGCCTAGGAAGAAGAAAGAATATTTTGTGATAATGATTTTGCAGAAATTATTTTGTGAAATTGTTTTTCTTTTATCCATTTCTGTATTTAAGTCTCTTAAAGTAATTCTTTATGTCTTCCACAATATGCTTTAATTAATCCCTTAATTTTGGCTTCAAAACACATGCATACAGCACAAATACAAACATAAAAAACCTAACACACACATACAAAAAAATTCAAAATAGGAGAACTGCCCTTTGACATGGGGCTTTGAATCTAAAATGATTGATGGCTTCTTCATTTTCTTCATTTTTAAAAATTTATTCCACAATCTTTTTGCTACTCCCAGTAAATAAAAGCTATTCAAAGTTTAATAGTACTATTTCTGACCCTGTTCACTACTTTTCTGTTGTGAATAGTCCTATGAAACTGTTGGAATGGAAAATTTACCCATTTTGGCATCTTTAAACTGGGATTTAGCAGGACATGATGGAAAAATGCATGAGGGTGTGTCTCTGTGCATGCGTGTATAAGCTTATGATGTTTAAAATGTATGTTTATAATGTGTATTTACAATGTAAATAAAATAATTCATAGTAATCCTGTCCTGGTCAGAAAGGATGAGAAGTTAGAAAGCACTGCTTGAGGCATATTAAAAATACTACTTGATTAGCACTCAACAGGAGCCATGGAAGTAGAAATAGTACAACCTATCTTCCTTTGTGTCTTTATGGCATCTAGATGTAAAAGGTAAAACATTTCATAAAAGATACTGTATATTTGTTGCATAAGTTTTGACTCATTTAACACAAAATTAAAATTATCTCTTCAAAGATATTTGCAAAGAAATGAAGATTCACAGATCTTGCAAGAAATCCATGTCATTTCAGTCAAAATATGTATCTTTCTTCCTCCTTGGGCAGACTGTGCAAGGAATTGCAGGAATGCCTCTTTATACTCTTGGAATAGGCTTTCTTGACGAGAATGTTGCCATGCACTCAACTGGTACTTATATAGGCAAGTTATTTTTCCATTCTAATATGATTTACCCATTCTGAATTTTCATTGAGATTCTGTGTTTTGATGTACATATTTATATTGAATTAAATGTGCTAATTATTGGCTCTTATATTGTAATGAGTACTAACTGGTTTGCCTGACTTCAAAATCACATTGAGCTGCTTAATTCTGAAGAGCTGCTTGTGATTTGGAATTATAGACGAGTCATCTGAAGTCCACCCTAAAAGATATAGAGCAATAGGAATAACCCATTCTTAATCAATAAACCTGTTCTCTTTCCACATGTATTGCATACACACACACACACACACACACACACACGCACACACACGTATATGTCATATCAAATTATATAGGCTGCAGTTCATTTCTCTATTTTAAAAAATCTTAAAATTACCAGACTGTATTTCTGGAGTAGTTATATGTTTAGCCTTTGGGGATATGTATGGAAATTGCTTCTATCACGTCCATAAGGGAAGAGAAACACCGCACTATGCCTCTTCAGTACTGTGGTGCTAAAATAGTCATCATTGTATTTTAAGTTCTTTAATACATTAACTCAGTCTTTTGGGGGGCTCTTTTATTTTGAAGTTAATCAAAGCAATCTTGTTCATCCCTTCAAGGAGAGAAGTAATATGCTACTTAATTGACCATGGTGTAGCATCCTCCATTTATACTGTTTTATGCTACTGTATCCTACAAAAAATAATGCTGAGGCATAACTCAGAATAATCTGCCTTTCCTTACATTGTAATAGCTTCTAGTCCTGGTAGATAATCTATTTGTTCAGGAGTACCAACTATCAGTTTTGAAAGAAAAATTAAAGTTGTTTTTCTATACTTATTGTGAAGATGATATAAAATAGCATTTTGCACCAAAATAATATTTTTTTTTCATCAGAGGGAAAGAAAGTCATGCCAATAAGCTACAATAGATGATATTCATATGTATGTTTGCTTTTAGAAAAAAAATTTTGCAGTGATTTATTAGTCTCATGTGAGGGTGGAAATAAGTATTCTTTGCTGTACTCTCAGTTCTACTGAATAGTAATTAAAACACACATCTATCCACTGCAGAGAGAAGCTTACTTTATTGCCACCTCTTGTCACTGTGGCAGCTAAGATGAAAGATGCAAAGGTGATGATAATGTATCATTATATAATACCATCTTGTTTTAGTGCCACAAATTAAAGTGAAAAAAGTATATTGAATTTATATTTATATTAAATACAAATATATTTATTCATATCACATTAAATAAGGTACAGTGAATTATATGATTAAAGTATCCGAGTTTCTCTAATATATGCATTGGATAATATGTATGATGGTTAATTTTATACATAAGCTTGGCTTAGTTATGGCAACCAGTTGTTTGGCTAAACACCAGTCTAAATGTTTCTGTAAAACTTTGTAGATGTGACTAACAGTTACAATTAGTAGACTTAGAGTAAAGCAGATTATCCTCCGTAATATGGGTAAGTCTCATCCAGTCAGTTGAAGCCTTTAGAATAAAGACTGAGGTCTCCAAAAAAAAAAGAAATAAATCTGTTTCCATACTGCAACAGAGAAACTCTGAGTTTTCACAGTCCCCTGGCCTGCCCTGTGGATTTCAAACTTAATTATAGCCTTAAGACTGTAACATTAACTCTTACCTGGATTTCCAGCCTGCCAGCCTGTCATACAAATTTTGACTTGCCAACTCCCACAATTGCATAAGCCAATTCCTTAAAATTGTTCTCTAAACATCTTATTTGTTCGGTTGCCTTGGTGAATACTGGCTAATAAAGTGTACTATGAAACTTTCAAAAAGAATTCATTTTAGTGACGTAACTTTTATTATCTTATGACAAAGCTGGCTTATGTAGTTGTTTGATACTTGATATTCATTTTATAGGCCTTACGGAAGCTTGCGTAACAATTGGATATTCTTTGGGGTATGCAATAGGAGCACCCCTAATTAAGGCCCCTGAGAACAGTACTTTTGATGAAAGGTAGGCTATTTTTTTCCTTTTTGTCTACATTGTTCTACATTGTAAAATATTTATTAGACACTTTAGCTTATAAAAATATACATTTAATTTGTTAACAACCATATTTTTAGAAAAATATATGTAAATGTGACTGGTATGCACATATATGTACATATGAACACACCTAAAATGTACATTTTTACCGTTATTGTTTGAAATATAATTCAAAAAACACCATTTATAATGGCAACCTTGTTACTAATTCTGCATATAGTTTTTATAAAAATTGTGGTAAAAAACATGTAACATAAACTTTATCATCCTAACCATTTTTAAGTATACAATACAATAGTGTTAATTCTATGAACATTGATGTGAAACAGATGTCTAAAATTTTTTATCTTGCTAAACTGAAACTCTATATCCATTACATAACTTCCCTTTTCCCTTTCTCCCCAGCCACTGGCAATCACCATGCTACTTCCTAAGAGTTTGAGTGCTTTAGATACCTCATATAAATGGAACCATGCAGTATTTTTTGTGACTGACTTATTTCACCTAGCATAATGTCCTCAAGGCTCACCCCTATTGTAGCATACGACAGTATTCCTTCTTTTTTAAGGCTGTATAATATTCCTTCACATGTATATACCGCAGTTTCTCGTTCCATTCTTCTGTGAATGGACATTAGGTAACTTCCAACTTGTAGCTATTGTGAATGATTCTGTAACTAACATGGGTGTGCAAACATCTCTTTGAGATTCTGCTTTCAATCCTTTCTGATATATATCCAGAAATGGGAAATGGAATTGCTAGGCCACATGATAATTCTCTCTTTTTTTTTTTTTGAGGAACTTTCATACCGTTTTCTATAGTGGCTGCACCATTTTACATTCCCACCAATAATGCATATGGTTTCCAAATTCTCAACATCTTTGTCAATGTTAATTTTCTGTTTTGTTTTGTTATGTGGTAACAGACACCCTAACGGATGTAAACTGATATTTTATTGTGGTTTTTATTTTCATTTCCCTGATGATTAGTGATGTTGGACATCTTTTCCTATACTTCTTGTCCATCAGTATGTTTTCTTTGGAGAAATGTCTATTAAAGTTTTTGTGACCATTTTTAAATCAGATTTTGTTGTTGTTGAATTGAAAGAGTTTTTCAAATTTATTCTGGATATTAGCCATTTATCAGATACATAATTTGCAAATATTTTCTCCCATTTAATAGTTTTCCTTTTCACTCCCTTGATTGTTTCCTTTGCTTTGTAGTTTTTATTTATTTTATCTCATTTTCATGGAATTTATTGGGGAGAGATTGGTTAAAAAAATTATATAGGCTTCAAATATACATCTCCATAATACATCATCTGTATATTTTATTGTGTGTTCAGACATTTCTCGAGCAATATATTTTCTGATGTATATTCTTGGGCAAGGTAAACAAAAAATAATAAACAAATAGGACTACTTTAAATTTTTGCACAGCAAAGGAAACCATTAACAAAATGAAAAGGCAATCCACTGAATGGAGAACATTTCACCAATGATACATCTGATAAGGAGTTCATGTCCAAAATTTATAAAGAGCTTATACAACTCAGCACCAAGAAAACAAACAATCCAATTAAACCGTTGACAAAGAACCTGAATAGACACTTCTCCAAAGAGAACACACAGATGGACAATAGACATGAAAAGATATTCAATGTCACTAAACTTCAGAGAAATGCGGTGTCGTTTTTGTGTTTGCTGTAATCCTGTTTGTCTTAATAAAGCACATTCATCCCTGTGGCTTCTCACACAATATTGTCTCTGACTAGGGAACATACGATAAGACAAAGGAAGTGTGACAGCATGAATTCACTGGTCTTACTCTCTGCTCCCATTATTCAGAAGTAGCTGGCTTGATAGAATGGGTTCATGGTTTGGTGCCATTAACAGTTTTTTTTTGGTGGAGTTTTTAGGGTTTTCTCTATATAGTATCCATAACATCTTAAAGCAAAGCCAATTTTACATTTTCCTTTCTGTTATGGATGCCATTTCTCCTCCTTCCCCTCCTCTACCTCCTACCCCCATCCTCCATCCTCTCTTTCTTCTCTGATCTCTCTGGTTGGTACATCCAGGGCTATGTTGAATAAAAATGAGGAAACTGGGCATTCTTGTTCTTGATCTTAGAAGAAAAAGTTCCACTTTTCACTAAAGAGTATGATGTTAGCTATGAATTTGTCACTTATGGACTTTATTATGTTGAAGTATGTTTTATGTATACCCAATTTGTTGAAAGTTTTTATCATGAATGGATTTTGAATTTTGTCAAATGCTTTTCCACATCAGTTGACATGAAAATATAATTTTTATCTTTCATTATCACATTGATTGATTTGTGGACAAAGAACCATTCTTGCATTTCTGGAATGAATTCTACTTCATCATGGTGTATGATCCTTTTAATGTTTTGTTGAATTAGGTCTGCTAAGACATTGTTGAGGTTTTTGTATCTATGTTCATCAGGGATATTTGCCTTTCATTTTCTATTCTCATAGCATCCTTGTCTGGTTTTGATTGTACATTTAAATTTAACTTCCAATTTCAGTTTACTATTGCATAAAATACAAGGCTTGGCCCAATATTCTATTTTTTTTCTCAAAGGGATATCTAACTGTACTAATGACATTTTAGATCATTTCATTTTTTAATAATTTATTTTTACTGATATTAAATACCATCTTTATCATAAATTAAATTTCACTGTAAATATGAGTTTTTTCTCTCTTGTTTAATCTATTCTCTGATATATTTTTCTATTTCATGCCAATATTATGATGTTTTAGTAACTAAATAAATAAAATAATTAAGTTAACCAAATATAACTATTTTTTTGTAATAACTAAAGCTTTATCATATGATTTACAATTTGGTTGAATAAACCCCTACTCATTATTTTCCATTAAATATCAGGGGCTGTTTTTGTAAAATTATTTTCCAGATATATTTGATAATCTCAGGTTATAATCAAAGCATTTTGACTTGAATTACTTGAATTTATGTGTTAAATTGAGAATAATTGTTATCTTTCCATGCAAGAATGTAATATGTTGCTCTATTTTCTCTGCTTTTCTTTTATGCCCTTCAAGGAAGTTTTATGATTTTCTTTATTGAAGGTATCCTATTAAGCTTATTCCTACTGACTATGTCTTTTGCTAGTTTTGTGTATGGAATATTTGTATTATTGCATTTGCTAATAATTTATTTGTAGTAGGAGGAAATAATTGATTTCTAAGTTTGTCTTATATACATGTTACACTATTAAATTATTTGCTAACACTTTGTAGTTTTTAAAGTTTACTTTCCTTAAAATTTAGGTACTCAATTACACAAATGTAATAATCATATTATATACAATATAATGTATGTGTTTAGAATATACAACTGGGTACAAAAGTGAAGAAAAATTTCTGAAAATTATAATTAATTAGGAAACTCGTACCTCTAGTGGCAGTCTGGAGTCAAAACTCTTTAGGCATAGCATACGCTTACCGGATAACGGAAGCCAAGACTGCAACCCTGTGTCATTGGACTTTGGAATTAGTATCCCCGAATAATGTAGCAATGGGTAAGGAGTTGACCTGTCAGTAAAACAGAATGGTCTCCACATTCTATGAGAGACGAAGCCTATACGCAAGCTACCCCTCAAGTATCTATTGGCAGTAGCATCACTACCGAGAAAGCAGCACCTCCAAACTGTGGTTCCTGAGGATGTGGGCATTTTCCCGCAATAGCTGGTTGGACAAGGTTTTAAAGGTGTGTGAAACTGAAGACAATGGCAGCTATGTAGTAATCAGCTTTCCTAGATCTCCTCCCTAAATGATACAAAATAAATTCACAACTATGAATATTCTCCACAAAATCATTCTTTGAGACAAAGAATGCTGAAATTGTAAGATAACTGTGACTAAAAAGAGAAAACTTAAAAATCCCAGCGCAGGATCCTTTCCACTCCTGTCCTACTCTGCCCACTGTGAGGCTTCGTGGCTTACAAAGGAGGAGCAAGAAAAATTGCAGGGACGTGAGAAGACAATGACTTAACAAAGGGTCCTACGGATGATTAGTTATGATCGTTAGAAGGGTAACTCGCTCTGAGTCTGAGAGCTCGGAGAAGGGTCTACAAGAAAGAGAGTTCATAATAAATGTGATTTAAAGGGTTAGTCGTACATCTCAAAAGGAATGTTTTCACTACAGGGCTAGTTGCGTGATTTAAAGGGGCAGGAATGATTTCAAAGGAGAGGTGTGATTTAAAGAGATAGTCTTCCAAGTGCATTAACTTCTGTTGGAGAAAAAAGTTAAAAAGGATCAAAGAATTTCTCTTCACTACCTGAGTGAACAGGAGAGAAAATGGAATGGGGAATATTTAGGACCCTTCAGGACAAAAGGGAATTACATAATTGGAGGACTCATAACTACTCATTCTCAGCAAAACAAACCACACGGACAAATTAACAGAAAATGTTTCATTTCTCTCTCTCTTCTTCTTTTTCTGTTGATTATGGCTTTGCAATAAAATGCACAAACTTGATATTTTCATTTGATTTTATTACAGCATTGAAGACAGTGATAATGAACACTGGCTGCAGTCTTGGTGGATTCGTTTTGTTTTTGTCTCAGTTATTGCATGGTCTACATTAATACCGTTGTCATACTTTTCACAAAATATAAAAGGTAACTATAATGATATAATTCATTAAATTAAAGGATAGTAGAGTCCTCAGCCCACCCTCATCCTCTGTTCTCAGAATATGGCATTGCTCTCTGTCATGAAGATACAGAGACATGTGATAGTTTTTGTTTGAACAAATGAAGGCTCATGTGACCAAATACTATTTTAAGTACCAGACATTTATTAGCACAAATTTTTGTTGTTTGTCATTTATTTTTTAAAAATTCTTTATATAGAGAGTTCATAAGTTTTCTCAAAGAAAGAAACATATTTACATCTATTTACCTAACATTATTTAATACATGTACTACTTCATAGAAGTGTTGTAAGATAAAATAACTATTGAAATTTGCTTCTTAATATATTTTATTGATTATGCTATTACAGTTGCCTTATTTTTTTCTTCTATTTATTCCCTTCTGCCCTGCACCCCCCTCCCACCAGAATTTACCCTTTAGTTTATGTCCATGGGTCTACATATAAGTTCTTTGGCTTCTCCATTTCCTATGCTATTCTTAACCTCCCCCTGTCTATTTCATGCCTACCATTTATGCTTCTTATTCCCTGTACCTTTTCTCCCATTCTCCACCCTCCTCCTCCCCACTGATTATCCTCCATGTGATCTTCATTTTTGTGATTCTGTTCCTGTTCTAGTTGTTTTTCTTAGTTTACTTTTGTTTTTGTTTTAGGTTCAGTTGTTGATAGTTGTGAGTTTGTTGTCATTTTACTGTTCATAGTTTTGATCTGTTTTTTCTTAGATAAGTCCCTTTAACATTTCATGTAATAAGGGCTTGGTGATGATGAACTCCTTTAACTTGACCTTATCTGGGAAGCACTTTATTTGCCCTTCAATTCTAAATGATAGTTTTGCCAGATAGAGTAATCTTGGATGTAGGCCGTTGACTTTCATGACTTTGAATAATTCTTTCCAGTTCCTTCTTGCCTGTAATATTTCTTTTGAGAAATCAGCTGATAGTCTCATGGGAACTCCTTTGTAGATAACTCTCTCTTTTTCTCTTACTGCTTTGAAGATTCTCTCCTTATCTTTAATCTTTGGTAATGTAATTATGATGTGCTTCTATGTGTGTTTCCTTGAGTCCAACTTCTTTGGGACTCTGAGCTTCCTTGACTTTCTGGAAGTCTACTTCCTTTGCCAGATTGGGGACATTCTCCTTCACTATTTTTTCAAATGAGCTTTTGGTGTCTTGCTCTTCCTCTTCTCCTTCTGGCACCCCTATGATTCGGATGTTGGAACATTTAAAGTTGTCCCAGAGGTTCCTCAGCCTCTTCTCATTTTTTTGAATTCTTGCTTCTCCATTCTGTTCTGGTGGAAAGTTTATTTCTTCTTTCAGCTCTAAATTGTTTATTTGAGTCCTGGTTTCCTTCCTTTCACTGTTGGTTTCCTGTATGTTTTGCTTTATTTCAGTTTGCATAGCTTTCACTTTTTCCTCCATTTTGTGACCATACTCAACCATTTCTGTGAGCATCCTGATTATAAGTGTTTTGAACTCTGCATCTGATAGGTTGAAAATCTCTTCATCACTTAGTTGTATTTTTGGATTTTTGATCTGTTCTTTCATTTGGGCTATATTTTTTGGTCTTGGCACACCTGTTACATTGTAAGAGGCAGAGCCTTAGGTATTGACCAGGGCGGGGCAACCCATTTGCTGTGTTTTGGCGCAGTAGGTGGGGGAAGGGTCTGAGAGGGAACAATGCCACTTGCTTGGCTCTCGGCTGGCTTTCAGTCACTTCCCCTGCTACCCACAAGCAAATTGGGCTCTTCTGGTGCTGATTCCCAGGCGGGTGGGTTTGTGTACATTCTAGGACCCTGTGGTTCTCTCCAATGAACACTCCTGTGAGGCTGGGAGTTTCTCCCATGCCACAACCCCCACAGTTTTTACAGCCCGAGGTTTTGAGGCTTTAGTTTCCCTGTGCTGGAACCCTGGATTGCGTTGTCCGTTTCGCTCCCCAGTGGTTCCTCTCAGTTTATCCACACACAAATGTGGGACCACACAGTCTGCTGGCTGCTGTCTTGATGGTCCAGTCCTCCAGCTGCCACCTTGCTGCGCATCCTGTCTGCCCCTGCTGCCCATCTCTGCCCCTCCTACCTGCCTGGATGAATGTTTCTTCTCTAATTCCTTGGTAGTCAGGTTTCCATACAGTTTGATTTTCTGGCAGTTCTGGTTGTTTGTTGGTTTTAAATTTGTTCTTCTTTTGGTTGTGAAAGGAGGTAAAGTGTATCTATCTATGCCTCCGTCATGGCTGGAAGTCCTGAAATTCTTTTAAAAACATGAAAAAATACATGTAGCATTAGAGAAATCAAATATTCTCTTAATGGTAGTATATTTCATTGGCACGAAATATTTTTAGTGATATAAAAGATTACTCTTTCATGTTTTCGGCCTGTCCTGGCAAATGCTGAGGTAACTTACCACAGGTGGCTATTTAAATTTTAAACTAAATTATGTTAAAAAGTCATTTGCTCAGTCATAGGAGCTACACTTCAAATGTTTAATGGCTACAGTATTATACAGTATAGACATGGGAAATTTTCAATAAAACAATGTTCTTTAGGACTGTACTGTTAGAAAAATGTACCTTTTACTTAATTAGATTGACTATAGCTTGTTCAAATAAAGCTCACTTGGCATCCCAAGACAAACTAAGTTTATTAGGATGTATGTGTGTACTTATATATGTGTTTTTATTATTTGAATATGTCAGAATATTCTTTTGCTTGTTAACATTAGGTACAGCAAAGATAAAAGCTGGGAAACACAGGAAGGTTCACTTGTTGGATAAAAAATATAAAGAACAGGAATCTGGAGCTAGTATCAGAGATTTACTTGCTTCTGTTTGGGTAAGGTAAACTATTTTACATGAATGAGCCTATTAAGTTGACATGTTCAATGTTCTGATAGTGAATTTAAGAAAATATAATCATAAAGTGTTCAACTTAAATCTGAGTGAGGCTTTTGAAGTCTTAATTAACCTATTTATTTTATGGATAATGAAAAATAAGACCCGACTTACCTAAAAAGCATTTTCCAGACCTCCATAACTTGGCTAGTGTCAGAGACTGGTACCGAGTGTTTTCCTTCTTCTATTTTTCTTATATTATCTTGTGTTTATTTTTTCCCTGCTGAAATATAGGTATTAACATTATATATCTCTTAACTATGTTTAAATTACTTAGAAGAGAAATCTAGAAATTAACAAATATTCTAAAAAAATCACATTTTATTGAAAATATCTCATCTCAATACCAAATGGAGAAGAACTCTGTTTCTCTAGGTGAGAAAAAAAGATGTACAATACAGACATAGTGAGATTAAAAACACCCAACTTCTAAATAATGATGCTGCATTCAATTTGTTTTCTCTTCTGTTCACAACTTCATCTTCTATGTTGCCTGCAGAATTGTATTTCTCACATGTAGATTTCATCATTTCCCAGATTGCATGGTAGATGAATTTCACACTCTTTTACCCTTCACAACAGCATCAGTTGAATTTTCCTACCTTATTTCAGAACTTTAGCCTTGACATTCCAGCTACTTGCTTTTTCATTGATACATTAGGTACTTTTATAGGTCTGTACCTTTGTGGATGCTAATCTCTTAACTTCAAATTTTTTTATTCTCTTCTCCATTCCAAAACAAGAACAAAAAACCTTTTTTCTCAAATCTTATCTTACACGAGTTTCTCCTTTCTTAATGCTTTCATAGATATTTGTTCAAAATATAATATAGCAAAACATTACATGTTTATATGGGATAAACATATATATAGTGCTTTTATTGTATTAGTCTAATTCTTCTTGAAATGAATAGAATGTTATATAAAATCATACATTTTGTTTACTTGTTTTCCTTCAAACACAAAAGTGTTTATATTTTTATCAAATCATGGACCCTTCCTAGTAATGGATTATATTTTATTCAGAGTGTTATTTAACTTTAGATTTTACCAAAATATTGCATGTGTATATTTTAAC
Source organism: Mormoops blainvillei (assembly GCA_004026545.1). Lineage (NCBI taxonomy): Eukaryota > Metazoa > Chordata > Mammalia > Chiroptera > Mormoopidae > Mormoops > Mormoops blainvillei. The sequence goes on along the minus strand of PVJD01002630.1, from coordinate 76,847 downwards.
AGCACAGAAATAAATTAGGGAAACCTCTTTCATATTTTTAAAAGTTAAGATGCAATTGTTATCTTTAAACATGAATGTTTTAAGTTTTATTTTTTTTAAGAAAACTGCGACATAAACAACAAAAACAAGCTAATTCCAAAATCTCTCTCTTGGAAATAGTGTTTTGATTATTGCTAGGATACAAAAAATATAATGCCTTGTTAACAGTCTTAGACTTCTGACTGACACCTCTCTGGGTAAGTCACTAGAAGGCATCTTAATACTTTCTGAAAATTTTTAGAAGGTAGGACTTTTAGAATGTTAGAGCAAGGGGCTTAGAGAATCTTCACCTCTCAAATACAGTGGTTGAAACTGGCAAAGTTTTTGACAATCATTTAAAAACTGGAAATTACGACGACACCCTCAGAATCACTGATCTGATTTATCAGAAATCTTTCTACTTAACTCTAATTCTGAAAGCATAATTACAGAGAAGATTCTGCATATGGTGTTGGCTTGTACATTTGGTGCATGGTAGGTGCCTGTCCCAGGAGAAAGGAAGGCTGGAAAACCCATGAATAACATTGTGATATTCCGAACGTATTGCCATGGGTGGCCATGAGCAAAATATTCGTCAAAAGCGAGGTTGTCTTGCTTTAAGCCCACCTGGACTTTCTGTAAACAATAATTGGAGAAATTCTTACTTTCAATTTTCAAGTAGGAATTGGTGTACACTGCTGGGAGTATACCCTAAGAATCCTGAAACACCAAAAGAACCTGTGCACCTGGATGTTCGTAGCCGTGCAATTTACCATTATAAATTCCCAAGTGCTGGAAACAGCCTAAGTGCCCATCAGTAAATGTGTGGATCAGAAAACTCTGGTACATTTACACAATGGAAGACAACACAGCAGAAAGAAAGAAGGAGTTCTTATCCTTCGCGACAGCATGGATGGAACCAGAGAGCGTAATTGTAAGTGAAATAAGCCAGGCGGTAAAAGACAAATGCTATATGATCTCACCTGTAAATGGAGCCTAATCAACAAAACAAATAAATGAGCAAAAAAGAGCCAGAGACATGGAAATAAAGAACAAACTGACAGTGACCAGAGGGGCGGGGGGAGGGGAATAGCACGGGAAAGAAGAAGAGTGTCAAGGAACATGTATAAAGGATCCATGGACAAAGACAATGGGGAGAGGACTGGATGTGAGAGGTGGCATTGGGTAAGAGAGTAATGGGGAGAGAGTAATGGGGAGAAAGTGGGGGCAATTGTAATTAAACAACAATTAATTAAATAAATAACTAATATTTGCTCATATCAAAAAATAAAAAAGAATTGGTGTATAATTAAAATGAAATATTCGTCCCTTTAAAAAAATTTTTATTACATGCTGATAGACCCATACCCATCTGATTTCTAAATGAGTACAAGTTAACAATTGTTAAAACCCATCATTTAAAAGGGCCCTTAGATAATTTAAGGAACATTATTATTTTACATGCCTTAGATATTATTCTATTAAAAATGGTTATAGTAGTATATACCTTGTGTATGTGCTTAGAATTAAATGTGTTAATATACGTAAAGTGCTTAGAACAGGGACTGGCACATTGTAATACAATATAAGTATGCTATTTTAGTTTTACTTATTCACCCCTTTTTTTATTGTGTAGTATCACTGTGCTAGGTATTGAGGATACAATAGTAACTAACACCCATGCCTTTACAGAGCTTATGCTCTTGTGTGAGTCTCAGATTTGAAACAAACAAAAAAAACTTATGCTAAAGTTTTCAAACAACAAATCTAGTAATCTATTGTGACTCTCTTATTTTATAAATTATGAAAATGATATGTATTCTTTATTGGGCACCTTCTATGTGTCAGAAATTATATTAAATTATTATATTACATGTATTAAATTCTCATAATCACCCAGAAATATAGATATTATCATTTCTATTTTACAGATAATGAATGAATAATTTAAAGAGGGTGATTAATTTTTCAAAGACAGTGTTTGGACATATACACACATGACTGAATTGAGGTTAAGAATATAAGAATATTGTGTGTATGTGATTCCAATGCCATTGCTCTGTCTATTATTATATAAAATTTCCCAAAAGTGAGATATGTAGAGATTGTAATTTGTTGTTGCTCTAAAAATCTGTTGCAAAGCCAAGAAAAAATTAGAGTTTTTTGTTCCTTGTCCTGCCTGTTGGACAGGACAGACTACTGTTTCCTACAGAATCATAGAATATTGCTTCTATGAATATTAGAGTAAGAACTGTGCTTAATTTTCAGTTCTTAATAATTGTTATAAATAAATTAACATTTGTGAACTAGAAAGAACTAAAAAGAGCTATAATCCATTAATTGAACAATATCTCAATGTATAATAATATAAAATTAAAAGTTAAGACAAAAATAAAATATCCAAATAAAATATTCTACAAAAATTATCTACTTTTAAAATTAAATAATAAAGTTAAAAGGAATCACTAAACTATAAATAATCGAAGAACTACTTTAAGTACTTTGAGTTGCTCAAAACTTAAAAAAATTTAAACCTATGTAACAGTATTAGAGAAGACTGGGATAAATTGAAAGATATACCATCCTAATGGGTGAAATGACAACTTTCATATGTGATTTCTTTCTCAATTAATCTATTAATTCAATGCAATTTAATAAGTGCTATGATGAGAATTTTATTTTTTCAGTAAATAGCAAATTGATTCTAAACTTATTATGGCAGAATAAGAGCATGCATAAGGAGAACAAAGAGCATAGACACACTAAGATAGGCTAGTAGTGAAAATAGTGGAGCATTTCCTCCGTACAGAAATACAGACTAATGGAACAGAAGAGAGAACTCCAACAGATGCATATAAAAATTTGCTATGTGATAGAAGAGGCACTGCAAGGATAATTAATCAGTAGATGTGATGACAAATTTCGTTGGTGAAATGAAGTTGAATATGTGCTCCATATCATGCATGAAGGTGATTTCTAGGTTAAATTGTGGTTAGAAGAAAACAACACAGTTCATGTTAAAAACAGAAGAAATATCTTGGGACATAGAGGTGGGTGACAAGATATATAAATCTATCAAGAGATTAATATTTAGAATAAACAAGGAATTCTTAGAAAATCCTAGCTAAGAATTATATGAAGAAATGCTCAGTTACATTTGAAATTAGAGAAATACAAAATAAAACATTGTGATTTTACTTTATATTTGTCACCATGGCAAAGTTTTGAAAGCCAGTTAACAATATTGTCTTTGTGATTATCTGGGGTGTACCAGTTATCTATTTTAAATGACAAACTACCCCAAAACTTAGTGACTTAAAATAATAGAACATCCATTTTAATCATGAATATGCAATTTGGACATATCGCATATTGCGTAAGGTTTGCTCTTCTCCGCCATATTTGTGGTTCACTGTAGTGATTTAAGTCTGGGAAATGGAATCATCTGAAGGCTTCTTCACTGAAGGCTTTTGATACCATTTGTTTGCTAGGCCACCCACACGTGGCCTCTTTATCTGTCCTGGGCTTTCTCATAACATAGTGACTGAGTAACCAGCCAAAGTCCTGACAGAATGAGCATTCCCAGCTGAAGTAATATTGTTCTTTTATGAACCAACCTCAGAAGTCATGAAGCATTATAGTCATGTACTACATAAAGAAGTTTTGGTCAAAGATGGGTCACATATATATGGCGGTGGACCCATAAGATTATAGTAGAGTTGAAAAATTCATATTGCCTAGAAATGTCATACCCATTGTAATGTCATAGCACAGTGCATTTCTCATGTGTTTGTTGTGATGCTGGTGTAAACAAACTTACTACCTTTCCTGTCGTATAAAAGTATAGCATGCACAATTATGTATAGTATATAGTACTTGATAATGATAATAAATGCCTGTATTATAGATTTACATATTTACTATACTATACTTTTTAATTGTTATTTTAGTGGGCACTCTTTCTATTCATTAAATAGTTTGCTATAAAACAATTATGCCAATGGCAGCCTCATACATCCTGTATGATGTATCTCACACAGCAAGGCACCTGCATAGGTGGTCAGAGCAACCATGTCTGCAGAACGGGACCACCCACAGGACCACTCTGCGGAAATTCCACACTTGCCAGCAGGGATGTCAAGTAGAACAGTCATGTACCACCCATAGGCTCCTGGGAAAATTCCTCACTTGGCATCAAGGGTGCTAAGACATTTATCAAAAAGACCCAGAAGGGTGGAGTACCCCCCTTTCAAGGTATAACTGAGACAGCCGAGCTCCACACAGCAGAGCGCTGCTCTACCCAACGCTGATCTCCTGTGGCATCGGCCGCCAGAGGCTCTGCCCTGCTGAACTGAGGTCTTTGCCTGTCTTGCTGCCCACCTGGCTCCGGAGATCCTTCCATACAAGATACTGATGACTCCCTTGCCCACCGTGTTGTCTCCTGGACCTGCAGACTGAGACTCTGGGACTCGGGGTCATTATTCCCCATTGATTGCTGTGTGTGTGTTATAGTTCTCTTAGATCATTAGAGTGTAAGTTGGATATTAAAGCATGTTGATGTTCTACTTTCGAGTGAACCTACATTCAATAAAATCTGAGTGAATAGCATGTTACTGTGGGTGACTCTTGTTTATTCCTTGGTGCCGGGCTACTCAGCAGGCAGCTGGCCGAGCCGTTGCCTGGCAGACTTAGAGAAAAGACTCTATCACCAACATATGTGATATAGTGTAAGTGCGCTCTTTGATGTTTGCACTATGACCAAATCCTTTAATGGCAAATTAGATCATATCCCCATATTTAAGTGGTACATGACTGCACTTGCTTTGTCGAGGCAGTCATGAAGACCTTTTCATGCTCAATACCTCTTGATGGGGGAATGGTTAACCTGGAAGGGGATGTGGAACCAGAAACATCGCTCAGATGAATTTTAGAAAGTATAAACTACTATAGGAAGAAAATGCAACTCTTCTAAATTATAGTGGGAGTAAACTGATAATATGCCGGAAAAAAAATCTGGAGATAATGGAATGAAATATATTAAATTCCAATGCCCTAGAAATTCCCTTCTGGGGTATATACTTTCAAACACTCTATCCTAGGTCCTTAAGGGTGCATGCACAGGGATGTTTATTATATCCTTGTTTGTGACAGCAGGGTGCTGAAGTCAGCCTAAGTATTTAACCTATCAATAAATATAGTGGGATTACACTACGTGAAGTTAAATAACATTCAGAAAACAAGATAGATGGATATACAGAATATGTTAGATTTTAAAAATAGTGTTTAGGGCTAGAAAAAGAAATTTGAAGTTAATATAAAAATATTCAAACACAAAACACCAGTAAATATTTTCCCAGATATATATATATTTCCAAGGAATGCAGAAATTAGTTGGAAAGTAAATATTTTAATGTAATTTATTGTCATGTTAATTGCTCAATACACTGTAATAGTATAATAGGTAATAGTGAACAATCACTATATTTCCTAGTAAGGTTTCTGAACAAGTTCAAAAAATTCACTAAAATATAGAATTTATTTTATTTTATTTTTATTAAATTTATTGGGGTAACATTCATCAATAAGATTATATAGGTTTCAAGTGTAGATTTCTATAATACATCATCTGTTTATTACATTGTGCGCCCACCACCCAATGTCAAATCATCTCTGTCACCATATCTTTTGGCCCCCTTTACCTTTTACTACTCCCCCTCCCATTCCTTCTGTTAAGCAACATACTTACTGTTGTCTGTGTGTATGAGTTTCAGTTTTATATCCTACATATGAGTGAAATGATATGGTTCTTAGCTTTTTCTGACTGACTTATTTCACTTAGCATAATTTTCTCATGTTGTCACAAATGGCAGAAGTTCATCTTTTCTTATGGCCGAGTAGCATTCCATTGTGTGCATGTACCGCATCTTCCAGTTCTCTATCAGGGGGTCCTTTGGCTGTTTCCATGTCTTGACCACTGTGAATAATGCTGCAATGAACACAGGAGTGCATATATCTTAGGAATAAATGTTTTTCAGGTAGATACTTAGAAGAGGAATTGCTGGGTAATATGGTGCTGTAGCTCTATTTTTAATTTTTTGAGGAAGCAGCATACTGTTTTTCATAGTGGCTATACCAGGTTACATTCCCACCATCAGTGGATGAGGGATCCTTTCTCTCCGCAACCTCTCCAACACTTGGTATTACTTGTCTAGTTGATAATAGCCATTCTAACAGGTGTGAGGTGATATCACATTGTTGTTTTGATTTGCATTTCTCTAATCGCTAGAGAAGTTTGAGCATCTTTTCATATATTTGTTGCCCATTTGTATATCTTCTTGGGAGAAGTGTCTGTTCAGGTCCTCTGTCCATTTTTTAATTGGATAAAATGCAGACTTTAAATGACTCCACTCTTTATGTATGTAGAATTCACAGGTGTGAAATATTATAGAATCTTGACTGCAATCCTAGTGATTTTTCTTTAGTGTTGCTTGTTATTTTTTGTCTATTTATTAGTTAAATAAAAATATTTGCTAAGAGACAATGAACTAAATAAAGTTAAGAGAATTTCAGGTAACTGATTCATGATATCTACTTTTTCTTTTCTTCTTTTTTTTATTATTTTCAGCAATATTTAATTTTATTTTTTTATCGTTGTTCAGTTACGGTTGTCACCATTTTCTCCCCATTACTCTCCTCTGCCCTACCCACACCCTACCTCCCACATCTGGCAAGCTGCCAGATACGCAAATAAAAATTACAAATGGTGTGGAGATCAAATTACAAATAAAAATTGTTTCAAACACTACATGTCTTTCATAGTATGTGTATATTGGTGAATTGTAAATTTCTGTTTGGATATATCTATATATTATATGCCATGTTTTGCCATTTATAATGTGCATCCACATTTTTGGCCCAAACTTTCAGGAAAAAAGTCTTTTGTTTTGATTTTTAAATTCAGTTATTTATTTATTTATATTTAGAGACTGGTTTTTTGCATCATAAAGGAATTTTAGCATTTACTTTTGAAAATATTATGGTAAAAGAAATTTTATGTAACAAATAATTACAAAACACAAGAACAGATACAAGGTACAAGAAATTTTATGTACCGGAAACAAATTAGTACTATCCACTTATAACAACACATTCTTATTTTTCCCTCAAAAATTTGGGCAAAATAGTGCACATTATACATGGCAAAATATGGTTGGGGTGTGTGTGTGTGTATTCAGTTTACATTGGGAAATGTTAAATTTTTGTGGAATGCTTTTAATGTAAGAGTGGGGATATCTGTTCCTCTTTAGCTAACTAAATAAAATAATCCATATGTAACATTTCTATTTCAGATTCTGATGAAGACTCCAGTATTTATTTGTCTAGCTCTGGCCAGAGCTTCAGAATCTTTATTTATGATTGGAGCTTCTGAAATTTTGCCTACATATATAGAACATCAGTTTATATTAAGTTCTAATCAGGCAACTGCACTTTCAGGTAACTCTTCTACTCATTGAACCCATTTTGAAATTTTAATGTAAAGTTTTCTCATATGTATTTATAAAACATTTCAAAAAGGAAAAAGTAGACGAGTAATACTATTTGCACAGATGTTAAATACTTAAATGCCATTTGCTCAAATTTTAAAAATGAGTACTCTGTCATCATTGCATCAACATTTTAAAATATATTTTATTGATTATGTTATTACAGTTGTCCCAATATTCCTCCTTTGCCCCCCTCCACCCAATTCATCCCATGCCCTCTAGCAAACCCCTCCTTAGTTCATGTCCATGGGTCATGCGTATAAGATCTTTGGCTACTCCCTTTCCTACACTGTCCTTAACATCGTCCTGTCTATTCTGTACCTACTAATGTGAACTCCTTAATTCTTATACCTTTTTCCCCTTTCTGCCCCTTACCTCTCCCAACTGATAACCCTCAAAATGATTTCCATATATATGATTCTATTTCTGTTTTGCTTGTTTGCTCAGTTTGTTTTTTAGATTCAATTTTTGATAGTCGTGAATTTATTGCCATTTTGATGTTCATAGTTTTGAGCTTCTTTTTCTTAAATAAGTCCCTTTAACATTTCATATAATAATGGTTTGGTAATGATGAATTCCTTTAGGTTTATCTTGTCTGGGAAGCACTTTATCTGCCCTTCCATTCTAAATGACAGCTTTGCAGGATAGAGTAATCTAGATTGTAGGTCCTTGCTTTTTATCACTTTGAATACTTCTTGCCTGTCCCTTCTTTCATGCAAAGTTTCTGTTGAGAAATCAGCTGATAGTCTTATGGGAACTCCTTTATAGTTAACTCTCTTCTTTTCTCTTGCTGCTTTTAAGATTCTCTCTTTATCTTTAGCCTTTGGCATTTTAATTATGATGTGTCTTGGTGTGGTCCTCTTTGAGCTCATCTTATTTGGTTCTCTCTGTGCTTCCTGGACTTTTATGTCTATTTCCTTCCCCAAATTAGGAAAGTTTCCTTTCAATATTTTTTCAATTAAGTTTTCAATTATTTTCCCTTTCTCTTCTCCCACCCCTATGATTTGAATGTTGGTGTGTTTGAAGATGTCCCAGAGCTCCTTAGTCTATATATATATATATATATTCAAATTTTTTTTTATTCTTGCTGTTCTGATTGGATGCTTTTTTCTTCCTATGTTCTAAATTGTTGATTTGATTCTCAGCTTCATCCCCTCCACTGTTGGCTCCCTGTAAACTTTTCTATTTTATTTAGAGTAATCATTTTTGCCTGTTTTTTTTTTTTTTAATGCTGTTGAAGTACCCATTGAGTTCCTTGAGCATCCTTATAACCAGTGTTTTTAACTCTGCATCTGATAGATTGCTTATCTTCATTTTGTTTAGTTCCTTTTCTGGAGTTTTGTTCTGTTCTTTCATTTCAGCCATATTCCTTTGCCTATTCATTTTGGCAGCCTCCCTGTGTTTGTTTCTGTGTATTAGGTAGAGCTGCTTTGACTACCTGTCTTACTAGTATGGCCTGTTGTAGAAAAGCTCACTGGTAAGTTGGATGGGGCAGAGCTTTAGGTAGTCACCAGGGTGGGACAATCTGTGTGAACCAGGTTGATAGAGTCTCTGATATGGTATTAATACTCTGTGACTCTGTGTGGGGGAGGGCTCAGAGAAGGGACAATGCCACTGCCTGACCTCTGGAGTTTTGTCCAGGAGGAAGCTGTCTCCAAGCACTTGCCCTGATGCCACACACTTCAATTTCTCCCCATATGCCACTGGTGCCTTTCCAACTGTTGCCGTGGTGCTAGAACCCAGAGGAAGTGAGTCTGTGTAAGTCCCAATTCTATTGTGGGCCCTTTAAAATGGGACTTCTGAGAATCCTGCTGTTTCTTCTGTCACCCCAACCCCCACTGCTTTTCACAGCCAGAAGTTATAGGGGCTTATCCTTCTGGCACTAGAACCCTGGATTGGGTGGTGTGATATGGGGCTGGGATCCCTCATTCCTGAGGTATCCCTCCCAAATTTTATCCATCTCTTATGGATATGCTACTACCCATTCCTTGTCTCTGCATCTCTCTGCTACTCTCCCTGTCTCTCCCCCTCCTACCTGTTTGGATGTATGTGACTTCTTTAATTCTTTGGTTGTTGGACTTCCATATAGTTTGATTTTCTGATGATTCTAGGTGATATTTGTTTTGTAGTCTAATTGTAATTTTTGCTGTGGTTGTGCAAGGAGGTGAACCATGTTTACGTACTCCTCCATCTTGACTGGCATGGGTCTGTATCAATATTTTTTGACTCATAAAACCTTGTAAGACTTTGTACCCCTCCCTTATCCCATCTCTTTTCTTCCTTCCCTATAGGTAACCACTCTTCTCAAGTTAGAGTGCATCCTTCCCACACATGTTTGTGTGGTTTTAGTGTTTATGTCCTTAACCATACACAACCTATTTCTAAAATTCATGTACTATTTTGTACATATTCTTCTGTTACTTTCATCTGAAATTATGTTCATTAGATTCATGTTGATCTCTATTTAATGGATTTAAATTGTGTTTATAGGATTCTGTTTTGTGAACATACCAGTGTTTATTTATCCATTGTCACACTAACAGACATGAAATTGCCTCCAGCTTTTTCTCTTGCACACATCTCTTAGTGCACATTTGTGAAAGTTGATCCAGGTTTAGACATTGAAGGGAAATTGCTATTGTGTATATCTTCAGTTTTACTAGATATTAACAATTGGCTCTCCAAAAGAGGTTACAAATGGAATTATATGTTTTTAGGTGCTAATGTTAATGAGAAAGTAGTAAATGTAATCATTTATTTTATGCTGTAAAAAAGTCAAGGATGCATGTTGTAACTTTTAGGGTAAGCAGTAAAAGAACAGTAAAGAGTATATTAATTTGGAAAAAAAATTATTACTAGTTAAAAAAAAACAATAAAGGAAAGAAAGAACATAAAACATGTGGTCCAAATAAAAAACAAATGTTAAGATATACAAAAACATTTACTATCAGCCTATTATTGAGTAGATTTTTGATAGAGGGCGTATCATTGTCAGGCTGCAAATAGTACAAAAGCCAAAAACATGACATAGTTTCAAGGGCCATAATGACAAATTTTTCTGCGAGTGTACCATGTTGTTTCTGGCATGATTAATCTAATCAACAGAGCTTGAGACTAAACCCATTCAACTTGTTTCATATATTATTTAATTAAGGCTGATATTAACAAGACTCCAAGCGACAGATAGGCTACCTGCAATATTGGCCTCAACTATGCCAGCAAAGTCCTGGACCCAGCCAGCTACATAAATCCTTTGCTCCTCAGGGCCTATCTTAGAAATCAAGGTGGTTTTCTCTGTAAGTTTCAGTATTGACCTTCCTACTTGGCCTGAGGTATTAATCCAGGCATAATAGGATGTATTAGCTATTGTGTATATTCCACCTTGAACTGCAAGGATCAAGTTTTGAGCAGCTCTGTCACCCTTAAATAACAATGCTGATCAATGACAGGCTGACTAGAATGCTTTCTAGGGATGAGGTGGTGTCATTGATTGGCTCAACTAAAATCAGGGACAAATTTTATATCACCTTTTCTAATTGGGTTACTCTTATTGTAGAGATAACTGCCCTGAAGGTGCACGTAACTGTGTCAGTAATCCCTCCAGAAAGCTTCTCTGAGTAACCAAGAGTAACTTCATTGAAGAGAGATTTCCACAATCTTCTGAGGGTTGTCTTATCTATTCAGGATGTTTCTTTAAACACTTCAAAATCTCTTATGAACATGCCTATGGCTTAAATATTACCATTTCCAGTTGACCAATAAGGCTTGTCAAATAGTTAGTTATGAATCTGAGTTGGTCCCTCCCAAAAAGGGAGTAACAAAACCTCCATTGTTCAGGGATTAGCTTTTGACAGGAGGCCTGGTAGTAAACTAAGAGTTACTTTTCAAATGTAGCTGTTCCAGGGAGTAAATGAATCCTATACCGAAAGGGATACTTTTGAGTGGAGAATGCTTCCCTTTTCCAGAGGCTCAAGCACACAAAACACCAGTCACGGAGACTTGTAGCTGAAATGGGTCATTACGTTTGTGCTACCTCAAAGTAGGGAGGGTGCCACAGCTTGCTTATTGGCTTCCAATGTAGGCCTGCAGATTACACTCCCTGTGGGTTAGCTGATATAAAAGACCAAGTAGAATGCCCAAACGTGCAGTAGACCTTACAACTTGTAAAACCTTACGAGGTTTTATGAGTTAAAAACGTGACCAGTAGAATGCCCATCTGTGTCTCCAGTACTCAGTCCAAAGTGTCATTAGGCTGCCTTTTGGTTGGGGGGAAGTGAGACAGCCATAGTTCCTTAACTGCCAGAGGAATTGGGTATTGTGAATGCCTGCTTGATTTCGTTGGGTTTTATCAGTCACCCTTGCGGATGGAAGCATGATAACATCAAGGTGGTAACCATTGAGCCTACGGCTTCTGACCCTTCAGCCACACTGAATTATCATCTATCAGTGAAAGTTTTGGGCATCAGAGGGTAGTGATAGTCACAATAAATGCTTACCTAACCCCCTTGTAGTACATGGCAGAGGAGTTTAGGTACCTCTGAGGGAGTACTGCAAATGCCTATTTGTGGCATTGCAGCATGAATAGGAAATGGTCTTTGTCTTTGGGTGCTAACGAGATAGAAAAGAAGGATTTGGCAACGTTCAGGATAGTATATCAAGTACCATCAGTCAGAGCCATAGATTTCATTACAGCCCGCAGACAACCCAGCTATTGCCATTTCACCCTAACAAGCAATTATGCATTCCACTCCATTATCAGCCAAAGAAAGCAGCTGAACTTCTAATTATTCACCGGTTTCTGTCTATAGTGGTCATAAATTTATAGCTGCCCATCACTGTAACTGTTATCTGAAATCAGGAGGAATCCTCTGCCCAATCAGTACGTATTTTAGTAATAGTTTTTGCAATGCAGCTAGTCAGGGGCTGATGGTCAGATTTGTGAGGAAGTTCTTTTGCCTGGAGGAGAGCTAACACCTACTTCGGCATGCAGCCACCGCTCCAATTCTTCATCATGAATAGGCAATGATCAGCATGTTCAGTACAGGTTCCCAGTACTGTCAAATCCTGTTACTTGGTCCATGAGGTTGTCATTCTTCATCCTACATAAAACCATGTCTCTGTCACTATAAGTGCTAAGATCTGTGAAGAGCTTGAATTTTACTCTGTTTGAAAGCTAATGAGTTAGTCTAGTGTACAATTGTTTCATGGATACTAGCAGAAGACGTAAAACTCATTGGTCAGAGATAAAGGAAAGATTGTGACTCACAGCAATAGCAGTAGGTAGAGAGAGTGTGTGTGTGTGTGTGTGTGTGTGTGTGTGTGTGTGAGAGAGAGAGAGAGAGAGAGAGAGAGAGAGAGAGAGAGAGTTAGTCTTCTGAGCCGCAGTCTCACAGGATGATGCGAAGGAGAGCCAGTGATGTCTGCACACACAATGGTAGCATTACAGGAATGGATTGCATTCCATTCCCTGAGCTTAGGGGTGTCAAATATATTATAATGAAGAGTAACTATGTTTGCATTTTGATCCAGAGGGAGATGTTATTTCTATCATACTTGACAGCAAGCATGTCTCCTTTTAGTTCTAGAGGGGACACTTTCTCTGTCTTCCAAAACTGTGAGCAAACCTACCCTCACTCTCAAGCAGGACACAATCCTTATCATCCAAGGTTGTTCACTACCCAAGGATCCTTGAAAAGAGAGAACAAAGGGTAGTCAGTGCTTCTGTTTGCAGAATATACAGTATCAGAGGGTAATGGACAACTGCTGCCTAATAAATAGATAAGTAATTATGTATACATAAATAAAGATTGTCAGATTGAGGGGGAAAATCCACTATATTACTTATAAGAGGCACTCCTTAAACATGAGGACATGAAAAGGTTAAAAGTCAAAGGATGGAAAAAGTTGTATTATATAAATACTAGCCAAAACAAAAGGTGGCATATCTATAGTAATTTTAAATATTGTATCCCTGAAAGCAAAAGGCATTACCTAGTATAAAAAATTATAATGTCAGAAGAGTCAACTAGTGAGGTAGGTAATACAGTTATACATGTGTATGCCCACAACAATATGATTTTAAATTGCATAAAACAAAAATTCAGTTAACTAGATATTAGTTATATTAGGTCAATTAGATATCCTTGTGAAAAAAGATAAATCTTGACCTCTTCTTCACTACATACACAAATTCAAATTCCGGATAGATTGTATATTGAAATTTGAATGATAAAACAATAAAGCTTTTCAGAATAAGGCATAGGAAAAGATCTTCATAGCCTTAGAAAAGACAGAGTTTTTAAATAGGACATAAATCATATAACCATAAAGAAAAATAAGTGGTTTTTCATTAAAATTAAGAATTTCAGCTCATCAAATGCTAGCATAACGATTGAAAATACAAACAAGACAATCTTTTTTTGTAGAAATAATTTTTTGTATTTTTTGTAGAAATAATTTACAAGAGATTTATGTGAAAATATATTAAAATATTTGACAGTAATAAAAAGGTAAATGATTCAATAAAAATGGACAAAAGACTTGAACAGGCATTCTATAAAAGATGCTATCAATCGTCCAGTATTCATATGAAAATGTGCTCACCTTCAGTGGTTTTCAGAGAAAAGCCACATTGTAGTACTATTATTACCCATTCACCAGAGTGGCTAAGATGAAAAAGAGAGCTAGATGTTGGCATGACTGTAGAGCTATTGGCATTTTTTCTACTATTGGTGAGAGTGAAAATTGGTTTACCATTTTATAAATCTGTTTGGCAGTATTAAAAAATCTGAATATGTACATATCCCCAACCCAGAAATTTCACTCCTAGTCATATACCTGATGTAAGTTCCTCTCTTCAGAATATGCCCAACAGAAATGTACATGTTCATAAAAGGGCTTGTACATAAATTTTTAAAATAGCATAGTTCACAACATCATAGTGAACAAATACGTTGTGGTGTATGCATATACATAGCTAGTCAGCAATGGTAAGATATGATCTATTGTTATATACAAAAACATGGGTGAATTTTTCAAACATGATGCCAAACAAAAGAAGCCATAATGTATGCATACTTTATGGTCCATATTTTATAAAGCTCTGTAAGTGCATGAAAGAGCCTGTGGGTCTTCCAGTAATGTTCAGTTTTTGACCTGGTTGGTAGTTACGCATGTTATGTTCACTTTGAAAATTCATCAATATGTACAGTTGTTATTTGTATACTTTTTGCTACACCAATAAAATATTTATTATACATAAAAGTTGATTGAAAGTTCTGTGCATTGCAGTTGAATTTTCAACTTTTTTGTTTTCCTTTTAGGCTGGTCTTTCAAGGACCCAGGTATTTCATTGCCGAACTCCCAGTGTCCAGTATTTTCTTGTTGCTTATGGCAGTGATTTTCACCTTTTTCATTTCATGACACATAAATTAATTGCTAAAATTCGGTGGCATGCCAAAACATATATTTTTGCCAATCTGACAAAAAGTAGGAATAATTTTGATTCATTCACAAATGATGGCTGTTGTGTTGGCTGTTGTCTTTTTTTTTTTTTTAATTTGACAGTCTAAGGGAAAAGAGACCACTGCCCCTGACTAAAAGGTCAGGCACTGCATGTTTTAAAAATCCTTGCAGCACACCGGTGTGCCTCGGCACACAGTTGAAAATCTCTGGCCTAGGGCAATAAGACTCACAACCGATGTTTTCTTACCTGAGTTGGGCTCTCAGTTTTCTGCTTACAGATGTGATTGGTTTTCCCAAATCCACAGCTGTCAAGTTCAAATTGAATAAATCTAGGCTCTTCTTGGTCAATCATATGGCAAGTAGGTGAGAATAGGAATTTTGAGGATCAAACATTTTATACAGACTGCCATCCAATCATCTTGTTTTTAACTCTCTGTTTTCATTGGCACCTACTGTGTTTAATTTCTGTGAATCTGGGGTAAAACATGGTTTGCTTTTTCTTGACTGCCTTACTGGCAGGCTTATTGTGTACCCACTAAGTCTCCTGACTCAGTTCTAATTCTCACAATTTTCTTGATAAATATTGCCTCTCCTCTATACTTTCTTGCTTTCTAAAGAATGAATTTGTCTACTTTTTAACAAGCATTTATATAATTTTACTCTGTGATTAGATACTGTTCTAAGCACTTAAATATTAACTCATTTAATTCTTCTACAACCTTATAATGGAAGTATCATTATTTATAGATTTTTCTTTAGTAGCATCTCACACATTTAGATATAATTTTATTATCATTCAGTTCCAACTATTTTTAATTTTCACGTCAGTTTTTTAATTCCTGAGTTACCAAGAAGAGAATTTTAGTTGCTAAATTTATGCTTTTGTTTATCTTTTAAAATAATATTGTTCAAATCAATTAATATTTTAATGCCTTTAATAGTGTTATAAGCTATCTTGAGAAAGCTGAGTTAAAATACTACTTTGGTCATGGATTTTTAATTTTCTTGAAATCTGGGCAGTTAAATAATTTGTTTTATACAATGTCATGACATATTTTCATGATACATATTTTTCCACTACTTTAGTTTCAAACTTTGCTTTTTAAAAGTATCAAATTTGATAATTTTTAATAGTGTAATTATATTGATTTAGTATTATTGTGAATTCTAATTTAAGTAATTTTAACTTATTTGAATTTTTTTTATTACTCTTCTATTTTTCTTTTTTATTCCTTACTATCTTGTCTTCTCTCAATGGGCTTTTTTTTTTTTTTCATTATATCTCCCTTGTTTGGTTTAGGAAATTCTAACTACCACTGATGGTTCACTACCCCTAATTTTCAGGAACATGTATGCATATGTATATGGTCTAGGTTATTAATTTTATCTTTTTTAAAAACTAGCTATAACTAAAATTATTTTGCAAATAATACACTCTTTGGCAGCTCTTATAATTTTTGCCTTATGTGCAAGATGGATGTAATTATTTAATTTTTTCTCCTCCGTAGTTGAAGTGTACTTTTATTCCCAGGATTAATATTTCTTTAATTATAGAAAATTCTCATTCTCAGTTACAATTTTTCAAATATTGTTTGTCTGGTATACTTTTCATGATATTTCCCACAACTGCTGTAAAACATTTTGTGGAACTTCTTATCCTTTTATCACTGTCTTTTAAAACAAAGTTTATTTTTTGAATCATTTTATATTTACAGAAAAAACTGAAGATAATGCTAAAGTTTCTGTGTATGTACACCTAAGTTCCATTTTGCTAATGTCTTAGATTATTAGTATGATAGATTGGTTAGAATTAATGAACCAATATCGCTCTTTTCTTTTTTAAATTACATATTGTATGAATAACACAATGGCTCTTTCAATTTATTAATTCACTTTTTAGATGTCTCTAATTTGGAATGTGAGTTTTATACCTAACAATTATAATTATAAATAGTCCAGGTTTCTTATTTGCTTTTTTCTTAACCCGCTTGCTCTTAATTTTCATTACTTTCTCTTATTTTACTTTTTTATTTTATGGAAGTTACACTATCATTAATCTTTTTGAGCATTCTAAAATTATTTATAAGTCCCTCAGACAATTTTATGACATAAATTTAATCTGATGTTAATGGGATTTTTGTTTTTACCTTATATTGCTCTTCCTATTTTCCTATTTAAATCTACCATTTCTATATATTTGGGGCAGAAGTGATTACATCAATGTACAAGATTACTGTGCTCTCTTCATCTGATCAATTATTTTCTAACTATATTCCCTCCTCTCCTCTTTTTCTTTCTTGGGCTTTCCTCTTAGTAATCCCTTAAATTTCATAGAAAAGAGAACTATATCTCCTAATGGCTATTCTGGATCTCCACTTTGTTGTGAGATTGTTGACATCACACTTGTGTTCACAGAAGCAATGGGTGACTTGGCTTAATTCTTGGTAACGAATCTCTGGTAGCGTACTCTTGTCACTATGGGGATACCTCTTGCTGTAAACCATTAATCCAGGCAGCTATCCAATAATAGCTCTCAATAAGGCAATTCTCATATCCTAGTTTGCATGGATTAAGTTTTGGGTTTACCTTAGATGTCATTACTACATAAGAGTAATATTTACCAGCTCTGCCCTAAAGTCCATTAGGTCTGTAGCTTCAGAGGCACTCACAACTCTGTATTAATTGTAAGGTTTAGCTTTGTTAAGTTGTTTGCCATGCCTTTAAATTTTCTTTCTGTCTTTTTATTTAAATCTATGTTTGCTATATGTTTAGAGCAGAGGGTATTGTACCAATGTATGAATTTCCTATACTATGTATAGTTGATTATTTCATTGTGTTTTTCTCCTTCCATTTGTTTTAGGACTTGTTTTAATTCCAGGAGTTGCATTTGGCCAGGTTCTGGGAGGTGTCATTGTTTCCAAGTTACATATGTATTGTAAAGGCTATATGAGATTTATAATGGTTACATCTGCTGTGTCACTTGTACTGGTTGTGTTTGTAGCTTTTGTACACTGTAATCCAATACCATTTGCTGGACTCAATGAAGATTATGGCGGGTAAATAGAATTTTGTATATTACATAGTTACCTCCAAACCCAACAATGTATTAGTCAATTAATGATTATTTATCCAGTAACTTTTATATCTTTATCATTCTTGGAGTTATTGAACATATAAAAGAAATATAAAGCATAGTTTCATCTTTTGTATTAGGGACAAAAATATAATAATGATAGCTGTTATATGGTTGTTTATGCAGTCATAAAGTACTAAAGAAAAAACACATTGAAATGATTAGAACCTAGAAGTAGAATTCTGTACTAAAGTAGCTAGTAACACAGAGACAGTACTGTCTGTACAAAGCCAATCTTATTTTGTGTTCCTGAATTGGTATGTCTGCCTTCTTAGAGACATCAAAGAATGGAACTGAAGTACATCTGAAAGCATGCATGAGTAATGTCTCCTTTAAGCTAAAAATGCAAAGTTCAAAGAACTGGGCAGAGATGGACATTAAATATGGGGGAACAGAACTGGAATTGGAAAGCAACAGACTGAGCGAGTAAAACAAGTAAAGAAATTCCACTACCAGCTCCAATGGAGTAGCTTGTGGCAGACCAACGCTTCCACTGAGAATAACTAGAAAACCTGAATAGAGTTTTCAAAGAACTGTTTAAAGGCTGCTCAGACAACTAGGAATTTAAAAGCCAAAATCCTGAGAAAGTCAAACTTTTGAGAGGAGAAGCAACTTTCTGTAGCTTCCTTTCCCCACCCCCCACCACCTCCCACTGAGGATATTTGCTAATCCTGGACATTGGCAAGAAACTGAGAGTTTGGATAAAAGATCTGGCAAAAAGCATCTAGTAAGATGACAAGAAACCAACACAAATTTTTGACAGATCTATGAGTTTAAAGAGACAAAAATTAGAGAATGGGACAGGGCAGAATATCAGAGAAAGAGACAGGCAAATGAGATAACACTCTGTTGGGTTTTCATTCAGTACATTTGCTGAATTAGGAAGCTGAGAGGCTGAAATCAAGCAGAATCTTGTAAAAAGTACAGAAAATTTTCAGCAGCATTGTGATGGTCTTTACATAAGAGGTTAATGTGCTGGGGAGGTTGGAATGCGCTAGAGAGAGGAGAGAGGAACTTTAGTGAACATATGTTCTCAATATATTTGAAACGCTAAGACCTAGGAGTGAGGGACTTTCTAAAGCACTGTTGCCTAGCCAGGAGTTACTTTGGCCTTTAGTTGGATTGATGTGATCAGCCAGCACTCTATCTAGCAGCAGAAAGAGATACCCAACATTCTGAACAAAAGCTAATATACAGAGCTATAAATTGTCTTAGGCAAAGATTTGCATGAAGATCAATTTACCAGGCAGGCCAAGGACATGGCCAAAAAAACTACTGGACAAAACAGAATAGATCCACAGGAGATCCAGTTATTGAATAACATGGGATTGAACAGGTGGGTCGACTGACTCTATATTTTTGTCAATAAATACACCGTCAGAACTTTGTGTCCCTGTGTTTCACATCAGCAGATTACCAACCATGAATGGAAAATAGTGTTTTTGATCTGCAGTTAGGAATCCACATATACAAAGGGTCAACCTAAGTTACAGGTAGATTTTCAGCTGTGTGTGGGTCAGAACCTCTAGCCACCCCACCCTGTGTTGTTCAAGGGTGAACTATGTGTGTGTGTATTAGGTATATATATAGTTGAGCTACATGTATCTATACCTGTCTGTTTACCTGTATTGCTGCCTCTGTTTACCTATACTGCTGCCTGTTTTTCTATGGTCTACCAACTAAAGAGTGGTTTTAATATTAGTATGGGTTGTGAAAAACAATAAAGAATAGCACTTCTAGTTTGTGCTCTGATATGCAAAGAGCTTAGAAGTCATTACTTCTCACGACAGGAAAAATGTTGAACAAATGACAGATTAATAAGTCTTTTTAGATTCTTCAGAGACTTGATATCACAAGGCAAACTGCTGCCCCAAAACTGGAAAGAGAGAGAGATAGAGGCAATTGCAATTTACTGGGAACAGAATGTGTCAGTGCTAAACATTAAACAATACTTGAATATTTTTGGATGTGGAGTTTGGACTAACTTGAGAGTTAAAATCTCCTGGACATGCAAGTCTCAGGGAGAAATCCTCTCCACTTTACGGGCTCTTACATCTAGGTGCCCACACCAGGTTCTCCCAAGAAGAAAAATACTCCTGTGTTTTGGTCGGGGGAGAGGGAAAGCAACCATTTTGAAACATGCCCCAGAGAAGTCAGCTCCATGTAACAAAAACCTGCCTTTTAGGGAAGCTACCAAAGCTTCCCCTACCAAACTTTAGAACAGAGGGCAATTAGACAAGTGAATCATTCTCTAACCTTCCTGTCTCACATAAGGGAAAGAAAAAAAGAAAACCTAAGCAAAACTTACGAAAGCCACAGTCTAGAGACTCAGGCCCATGAAAAAATACCTCCTAAAGTCTAAGATCTAATTGTAAGATTATAGAATACTTCCTCCCTACAGTGCCACCACATCAACATATATCTTACATAATGACAGATAATTACAACTGAAAGAGCTATGAGGCACCCTCTATTTAATAAAAGAGTTTCTAAGAAAACCCAAAGACAACAGGGAAGCCAAAATGAGGATACCACAGGGAATTGTGGCCTCTGATACCTACAGTTACAACAAACCTTAAGCACAGCCTAATTCCTAGACAGATGATCATAACTTACCAGAAAAGGCCCGTATACTTTATTTCTTGTTACCTGATACACTCATTAAAACATTGCGAGGCATTCTAAGAGGCAAGAAAAAACACAGACTGAAAAGAGAAAGCAGGCAGCAGAACCAGAGGCAGGTATGGCAGATATTTCGGAATGATTAGGCTGTGAATGTAACTATGATTAATATGCTAAGGACTCTAATAGAAAAAGTGAGCAGAGAAATGGAAACTCTAAGAATAAAAAAATCAAAGCAAATTCTAGAAAGCAAGAATGCTAAATACTATAACAATTGAAGAGCCCGTTTCTTGGGCTCATCAGTAGACTGGATAGGACTAGGAAAAGAGCAATGACTTTGAAGATATGTCAGTAGAGACTTCTCAAACTAAAAAAGAGAATAAAAGAATTTAAAGAAACTGAAACAGAATATCCAAGAACTGTGCAGCAATTTCAAAGGTTTAACAAATGTGTAAAGGAAGCACTAGAAGGAGAAGGAAAGAAAGGAACAGAAGAAATAAGTGAATAATGGCTGAAAATATTCCAAAATTAATGACAGATACCAAACCACAGATCCTGGAAGATTAGAAAACACCAAAAATTATAAATATCAAAATAATCTACACCTAGGCCTATCACTTTTAAACTGCAGAATCAAAAAACAAAGGCAAAATCTTGAAAGAAAACAGAGGAAATAAAAACTTGCCTATAGAGGATCAAGGATAATTTATAATGGACTCTTTAAATCATGCAAGCAAGAAGAGTGGAATAAAATTATTAAATGGTTAGGGGGGAAAAATCCTTTAACCTAGGATGCTGTATGAAATGAAACTATTCTTCAAAAATGAAGAGAGAAATAAAAATATTCTCAGGCAAACAAAAAATAAGGAAATTGTCACCAGAAAACCTGCCATGCAGGAAATGGTTAAAGAAGTTCTTCAGAAAAAAAGGAAATGATGTGAGCCAGAAATTTGGATCCACATAAAGAAATAAAGAGTGAAGAAACAAAGAGCATTAAAGATACATGAAGATAAAATATGATCTTTTATTATTCTTATTTTTAATTGGTGTAATAGATAGATCTTTGTTCAAAAAAATAATAGTAATAAAATGTTTAGTGATGATAGTTTATGGACAGTGAAATGAGTGACAACAACCTCATGGAAGGGAGGGAGGAATTGAGAATACTCTAGGATACCTGCACTACTCATGAAGTGGAATAGTGTTATTTAAAAACAGATTTAAATAACTTATAACTGTATATTGGGAACTCTAGGGAAAACCACTCAAATATTTTTTTAAGAAGGAGCATAATTGCTTTGCTACCAGAGGAGAAAAGATGGAATCTTGTAAAATACTGCATTAAAACCTGAGAAGACAGAAAAAGAGGGAAAGATGGAAGCATGAAAGAAAGCAAGAAAGGATGAAAAAAAAATTTGATGACATATAATTGTTTATAATCGTTTCTTATAACCCTTGTCTTTTGGTTGTATCACTTGCTATCAGTCTCCTCGTTTATTTAATTTCTTTTTTTACTTTATTTTTATTGTTGACACTATCACAGATGTCTCCATTACCCCTACCCCGTCTTTGCTTACCTCCATCCAGCCTCCCCATTTTTTTCTTAGCAAGTCTAGCTAAAGGCTTGTCTATTTCATTTACCATTTCAAAAAAACAAGCTTCTGGTTTTATTGATATTTTCTATTTTATTAGTCTCTATTTTATTCATATTCACTCTGATCTTTATTTCCCTCCTTCTGTTAACTTCAGGCTTAGTTTGTTCTTTTTCTAGTGCTTTGAGGTATAAAGTTTAGGTCGTTTGTTTGAGACCTATCTTTCTTCCTAATGTAAGCATTTGTTGCTATGAACTTGTCTCTTAGAATTTCTTTTGCTGCATCCCATAGGTTTTGGTATATTATATTTCCATTTTTATTTATCTCAAGGTATTTTTAAAAATTTTCTATGGCCCATTTGTTGTTTAGTAGCATGTTAATTTTCACATATTTGTGAATTTTTTATTTTTCTTGTAATTAATTGATTTCTAATTTCATACCATTGTGGTTGAAAAAGATATTTGGTATGATTTCAGTCTTAAATTTATCAAAACTTGTTTTGTGATCTAACATATTGTCTATCCTAGAGACTGTTTCATGCGCAATTGAGAAAAATATATATTTTGCTATTGTTGGACCAGCACATGTTTCTTAAGTACATCTAGTATAATGTAGTTTAAGTTCAATAGTTTTTTAAGGAGATTTTAGAAATTTTTATGGATAATTTGTTCATTGCTGAAATTGGAGTATTGAAGTTTTATAGTATTATTGTATCGCTGTTTATTTATCTCTTAAGGTCTGTTAATATTTGCTTTATGTATTTAGGTGCCCCATGTGGAGTGCAAAACATTTACAAATGTTCTATTTTCTTCTTGGATTGATCCCTATCTGTAGGGATCTGTAGCTTATCTAACTATATCTTTACTTATAATTATAATAACTAGATTAATTTTAATATTCAACCAGGACCGAGCTCTTGATTATCTCTCAAACCTTTGTGATTGTGCCTCCTTCTTTGTTTTTAGTGGCTCCCAGTGGCTGAGAGTGTGCCAAGACCTGTCAGTGTCCCAAAGGAGAATATTTCGGTCGGCACCCAGATGCTGGCTAATGGGAAGCTGGACCTTTAGGCCCTGGAAAGCATGTAGTCAGGACCCTCCTATGGAGAAACTGGGAGGCGGGCTTTTTTGCATGCTTGCTCTGTGCTGGCCAAAGTGTACAGCTATAGGTGTTTCCCCTTTGCTTTTTATTAACTTTGTTTCCCAGCCCTATGGGACTCATAAATGCAAGCCCCACAGGCCGCCAGATTCAGGCATCTAAATACCCATCCCTTCGGCAGCATTTGCAAAAGCTGTGGGTACCTGCATGTGTGTAGGCCCCTTCCAGGGAGGTACTGACAATTTGGAGTGGGCTTGAGTGGGAAGGCGGAGGTGGTGTCTAAAAGCTTTCTTGGTCTGGAGGATTGCCGTCAGTCCCTAGATGCCTGCTAAATTAGGAGCCTTATTCTCAGGCAGTATCGTGTAAAGTATTCAAATAGGCCTCTTTCAGGGAAATTCTGAGAGATGGGCTGTTTTTGCCTGCTACTTCCATGCTGAGCTCTGGGGGGTGTAGCCACTGTGAGTCCTGGGGAGAACGTTGGGAACTATTTCTTTGTTTACTACAGTCTAGTAGGTCTCCTGGACACAAGCCCCATTGGCTTTCAGAATTTGGTGTTTAGGAGGCCCATTCCTCAGGTATGAGTCTTAAAAGTTGATATACTAGATGTGAGGTCTAAACCCTGTGCTCTTCAAAAAGGAAGTTGGGAGTTGGGAGCTCCTTCCCAGTGATAGGCACTGTGCTGGGGGTGGGGTTTATGGCGAGAGTGTGTCTCAGCTTTTTCTGCCCGTTTCAATGTAGGCAATGTGGATATTTTCTCATTTGCCCAATGTGTAGGAGTCACTCGGCTAGTTCCTGGATTTCGTTTCAGAGGGAATTTCTCCATTTGTAGCTCTCCATGGGAGTAGGGCAGTTCAGGAAGCTGTGGTGACTTTGTCAGCAATTTGGATCAAAATGAGAATACTCTTCTCAACAAGTAGTGCTGAAGTAACTGAAAAGTTATATGAAAAAAAGGAAGGAAGGAAGGAAGAATCTAGACACAGAATTTATACCTTTCACAAAAAAATTAACTCAAAATGGATCATAGGCTTAAATGTAAAACATGACACTGTAAAACTTCTCAACAATAACATGGGATAAAATCTGGGTAACCTTGGATTTGGTGGTGACATTTTAAATACAACACTGAAAGAAGATGCATGAAAGAAAAAGAAAGATGTTGGACTTTATTAAAATTAAAACCTTTCTCTGTGAAAGACACAGTTAATAGAATTAAAAGATAAGCCACAAGCTGGGAGAATATACGAGTATACCTGATAGAAGACATATCCAAAATATTCAAAGACCTTTAAATCTCATTAATTTAAAAATAAATAACCCAACTAAGAATGGCCAAAACCTCTGAACAGACACCATTAAAGAAGATATACGAATGATGATGCGCATATGAAAATATGCCTAGTATCATATGACAGTAGGGATTTCACTGTTTTAACTTGAAGTTTTCATATGCCCTAGTATCTCATGACAGTAGGGATTTCAAGTTAAAACAATGAGGTACCATAACGTATCTATTGGAATGACTAAAATTGTAAAAACTGACAAAACAAAATGCCAGTGACTATGTAGAACAACAAGTATTCTTATTTACTGCTATTGGAAATATAAAATGGTAAGTGGCTTTGGCAATGTCTTACATAGCTAAATATATATAATCTTGCTATTAGGCACCTACCTACCCAAATGAGTTGAAAATGTATGTTCACACAAAACCCTGCTAACAAGTTTTTATTGCAGCTTCATTCATAATTGCTAAAAACTGGAAGCACAACATACCCATTAATAGGTGAATGGATAAACTATATTATATTTATATATGGAATATTATATAGTGATAACAAGAAATGAGCTCTCAAGCCACAACACAAAAAGACATGGAGGAAACTTAAATATATAAGATAAAGAAGTCAGCATGAAAGCCTACATAATGTATGATTCCAAATATGACATACCGGAAAAGGAAAAACTATTGGTTCATCAATTTTCAAAAAAATGTCGACAAAGCCAAATGAGGGAAGGATTGAGAGTGGGAGGTGGGGATGGGTGGGGCTGGGGAAAGTGGTGGCAGGAAAATGTTGACAAAATCAAACAGACAAAAAAAAGTGGTCAGGGAGGCTGGGAGTAGTGTGGGAAATTAAGAAGCCAAAGAACAGGTGTGTGCAAACCATGGACATTGACTAAGGTGATGATGGGATGGGGTGCAGGGTGGAGGGGATATAGGGGGGGAAAATGGGACAACTGTAATAGCATACTCAATAAAATATACCCCCCAAAATAAAAAAAATTTAAAAATGTACCACACTAAAGCAACATATTAATAATAGGTGAAACTGTGTGTAGGAGAAGAAGTATATGGTAACTCTATATGCTCAATTATTCTGATCTAAAAAATAAAATTTACTAATCATAAAAAGATGAAGAATATACAAGAGAAAGCACAAGGTTTGTAAAGCCTGAAATATTTACTATCTGGCCCGTTATAGAAAACATTCATTGATCTCTAGTCTAAACCTACTTAATTGTAGGCAGCAATTTTCAGATTGGATAGAAAAATTAAACCCCAACTAAATTTAGTCTGCATGAAACCTACAATAAATAATGGAATATATAGTTCAAAAGTAAGAAAGATAAGACAAGTTGTAACATACAAACACCAAACAAAAGAAAGCTAGGAGTATATTAATATCAGACTTCAGAACCAAGAAAATTACAGGGGTAAAGAGACATTGCAAAATATCAAATTGATCAATTTACCAAGAACAATTCTACTTAGATATGCAGCTAACAACAGAGTCTCAAAATATAAGAAGGAAAAACTAGTGCCGCTGGAAGGAAAAGAAGATGGATCCAGAAATACATTTGAAAACCTGATCGCTACCCTCTCAAGAGAGAATAAAGAAATACCAAGTAACACAGCCAACCAACTTGAACTAATTTGTATCTATGGAACTCTCCAGTCAATAACAGCAGAATAGATATTCTTTCTGAGTACATGGATTAAATGAATAATCCATGGTCAAAGAGGAAGTGTGAAGACAAATTAAGAGAAAACACATGGATCTGGATGAAAATGAAAACACCACATATCACAATTGCAGGGTACAACTGAAACAGTGTTTAGGGAGAAGTTTATAGTACTAAAAACATACAATAAAATATAAGGAGAGTCTCAAATATATAATCTAAACTCCCGCCTCAAGAATTTAGAAAAAGGAAGAGCAAAATAAATCCAAAGGAAGCAGAAGTAAGCAAATAAGGTACAACTAAAAATTAATGAGAGAAAAACTTGGTTCCTTGAAAGGTCAATAAAATTGACACATCACTAGCGAGACTGACAAAGAAAATAGGAAAGAAGCAAAGAACACACAAATTACCATTATCAGCGGTGAAACAGGCAATAAAACTATCCTCGTCACTATTTAAAGGATAATAAAGAAGGAACTACTGTAAACAACTTCACATAGATATCTTTGACACATAATATGGGCTAATCATTGAAAAGCACAAACTGGAAAAAAATCACCAAATATGAAGTAGATAATTTGAATAGCTACAAAAGAAACTTTAAGAAATTGAATCCAGAGTTTATAAAATCCACCTAAAACATCTTGTGGTCCTGATGATTTCCCTGGAGAATTCTACCAAATATTTAGAGAAGTGACAGTGATTCTACACTATATTCTCTAGAAAATAGAAGAGGAGGGGAGATTTATTCATTTTTTAAGGCCAATATTACTCCGATAGCAAAACTGAAGACAGTGCAAAACAATGGGTACTACAGACTATCTCATATACTCAGATAAGTTAGATATAATAGCTTCAACAAAATGTTAACAAATTGAATCCAGCAATGTATTAAAATTGCCTTTTTGGTGCCTAACATTTATCATCTGTTCTCTTCGGGGTTCATTCATTGCCCACGTGAGTCAGGACCTTCCTCCCTTTAAATCAAAGGACAATAAATTTTACTTTCCTCATGTTTCTGACATCAATAAGGATATGACAGGCTCAGCTTAGACTGCTCCTTCAAGATTTTGATTTTTGAGAAAGTAGCACAAACACTCCTGGTCAGTCAGAGGTTACCTGTTGCAGCCAACGTGAAGCCAAGAGTACTGCAAATGCACCGGGTCCTAGGGGTAGGAGGGGGGTGGGCATCTTGCTAAGCAGATTAGTCCTTTGATGTAATCTTGCTTAACTTTTTGGGGGATCTTGGTGGCTTTTAGAATCTATTTCTCTAGGCTTCCTGAGAAAGAATCTATTTCTCTATGAGCTCTTGAGACATTCAATAAATTTACTCTTTGATTATACAGGCTTAGTTTTTGCTGCCTCTGTTGGTTCAAATATATAGTTTATAAATAAAAAAATAGCCTTAAAGTGATTTTGAAATATAGCCACTTTTTAAAATGATAAATGATGTAAAGGAAGACCCTTTGATTTCATTCTAAATTTATACTTAGATTTTGTCCTGGACTTTGATGTCCAGCCAAGATGGCATAATAGATTCCCTTCCTACCAAAAATAACCCAAAATTGGTCAAGAACTGAAACAGTGATTTTTCGAGACATAGCAATCAGTCAGTGAAGGACAGTGATATATGAGAGGTGGGGAACATTCAGGGTAAGCCCTACGGTTCCTCCAGCTTATGTCCTTAAGAGAATTTTGAGGCCGTGTTGGAGGGATCAGGAACCAGGCAGATGCTGGCAGACTCCCTGAGTTGAGGTGATGAACTGAGAGTCCGGAGAGACGGCTAGCGGTCCCAGGGTAGTGTGTCAGAGGACATGCCTTCAGAGGTCCCCCTTCAAGGGTACTGCAGAGCACAGATTAACATGTGTGGGGAAAGTAACTGAGTCTAAGTCTACTAAAAGAATGAGAAGAAACAGTCCCCAAAACTCACATTAGACTGGGAATAATATCTGTTCCCACCAGCCCAATGAGAAAATTTTAAAAATCACAGCGTCAAAAGTGTACTGAAGGGTCTTGCCTCGGTAGTGATAATATCGGCTCTAAACGGAGCGCTATTCTGGCTCTGCCTATTGAGTCTTAGAGGCAAGATCCCCGCCCCTGCCAAATCAAGTGTTTCCAAGTAAATTAGCTGCGCTCCAGAACAAAGCTTAAGGATATTTATAAAAATACAAAAATATCTAAATCCAAAATGGTGAAATTTATAAGGCCAAATATCCAATAAAAATTTATAAAGAATTCAAAGCAACAGAAAAACATAACCCATAATGAGAAGTTAAATCAATTGATTAAAACCGACCCATAAATGACACATGTTAAAAGTATCAGAGAAGGGCCATGGCTGGTGTAGCTCAGTGGATTGAGTGCCAACCTGCGAACCAGACGGTTGCTGGTTCGATTCCCCAGTCAGAGCACATGCCCGGGTTGCAGGCCAGGTCCCCAGTTGGGGGTGCATAGGAGACAACCACACATTGATGTTTCTCTCCCTCTCTTTCTCCCTCCCGTCCCCTCTCTTTAAAAATAAATTAATTAATTAAAAATACCTAAAAAATATTATCAGAGAAGGGTCTTAACACAGTTGTTATACCAGGGTGCTGCATGTTTAAAAAGTAGAAATATTTTTTAAACCCAAATTGTAAGTATAGAAATGAAAATTAGAATGTGTGAGAAAAATACTCTAAGAGATTGTGATAAATTAGACATTGTAGGAGATTAGTGAATTTGATATCAATAGAAATGAAAACCTTCCAAGAGGAAACACAGAGATAAAAGAAACAATATAAATGAACAAAGCACCAGTGAGTTGGACACGTTCAGGTGGCCCACTATATACGTAGTTGGAGTTTCAAAAAAATGGGGCTTGGGGAAAGAAAATAGTTAAAGAAATTATGTCCAAAATTTAAAAATTTCCTGTAAACTATAAAACTACAGATTAAAAAAGAAAACACCTCAGCAAACCTTCACTATAAGAAACAAGAAGAATATTACACCATGGTTCAAATTGCTCAATTTGCTATCAAATCAAATTGCTCAAAGTAAATGTAAAGAGAAAATCTTAAAAGCAGCAAGAGATGAACAAAATACTTTGTATATAAAGAGCTAAAAACAAGGCTAACATAGATTTTTGCATCAGAAACAATTCAGGTAAGAAGATAGTTAAACAATACTTCTAAAGTACTGAAATAGAAGACAACCTGTAAGTCTATATTGAGCCAGAATATCTATAAAAAATGGAGAAATAATTTTAGACATAAAAGTATAAATGATATTGAAGTGTTAAAGGAAGTCTTTCAGCTTGAAATAAAATGATACTAGGTGAAAATATGAACTACGCAAAGCAAAAAAGAGCAAAGGAAATGATAACTGTATAGGTAAATACTTTTTCTTATTTAAATCTCTAATTTTTAAAAACAGTTTAACATGTAATGTGGATTTACATGAAGTGCTATAATATATGTTGGTAGATGAAATTAAAGATGTATAGTGTTAACTTTAAAGCAATCACTAAAAAAAAAAAAAAAACGAGTCAGAGCTAATAAGCCAACACAAGAGTTAAAATTGAATTTTACAAAAATATTTGTTTATCTCAAATTAAGCAGTAAAAAGGAAAAAGAACAAAGAAGAGAAAAGACAAATAGAAAACAAAAAGAGGATAGATTCAAACCCAAGCATACTGTTAATCACATTAAATATAAATGGTTGTAACATCTCAATAAGGTAGAGAAACTCCAACTTGACTTTCCTTAATAATTACTACAAGAAGTCCAAAATTAACAAGCAATTATACAAAAGATTTGAATAACACTGCCAACAGGACTAACTTGACATTTATAGAACTTTTTAATCTAACAAAGCAAAATACACATTCTATTCAAGTGATGAAACACTTACCAAAGTAGAGCATATTCTGTAAAACAAGTCTCAATAAACTTAAAGGATCAAATCATACAATAGAATTACATTTCTGACCATGATGAAATTAAATTAGAAGTAAATCAATAAAAAAAAGATTTCTGGGAAAATCTTAAATATTTGGAAACTGAATAACAGGCTTCTAACTAACCTATGGGTCAAAGAATATTTTAAAAAGGGAATTGATAACTATTTTGAAGTGAATAAAAATGAAAACACACAATAAAAGTTGTGGAATTCTGCTAAAGTAGTGTTTATGGGATAATGTATAGCATTAAAAGCCTGCATTAAAAAAGCAAAAATAGTGTTAAACCAATGATATTTGCTTCTACCTTAAGAAACGGGAAACATTAAAGCAGTTTGATCCCACAATAAATAGAACAAATGAAACTGAGATCAGAACAGAAATCAATGAAGTCGTGATGAGAAAAACAATGGAAAAATCAATAGAATCACTGGTGGTATTTTGAGAAGATTGATAAAATTGCTAAACTTCTAGAGGGGGAAAATTACTAATATCAGAGTTAGAAATCTGATGTGATGTCAGTGTAGACTGTACCAGTATTTTTTTTTAGATTTTATTTATTTTTAGAGAAAGGAGAAGGGAGGGAAAAAGAGAGGGAGGGAAACATCAATATGTGGTTGCTTCTCGTGCGCCCCCCAAGGGGTGACCTAGCCTGCAACCCAGGCATGTGCCCTGACTGGGAATTGAACTGCAACTCTCTGGTTCGCAGGCCAGCTCTCAATCCACTGAGCCACACCAGCCAGGGCTCTACCAGTGATAAAAGTATAAGATAATAGCATGAACAACTGTGTGTCGGTAAATTTGCATTGAAAACTTTCATAAAATGAATAAATCCTTTGGAAGATACAAACTCACTCAAAAAGCAATAGATAATTTATATATTTTGGAAATAAATCAAATTTGTACTTAAAAACTTTCTAACAAAACAAAAACAACTCCAGGCCTAAATCGCTTCCATGGGGAGTGCTACAAAACATTTTTAAAATATCAAATTCTTTAAGAAAATTGAAAAGGAATGGATAATTTTTGAGTCATTCTATGAGACTTGCTTATCCTGCTATCAAAACAGACAAAGACATTGTAAGAAAAAAAAGAAAAGCTATAGACCTGTAACTCTCATGAGCATTAATGTAAAAATTCTTAACAAAATCTTAGTAAATTAAGCTCAATAATATATTAAAAGGAAAATAAATTATGGTCAAGCAAGATTATCACAGTGATGCAAGGCTAGTTTAATATTTGAAGATCAATATAATCCATCATATCAATAAACTAAAAATGAAAAAATATATATAATATTAATAGATGCCAAAAGAGTGCTTGATAAAGTGCAACATTTATTCTTGATAATCTAGAAAACTAGGAATGGAAGAGAATCTACGAAAATATAAAAGTAACATCATACTTAGTGATTATTATGTGCTGAATGTTTTTCCTCCTCCCGCCAAATTCATATGTTGAAGCCCCTCCAATGCAATAGTATTAGGAGGTGGCACCTATAGGAGATAATTAGGTTTAGATGAGGTCATGTGGTTGGACCCCACCTTGATGAGATTAGTGATCATAGAAGAAGAGGAAGAGAACAAAGCCTTCCTCTATTTGTCCTGTGAGGATTCACTGAGGTGATGGTCTTCAATCCAGGAAGAAAGCCCACACCAGACACTGAAGCTGTCTGTACCTCAAACATGGACTTAGCTTCCAGAAGAGTGAGCAATAATGCCTGCTGTTTAAGCCACCCAGTTGATTATATTTTGTTATAGCAAGCTGAGCATACTAAAGCAATGATGAACTACTGAATGACCAGGAATACAATAAAGGTATATGCTTTGATGACTTCTATATTAACGTTGTACTGGAGGCTCTATCCATTACTGTAAAAAATAAATAAATAAAAGACATCCAGATAGGAAAAGTAGAAATATACCTCTGTTTGAAAACAACACAGTTGTCTATATAGAAAATTAAAAAGCCACTATAACTAATAAAATGAGTTTGGCAAGCTTGCAGGATATAAGATCAACATAAAAGAATCTATGGTATTTCTATTTACTATCTACAAATTTTCAGAAATTAATATTAAAAATAATACTGTTAACAATAATATCAAGAAAAATAAATATTATAGAAGAAAAGATCAATATACAGGAATCTACGGTAATTCTATGTACTACTTACAAACAACTGGAAATTTATAATAAACAAAAATATTAGCCTTCATATCAAGAAAAAGAAATACTCAATGATAAGTATGACAAAAGATGTTCAACGTCTTTAGTCATTAGGGAAATTCATATTAAAAACCATGATATGAAATTACTATATCCCTGTTAGAAGGTTAAAAGTAAAAAGACTGACCATACCAAGTGTTGATGAGGAATGCAGAAAGCAACTGAAACTCTTACACGCTGCTGGTGAAATATAGAATAACACAACCACTGTGGAAAACTGATGATTTCTTAAAAAGTTACATGAACACCTACCAGATTATCCAAACATTCTACTCCACAATATTTACTCAAGAGCATGGAAGCACATGACCACACAAAGACCACATAAAGGTCAACTATGTGAAAGAAGTCAGGCAAAGAAGGGGCATATAATGTATTATTCCATTTCACTAAATGCTATGAAATCCAAACTAATGAATGGTGAAGGAAAGCAGATCATCAGATGCCAGAGGGTGGAGGAATTATGGAGGAGCATGAAGAAACTTTTTTGGGTGACGATTATGTTTGTTAACATGATTGTGGTGATGGTTTTGTGAGTGTATACATATATCAAAAATTTCAAATTATAAACTTTAAAAATGTATAGTCTATTGTATATTCATTATACCTTAATGAAGCCATTAAATTATTTTAATATTTTGTGAAACGCATTGATATCTTGATGTTGCATTAATAAGTATACTACAATGGCATTATAATTACATTCAATGTGTTTTTTGTTTTTTAACAGAACAGGGAAGTTGGGAAACCTGACAGCTCCTTGCAATTCTCATTGTAAATGTCCAACATTTTATTCTCCTGCATGTGGGAGAGATGATATTGAATATTTTTCACCTTGCTTTGCAGGCTGTACATATTCTAAAACATTAAATAACCACAAGGTAATTATTTTTAATTATGCCTCTTCCTCTCCAGTGAGATGTTGAACTTGCGGATGATGTTTACGTTACGGCAACAATCCCAATAACTTAAAATTGAACATATGTTATCTCTGTTTGTCCTTTGATACTGACATGCATCAGGTCTCATTTTAAAATTCCCTTATTTGCTCATTTTGGGACCATTATCATCAGAATTCCTTATTTCCCTTGGCCTTCTACTAACCTCCAGACAAATTTCCCTTTTTTGTTATGTAGAACAGTTTACTTTTTTGACTCCAGGCTCATTTTCTTGTATGAAAAGTTGCATAAATGAACTTTCATCTAAATAATGGACTGTATCTGCAGATTCTCCCTTTTAAGGGTCATAGAAATAGGGACTCAGACTTTAGATATTCTGTATTTCTCTCTCTCTTCTCTGGCTAGTTTTTGTAAAGGGGCGAGAGCAACAGAGACAAATATTTCCTGATCCATAGGCATTATACCACCTCCCTTAGTTGGTAATAAAGTCCTTTATTAGTTATGTACCTACATATCAATATTCTTTTCCCAGTTATATAGAGATCATTTTACTACGAGGTATTAGCACACCCGACAAATTCGAGTTCATTATAGTCATGTTTCAGTGGTCTATGATTTAATCATATATCTTTAGTTTTTTACTGACTATTAATATAAAAAAGTTACATATCCTTTAAAAATCTTTATTAAATATTACAATATATATTTAAAATGACATTTAAAATTTTTTAAATATGTTACTGTGGAAAGCATTAAATGTAATAGAAAGCCATAATGGACTCCTATATGCCAATTACCCATCTTCAACAATTTATTAACTTCCAAAAATCTTATTTTATACTCCTACTTACTTCCTCTCTTCTATTTTTGTTTGAAGCAAGTAAATGATTATTAAATGCTCAAATTGTCGCCAAAGTATAAAATAGAACTCTTTGACTTTGGCATTTTGAACCAATACGATATTTAAGAGCTAAAACAGGCATCCACTATATAGCTCCAAGCTCTTTTTCTTTTAGGGGGAATTCCTTTTAGGGATTTTTGTTTCTATTTAATAAAAATATTTATAATTTTCTTGTATTTTCCCCCCAAAATAATTCATTATGAATAACTGAGAAAAAATCAGCAAAATAATCAAACTGTGTGATAACCTTTGATATTAAATAAAAATTGAAAAAAGAATAAAATATTTTTTGACAATTTTTATAAGAGTTTATTTGAGCCAAACTGACAACACATGCTGGGGAGCAGGATCTCCAATGCTCCCAGAATAAAATGTTTTTGACAAAATTAGACCTCTTAGAGACTACCCAGGACAATTAGACTTGATAGAAATAATGGCTCTGAAGGAAAACTGACAATAGCAGAAGCTATGATTAATAAAATTTGATATGAATGCAATTGATTAATGGATAAAATGTGCATTAATTTTAAATGGGAAAGAAGCAATACCAATAAAAATCATTTTTAACAAAATGAAAATAAATAAAAGAAATACAGTATTTAAAAATGATCAAGTATCTAAATGGTTTTAAGGGAATTCCCTCTGGAAAATATTTTTTCAATGTAAATATGTCAACCTTGAAATAATTCTGATTAAATGTTTATTTTCAACACATGATCAGGGTCAACATGAGTTAAAATTGGACTAATGTTAATTATACTTATACAAAAGTTGCAAGAGGAGTGGTAGAAAATACTATGTCTCTGAATATCTCTAAGTTCCTATGGAAAACCAGAGCTTTACTAAAACTGAAAATAGATATATCCTCTTCATATCAATAATATTCCTGGTCAGGTTTGCTTCATTTAAACCCATATATATTCTTCTTATCTATGCCACCAATGACCTTCAAATTTTCTTATGTAGATGTAAAAGAAATCTCGGGGTTTTCTTCTTCATCTTCTTATTGGGACGAGTTCTTTTCAGCAGCTGATACAGCTTTCCTGGCAGACTCACGACAGGATAAGCAGGACTCGTAAAGGCTGCTGTGCTCCAACAGGAGCCTCACTGTAATGATCTATAAAGGGGAATTTAGTCTCATCCTAAGCATTTAGGAGTACGAGAAGCTAGGCTTCAAGATCTCTTTCATTTAAAGCATTCTTAAAATATTTTACTTCCTTTACTTACCTCCCACCTTTGTGTTTTGTCA
This sequence comes from Mormoops blainvillei, assembly GCA_004026545.1. Classification (NCBI taxonomy): domain Eukaryota; kingdom Metazoa; phylum Chordata; class Mammalia; order Chiroptera; family Mormoopidae; genus Mormoops; species Mormoops blainvillei. The sequence continues at coordinate 41,207 of PVJD01002630.1, read as the reverse complement.
TATATTTTATTTCTTCATATATTTTAAATGACACATACCTATTATTGTCATTATTTTGTACAGTCAGTATGTACTTATATATCCCCACCTATTTCCTTGCATTCCATGCTTTCATGTGAGATTTTCTTTCTTCTTGAAAAACCATATTTCACCTTTGTTTTTGAAAACAAAACAAAAAATCCGTTTTCGCTGGGCATGGAATTCTATATTGGCATTTGAAAGATGCCATTATATTATCTATGTCTCTGGCTGCTTTTAGGATTTTCTCTTTGTTTTTGATTTCCAGTAGATTTCCTTTAATATACTTAGATATGATTTTTATTAAATTTATTTTGCTTGGGTTTCACAGAACATCTTTAGTCTGTGGATTTATATCTATCAGTTGGAAAATTCTCAGCTATTATTTCTCCCTCACTCTCTCTTTTTTGCGCGGTATATGTACTAGTTTACTATTGCTACATAGCCAAATACCACAACATCATGTCTTTAAATCATACCCTTTTATTAGCTCACAGCTCTAAGGAAAAAAGTCCAGTTTCAGCGTGAGAATTTCCTCTGCTCTGGGTCTGAAATCGGGGTGTTGGTTGGGTTGTGTTCCTTTCTGGAGGCTCTGGGAAAGAATCTGCTTACAAGCTTATTCAGGTTATCTGCCAATTTAGTTCCTTCGAGCTGTAAAAAAAAATGAGGCCCCTGTTTACTTTCTAGCTGTTTGCTAGGTCTCGTTTTAGCTCCTAGGGTACTTCCATTCTTTGCCTCATGACTTCCCCTGTCTTCAAGGCTAGCAACAATAGCCTTTTTCACATGCTTTGACTCTGGCTTCAGGAGAAACTCAGCACCTTTTAAGGCTTACCTAATTAGGTGAAGTTTAGCCATTCTTTCTTAAAGTCAATTATGCCATATAATGTAAGTTGGTAAGGAGTGTAAAATTCATCAGTTCACAGGAATTACGTAGCCTTTACATTACACAGCAGGAGGCTGGAAATCACAGACTACCAATAGACCTTTCCACCGTGTCTAATATACTTTTGCTCTTTTCTCTGTTTTTCATCTCCATTCACCTGTTTAAATGTAAATATTTTTTTTATTGATCTGTTCATTTCTCTATTCGGTGTGTCTCTTTGGTAATGTTTACTCTGCTATTAAACCCATTAACGGAGGCTTAAAATTTACTCATTGTATTTTTCAGTTCTAGCCTTGTGTTTTTGTAAAATCCAAATCCTGTTGAAATGTCACATCATTTAAGACATTTTATTCATTTTATCCTCCATTTTTGGAAAATATTTATTATAGATATTTTAAATTTCTTGCTATTAAGTCCACTACCTAGATCAACTATGAGTCTACTTATATTTGTTCTTCTTTTAATTTTAAGCTAATTATTATTGTCAGTTTGTAAGCATTGTAATGTTATATTAAGTCCTGAACATTGTATATGAAAAATATCTCCCAATATAATTATTATTTGGCTTCATGTGTTTTCAGGCTCTGTAATTATGCACATGAACACTGATAGTTGTCACGTCTCCTTGATGAGTTGTTCCTTTTATCTTTGTAAAATGTCCCTCCTCATCCCTGATAACACTCTCTGCCTTTAAGTAAAACACTCAATTTTGTATATTAAATAGTCACTCTAGTTTTTTCTGTTTCTGCGATGCGTTTTATTTCAATCATTTTATTTTTCAAATATTTGTATCTTTATGTTTAAAAAAGTGTCTTCTGTAGCCAGCATATAATATGCTTTTTTCTTGGTCTTCAATTTTGTTAATCTCTGTTTTTTAATTGGATTCTTAGAGTACTGATATTTATTATAATTGTTGATTTGGTGTGTTTAGATCTATCTTCCTTTTTATTAATTGAAATAAATGTATTTTACTATTTTATTTTGATATAGCTTTTGGCATTTTGATTATATCTCTTAGAATGTAATTCCCTAGTTTTTTGTTCCCCTTCTAGAGCCTGATATCTTGTGATCCATAATCTGTTCACTAAACCTTCTTTGTATTTCCACTTTTGCCCTTAGGCAGTCTAGGGCCTATTGCCTGCAACCATTTGTTGTGCTAGATATCTTTTGTCTGACCTCTGGTTCCACTTTTCACCTTTCTTCACTGTCCTCATTGTTCTGAGAGACTGATTTATATGATGAAGTCTCCTTAGCCCTCTTGCTTATGACTGGGTTAAAATAATACGGAGTTCTAACAGAAAATCAGAAAGATAAGGAACAGCAGAGAAGTCACATTCATTTTTTGGGTACCCTCTGTGACCCACGGACTGCCTCCTCGGACTGAAGGCCTTAGTTTCTTTCAAGGAAGCCTCCGCATGACTTTTTCCTTCTGATAACCATTTCCACCCTAAGACCTTCAGAAAATCCTTTCAAATCTACCTTCGAAATAAATGCTGGATCTAACTATCTTCATCATCTCCTCTGATACTTACCCTGGCCCCAGTTACCGTCATTTTATTCCTTATTTCAATAGCTTTACAACTGTTTTCTCTGCTTTTACCTTTACCTTCATAGACCAGTAGGCTCAATAGGGCAGCCAGGTGATCTTGTAAAATGCCATTTATACCTATATCCCTCCAATGGTTTCACGTCACTAAGATAAAAAAAAACACAAAGTTTTTAAATTAGCCTTGTAATTATTTACCAGTTTCTGTATAACCTAATCCTCCCACACTACTCCAATTTTATTTTCTCTTAGTTTATCTTAGTTTACTTTATGTTCCTCTGGTCTAGCCACATTTTCCTCCTTGCTTGTCTTTGAACTTATTGAGCAACCTCCAGCCCCAAAGCTTTTCAATTTCTGTTTTTGTTTTCATTTTCCTACCTAGAATGCATTTTTTTTTAAGATAACAAAATAGCTCCCTCTCTTACTTTCTTCGTATCTCTGCTCAGTTTATCAGTGAGTCACTGGGGTGGTTACTGGTTATGATACGTTCACAAACTGAGAGGATGTTTGGAACTTCATTTTATGAATCATTCAGATTCAAGCCACCTTTGTTTCCTCATATACCTTCACCAGTAATAACCTAGTTCCATACTTCTGTTGAATTTATGATATTTCTTAACTTAAAATCTTTTCAATAAATTAATAAATTTCTAACTTATCTCTGTATCTTCAAACTCTGTTTAGTTCTTCTTAGAAAATATCACCTATTCATCTTTCTTGAGTTATCATCGCTATAACAACCACCCCAAATTTTCATTGGCTTTCATTTAGGGCTACCTTGTGGCTTTGGCCCTAGAAACTCTGCCTTTGTAAGAAAAAAAAATTAATTTAAAAATATGAATGTACAACTGCATTAGTTTGAAGACAAATATGATCCAGGCTGAATTGATTATTATCATATTAATTTTTTAAATTTTCAAGGACTCTAAAATTACATTTTAATGTGGCCTAATAATTTGGAACCCTTGACACTGTCTACTCTGCATAGTAGATCATAGCCCTGCCATTATTACATACTAAATAAAGTCTTACCTTTATAATAATAGTCCCAAATCCTCCCATAGTTGGGAAACTGTCCATATTTCAAATCCCAGCTAAAGTTCAATTTTATTTATTACATTATCCTTAATTGCTGTCAATTTACACAGCTCTCTGAAAATTATTTGTGCAATTAGATGTAAATATTTTTGGTGGAATTTCTTAAATTAACAGAATTTTTCTACTAACTGTAATTACGTACACACACACGCATAAACACACTAGTCTTTAAAATAGCTTGGCCTTAACCACTGATGTTTCATTTCTAAGTGATGACTAGCAGATTTAACGTAAGCGTATTTACTGTTAAAACTGGCTAGTCTCCATATAGCTATTGATTTAATTTTTATTTTACAAAAGCACACTTTTGCTTTATAACAATATTCCTAAAGGATCATTTTCTATCTTAATTTTCAGTCATATTTCAATTGTTCTTGCATTACTGAAGGATTAACTACCTCAGATGATTATGGTGATTTTATTGATGCTAGATCTGGAATATGTGATACAAAGTGCTATAAATTACCTTTGTCCATTGTTGTCCTCTTCTCTACATTTGTATTTGCTAGTTTTTCTGGTGCACCAAACATCCTGACCATCCTTCGGTATGTATATTATTATTCATAATAATTGTATTTTAAAATATAAAGGCAATTTCAGGAAGATTTTACAATATTGTAGTAAATGATTTACTCTTTTGTTTCAAGGTAGCAACTGCTAGAGGGAAAATTGTTACACTGTCAAAATTCGTGTGTGTTTTATTCTCTATTTTGCCTAATTTATTTGCATGAAGTCTATAGATGTCTCATTTAGTCTGAATTAAGTAATTAATTAAATTTAGTTTATAACATGGAAAATTCATATATAGGCAAGTTGTTACATTGTCAAAATTTATATATATGTCTAATTCTTGATCTAATTTATTTGCATACTCTATAGATATCACATTTAGTTTATCTTTAACTTAAAACTAAATTTAAATACTTAATTTACCACACCTGGAAATCTTATAGAAAAATTCTTAATTATGACAAATATAATTATGATGTTGATTAATTGGTTATAGGTACTTACTGAATATTCACTTCCATATAGCCAATTTGACTATGTGAAAATATCAGTATCATCAACAAAAGAACATAATTTTTAGAATTTTTGAATTTTGCTACAGAAGTTTATTACTATTCTAAATTAAAGCAACATTTGTTATTGATTTGTTTTTCCTGACTATGTATTGATAAAATAAACTTGATATTTATTTTTATCACAGTAACAGATTAATTGGTTATTGTTTTCAAATTATTATTATTATTATTATTATTATTATTATTATTATCTTTGCCAGGAGCTAACATAAAACTTTAAGTCATCAGGAGTACTTTTTTTGTCCCTTATGAAAGCATACTAGAAAGCATGAATAAATATATGCAGAAATAAAATCTGAATTGGGCACGTGTGGCCTCTACCTTCAATGAACTTGCAATTTAGATGGGAGGCAAAACTTGGAGATATCAATATAGGAAGCAGCTTTTAAATTTATTTATGTATGTCTGGCACTGAAACTATAAGGACCAATGAAATACGGACCTTGACCTTAAGTTTCTTAGAGTTTAATAGGGAAGAAAAAACACTTTAAAAGAAGTAGAGTGAATATTTAGAGGTGTTTTGATTAAAGCCTGTACAGATCGACCCAGGACAGAGTGACAAAAATGGTAATTTTTACCTGGGATGATTTAGAAATGCTCGCAAAAGGTGTGGCACTTGAAATAAGTTATAATGATAAATGATTTCTCATAATACAAGCAGACTGGGGACAAGTTCTTAACAGGAAAAGTGAGCAGTAAAAGTAGAGACAAAATGCATAAAATATCTGGGCAAGGAATTCTGTTCTGACAGGAGTAGTGTGATGGTGAATGGGACAAGATTTGTGCCTGGGAGAGGCTTGACAATGGGTGGCTTTCTTTGCCGTGTGAATGTGAATGATATTATCCTGTATACACCTGGAGGTCATGACCACAATTAACCTCAAAAGTAACAGTGATCAAATGTGCACTTTAGATAGAATACTTTAAAAATGTGTGGAAAATGATGCTAAGGGCAAAAACTTGGAAAAAAGAAAAAGTATTTAGGACATCACTTCAGAATTTAATAGTGGATTTTAGAGATAGAGATAAAGTTTTAGAAAAATTTAGTTTAGATAAAAGGGTGAGGTTATTACTTTGATATTCCTGGTACCAAATATGAAGAAATTTATGATTATGTCTATATCCCCAGTCAAGGGAACTAAATTAATGCATTAACAGAAATAAGAAATTTAAGGAAAAGAGAACACTCAGATTGAAGATAATCAGTACAATGTTGAACATGCCTTATTAAAAGTTTATGGGAAACATCCAAGGAAATATTCCCCGCAGTGAGATAAGAAAGATGATAGTAATATTCCAGAAGTTTAGTTCTGAATCTTCTCCATTCTGAACCTCGTAACCTTATACAGAGAAATAAGGAGACTAAAACACACACACACACATACACAGGCACGCATGTATTTTTAGTACTATTATGAGATAGATAAAAATGACAAAGTTGAAATTGCATGTAAATATTGCCTAAACTGAAGCAGACTGGAATCCAGCTTGTAATTTCACAAAGATGTTAAAAAGAATAACAGGAAACGTGGAGAGTGTCTCAGGATTAACCAATTTCAGATATTTCCATCATATATTTCTGCTTAGAAGACCCCACCTTTATTAAATTTTTAAAGATTTTATTTATTTATTTTTAGAGAGAGGGGAAGGGACGGAGAGAAACATCAATGCATGAGAGAAACATCTGTTGGTTGCCTCTCACACACCCCAAACTGGGGACCTGGCCTGCAACCCTGGCATGTGCCCTGTCCAGGAATTGAACCAATGACCTCTGGTTCACAGGCCAGTGCTTAGTCCACTGAGCCCCACCAGCCAGGGAGAGGACCTTACCTCTGGGTGGAAGTTATGAGAGGATTCCCTAGGTAGGTAAGTTAAGGCAGAATGTTTCTGGAAAGAATGAGAGAAGAGTTTAGAAAATACCCAGGAGGCCCTGATGTGGCAGATCTGAAATAGTGCCAATAAAATATGACTTGTACAAATGAATCTATAACTTTGGAAAGCAAGAAATGTAAAGAGACTTCAGAAGCCCAGGGATGGCAGAAATTCTTCTGCAGCAGCCTGGGTTTAGAGAGGCAGAGTCTTCCCTGTATCCACAGAGGAGGTAACACTGCCTGAAGCTTGGAAACCCTGGCTTATGTTTCATCTCCAAGAACTTCTGCCTCTAGCTTAAGAAAATCTATCTCATTCAAATATGAGTAAGCAGAAAGGAAAAAGATTCTGCCTACATAAAAAATAATTACAGTGAAGGAAATAAAAAATTTTAATCATTACTATGAAGCTCACTAGAAAAATAATACCAAACGCTAAAATCAGATAAAATATAAAGGTAACTATATGTAAGTTTAAACTAAAAAAATGTAAACAATTTAAACAATTACACTCACAAAGCAAGAGAAAAATATCTAGATGAAGGAGGCTATGGAATAAAAATGAACAGAACTCAGGAAATAAGCGGAAAATTTCAGAAAGGAAAATTAAGTTATAAAGCACACAAGAAAGGATGACATGCAAAGCAAGAATGAGGCATAGAAAATAAGAGAGAGAGAAATGGAGAATATAAAATTAAGTTAAGATTAAACCTCTGAAGAGAAACAAGATAAATGTAGAAGAGAAATGATCCAACATACTGCATAATTGAAGTTTCCGAAGAATAAAACCACAATAGTCAAACAATAAATATTTAAATATATAGTTAAATTAAACTTTAATGAAATGGTTAAAATTTTTTTTATTTGTTGATTTTAGGGAGAGAGGGGAAGCAGGGGAGAGAGAGAAAGAGAGAGAGAGAGAGATCAATTTGTTGTCCCACTTATGCATTCATTGGTTATTTCCTGTATGTGCCCTGACTGGAGATCGAACCCACAACTTTGGTGTATTGAGACAACACTCTAACCAACTGAACTACCTGGTCAGGGCTGAAACGATTTTTAATAAACACTAACATAATAAGCAATAATAATAAATAATGAAGAAATAATGAAATAAAATAATATTTGCATTTACATATTGAAACAGCACATCAAATATCTAGGGAAATTGACACTGAGATTTACCACAGTAAAAATGGATTTAAATGTAAAGAAATTATTCTTTTGTTATCTAAGAAAAAAAGGAAAGCCAAAATTTGGCATCATATTTCTCAAACACAACATTCAGTTCCAGAAGACTAGAAGCACACTCGAAAGATCTTCAAGGAAAGAAAACATGAGCTAATTATTTCTTCACCAATAAACTGCCTCACAAGTATAAATAGTTTTGATATGGAAGAACCCAGGAAATGTTGTTATGAGCTACTCCATAAGAATAGACAAGGCAGGTTATAAGCAGCCAACATATGATTGCAGAAACTTTGATAAAAGATCTGGTGGAGAGCATTGAATATGTTAAACTAAGGAAATTTAAGTAATATATTTAACTAAATATAATTCATTTATGCTAGAACCAAGAACGGAGAATAGGGGTGGTAAAATAGAATAAAATGTAATATACTTTGATAAAGTAGAAATTACATAACTAACAAAAATGAGAGAATATAACAAGGAAGAGATCCAAAAAAGGACAAGCTTGCTAGCTGCATAATAATAAACAGGAGTCAATGGATATCATTTTTATAGACATTTTATTAAACTTAATACGTATTTAGAAGAATACACAAATCACAGACTTACGGGTTTTTACAAAGTGAAGACATCTATGTAATCACAATCCAGCTCAAGGAACTGATAATTACAGTTATTTCTTAAGCCCTTCCCCAACTCCCTTCTTGTCATTAACCCCTTTAACCCTAAGGTTACCACTATTTTGACTTCTATAAGGAATGAGTTATTTGGTTCTGCATTTGAACTTTATGTATACCTGGGAGGATACAGGACATAGTCATTTGTGTGTGCATTCTGTTACTCAACAATGTGCTCCTAAGAGCCATTCCCACTGTTGCACATTAACAGAAATTCATTTTCATTGCTCTGCAACAGTGCAGTCTAATCGTATTTTCTAAAATGTTGGATATATTCTGCATTTTTGCTATCCGATATAGTTATCTCTAGCCAGGTGTGCCTACTGAGCATTTGAAATGTAATTAGTATGACTGTAGCATTAAACTTTTCATTTTATTTAGTTTTGATTGACTTAAATTTAAGTAGGTGCACATGGCTAATGGTTGCCACATGTGCAGGATAGTTTTAGAGCAGGCCATGGTATGACCATACTAAAATTTGTTTCTTTGTTCTACAGTTAATGTTGTTTCCAGTGTAGCACTATTATGACTACTGTTTTTAAGAAGGTTCTTGTACTTGTCTTTTGGGGAACATATGGATATATTTCTATCAAGAGCACATAGAAACAGCAGAACTGCTGAGTTATGGGCTATACATATTTTAAGCTTTTTAATAACTTGTAAAATATTTGCACAAATTCATTCTTCCAGCAGTTTTCTGTTACTATTTTTAAATTTGACCAGTTTTGATGGGTGTGTTATTTCCTTTGTGATTTTAATTTCCTTATTCAGAAGACTAATGTTATTAAACTTATTTTTCTTTATTTTAAAATTTGTTATTTATTAATTTCAGGGGAGAGAGAGAGAGAGAGATATCGATTTGTTGTTCCACTTATTTATGCATTCTGTTTCTTGTATGTGCCCTGACAGAAGATGCAACCCACAACGTTGGTAGATGGGACGATGCTCTGACCAACTGAGTTACTTGACCAGGGCAAATTATTTTCCTTTTTTCATTAGCCATATGAATATGAAGTTCTGTCAAATGTCTGTTCATTCCTTTGGTCTATTTTTACATTGGGTTTTTTGTCTTTCTTAATGATTTGCAAGAATTCTTTATATATTCTTTATATACTCCAAGTGGGTAGTCATTTGTCATATGTACTCATGATAAATATATTCTCCAACTTTTTACCCTCCTGTTTTACTCTGATAATGGCATCATATAAGTGAAATAAAATTTTAATATTCTGTTTAAGAAATCCTTGCATCATCAAAATCATGAGGATATTTTGTTATTTTAATAAGTACAATACATAATCAATAATTCAACTGGAGATTTGTTTTTCTATAAAGTAGGGATTCAGGTGTTTTTTTTTTATATATGGGTGTTAATTGACTCACCATTTATTTAAAAGCTATCCTTTCCCACAGCAATGTACCAATAGGCTGTATATATGTGGTCTGTTTCTGCACTCTATTTCATTGGTCTATTTGTGCACCTCTGCACCAATATTACACTGTCTTAATCACTGTATAATTATTGTGAATATTTATGTCAGGCTTTGTTGTAAGTCCACCTTTGAGATTTTCTTGGCCATTCTTAGCCCTTTGTATTTCTAAATAATTAAAATTACCTAGTCAATGTCTGTAAAAAAAAAACATGCTGAGATTGTGATAAATATGCCTTTGAATCAATCTGGGAGAATTGCAGGCAATACTTACGCACTGAGTCTCTTGATCAATTAGTGAGATTTAATAACTTCATTTATTTAAATCATTTATTTCTTCCAATGTTTCATAATTTTTATTTTGAAAGTATGGGTCATATACCTCTTTCATTAGATTCATTCCTAGGTAATTGATGTTTACTGTAGCACAGCATAGTATAATTGTTCACTGCTGGTTTGAAGAAATACAACCTATTGTGCTTGGGCCTCATATTCTGGGACTATGCTCATATTAATTTCTAATAGTTTGTTGTTGGTTACTTTAAATTTTTTATGTACATAATCGTAATCTGCAAATAACAGTTTTTATTTCTTCTTTTCCAACCTTTATATCTTTTTTTTCTTGCACTGGTTAACCTATCCTGTACAATGCTGAAAAATGTAGCAATAGCTGCTATCCTTATTTTTATGCCCATTAAGATAAAGACTTGCTATTTCATTGTCAGATATGAAATTTCCTGTAAATTTCACTATTAAGTGTGGTATTTTAGACTGCCCATCAAAATAAGCCAGCATGCTTTCATTTCCAGTTCACTAAAACTTTAAAAAATAAATGTGGAAATTTATTGAATGCATTTCATATATCTAATAAGATTATTTCAATATGATATGTGTACTTTATTCTAGGAATAAATTGGATTTGGTTAGTTGCTTGATTTGTTTTGCTGATATTTTGTTTGGAATTTTTTATCTGTATTCATAAATAAAGTTGCCTTATAATTTTCCCTTCCTATTAATGAGCTTTTTAGGTCTTTGGCCTCAGTGTTATTCTGGCCTTATGAAATGTGTTGGGAAGTATTTCCTCATTTCATAATATCTGTACTCTTTGTCAAGGTGTGGTGTTATTTATTAAATTTAATCTTTGGAAGAAATCACTTGTCACCTGGGCCTGGAAATTTCTTTGTAAGAGGTTTAAAATTAAATATTGAATAACTTTGTGTGTGTGTGTGTGTGTGTGTGTGTGTGTGTGAGGGACTGACAAATATTTCTGCTTTTTATAATTTTCATCATTTCACTTTTATGTTAAAAATATTTTAGTTTTATTCACATATATCTTCCGTGTATTGGCACATGTGCCTTTTCTATCCAAGTGTGCATCCTGAAAGTCTTGATGTGTATTTTCCTCACTCTTTACATTCAAATATGCCCTTTAATGTATTTTTTAAAATTGAACCATGTGTTATTCAGAAGTGTATAGTTTAATTTCTATACCTTTGGAAATTTATGTCTTGTATTTTGTTGTTTTTAGATTGATTCCGCTGTGTTCAGAGAACATATTTTTAAACAAGAAGTTTCTTGAAAGCTCCCTTGAAAGTTTCTTTAGACTTACAAATTATTTAAAATCTTTGTTTATTATGATGACTTGTCTATTATTTTATTTCTATCATCTTTGTTGTATATATTTTAAATCTATATTAGTTGAAAAAAATTTAGAATTGCTACCACTTTCTGCTTTATTGACCATATGAAATAGTCTTCTTTCTCTCTAATAACTTTTTCTCTCTAATAACTTTTTCTCTTAGAGTTACTATTTCTGACTTAAACATTGCTTCATCAGCTATATTTTCATTAGCATTTTCATAATATATACTTTCCATTTGGTTACTTTCAGTCTTTCTCTGGCTATATATGTTTAAGATATGGCTTGTAGGCCACATAGAGGTGACTTATTAAAAAATTTAGCAACTTTTTAATTAGAGTATTTAGACTATTAAATTCAAAATAATTGCTAATATGTTTGGGTTCTTGTCTAATATTTTACTGTTTGTTTTAATTTTTTTTCTACATGTTCTTTTAGTTCCTTTTTTTAATCCTTTTGAATTGATATAGTTATTTCTAGTTTTCATTATTTTCCCTCTACTATTTTGCTAATTATGTACAATTTCATTCATCGTGTGTTAGTCACCTGAGACATTACAAGAGTATATATTACTTATTAGAGTCACATTACACTAGTGCTTTCGCCACATCCTGGGTAATGTCAGGACATAGGAATACTTTAATTTCATTAACTAATTCTCTTCCAAACTTTTTTTTCTATTATTTTGAGGCAACATAAATTTTAAATCCCAAAGGATGTAATTGTAATCTTTTTATATTTTTTCTTGCATTTCTTAGAGATTTTTATTCTTCCAGAAAAAAAATCATTTTACTATGGCTCTGCTGGAAGTGAATTTTGTTCTTTTATTTTCTTGTTTAAAAATGTCTTTAATCTGCCTTTATCATAAATTTATTTTGGCTATTTATGGAATTCCAAGTTGGTGGTTATTTTCTTTCAGTAGATTAAAAAGAAATATTTAACTGTCTTCCTGGTTTCTGTGAGAATATAATTTTTCCGATTTTTTTGAATGTAATGTGGCTTTTTCTCTAGATGTTTTTAACATTTTCTCCTTGTTTTTGGCTGTCAGCAATTTTACTGCGATATTCCTGAATAAAATTTTGTTTGTGGTGCCTGGAATTTAAAAAATTTTCTTACTGCTTTAAAAGAAAAACTTGTCATCTTTCCTTGTTATCTAAAAGGATGGTAAATATATTAGTTTGCTAGGCTGCCATAAAAATGTAAAACATGCTGTGAGGATTAAACAACAGAAATTTATTTTCTCATGGTGCTGGAGGCCAAGAAGCTGAGAGCAAGGTGTTGGTAGGGTTGGTTTCTTCTGGGAGCTACGAGGGAAGGATCTCTCTTTGGCTTATTGATGCCCATCTTCCCCAGTCTCCACATTGTCTTTGCTCTGTACATATCTATCCACATTTCCTCTCCCTAAAATATGACACCAGTCGTATTGGACTAGAGCCCACCCAACTTACCTCATTTTAACTTAATTACCTCTGTAAAAGCCTGTCTCTATTAAGGCAACAGTCTGAGGTGCAGGGGCTAGGATGTCAGAATATACATTTTGAAGGGGATACACTATTCAACTCATAGCAATAACAAACCCCTCCAAATTTAATCAATTAACAACAATTTATCCTTATCTTTCATAGTTCTGTGAATTAACTGGGCTCAGTAGATAGTTCTTGCTTGAGGCTTTTCATGAGCTTGTGGTCAGTTGGCACATGACATGAGTCATTTGACAGCATCACTGGGCTGGATTTCTAAGATGCCTCATAAGTTAGGCAAAAGTTTGCTGGGAGACTAGTTTGGGCTGTTGATTGGCCCTAAGTAGTCCCTTTATGTGACTTCTAATTCCGCTAACAAACTGTAATGATTTCAAAAGGGTACAGCTTAAGTGCTGTGTTACAAAGATGGAAGCATAAGCTATAAGGCATAAGCTGTAAGAGTTCATTTGGCCTAGGCTAGAAGTCTAAGAATGTCACTTTTCTGCATTCTGTTTGTCAAAAAAAAGTCATTATGTTTCAAGAGGAGGGTGATTAGATTCCACCCCTTCATGTAAGGAACAACATGCATATATGGGGGGAAAAGGAATCCATGGCAGTCATCTTGGATGATTATCTACCCTCATTTCGTGGTTTTGGAAAATTCTTAACCATTCTTTCTGCACATACTGCGTCTGCTCTATTCTTTCCCTACTCACATTTAGGATGTCAATTATACATATCGTAAACCTTTTATTGTGTCCATGAGTCTCTTATGCTATTTTGCTTTTCATTTTCAGTCGTTATTATGCTCTCTGCTTCAGACTAAAAAGCTTTTTTTTAATTTGTCTATATTCTAATGTATTAATCATACCTTCACCTGCTTTTCCTTATACTCTAGTTACTTATACTTTAGGTTACTAATTCTGTCTTCATCTGTGTCTAATGAGCTTTTAAATTCACCCAATGAATTCTTAATTCTAATTGGTATATTTTTCAGTTATAGAATTTAATTTATTTTTAGTGGTTCCTAGCTCTCTGATAATACTCCCTATTATGTCATTTGTTTTCTTCAGCATTAATCTCCCAAATTTAAAATTTCTCTCAGATATGTAGTATCTGAATATACTGTAAGATTCTGTATCTTGTATGTGTTTTCTGCTTGACCTTATCTCTTATAACTCCTATGATGCTGGAGGTATAAACAACTAAAAGAAAATAACTAAATAACTAAAATGGTAACCTAAAGGAGTGGGGTAGAAATGGGGGTGGGGAGAGAAGGCAAGGATTTAAACAAACAAATCTGTCCAGCATGTTTTCTTTATATTACTTTGCTTTCTAAAACCTGTAACTGTACTACAAATTTAACAGAAAAATTTTGACTTTTAAAAAAAGTACAATGGAAGTCAAAGCTAAAGACATGAATTGAGAAAGCATTACCAAATAAGTGATTATGAACATTGTGGAAGTAGGAGCACTTTACAACAGGCCAATGCTCCTACAAGGATAATTAGGAAAGCTGGGCTAAATGGTCAAGACCATATTGTTTAAGAAAGAAAGCAGAGGACTAGAAGAATTAAAATTCCAGAGAGAGTAGGAGATTTTAGAGGTGAATTGGGACCTAAAGCTGTCCCTGAAATTCTTGCCAGTTCTTGATGGGGGGTAGATGCTGACAATCTGGACCAGGTCCAGTTAGCAGACATTTGGTCCTGTCAAATGTCCACAAAGGCCATTTGGCTAGCCCAAGAGGTCCTCGAAATTTGGTCCTGTCCAAAATATCCACAGAGACATTTGGTTCGCAGTTCATACAAGTCCTACTTTTCTGCAGGATTAGAACCCAGATGCTTCTACCTCACCCTAGGCTACCAAGGCAAGAAGGGTGATTATTGGCAATGCAGTCACAACACAATTATTAAACCAACAAAACATGATAGTATTTTTTATGTATTAATCCTGTAAGCCAAAAATAGAAATAAATGCTATGGGGAGTTTGAACACAGGTATATTTTCTATGCCTGCATATTTTTGACAGGACCAAATATCAAGGACCATTTGGTGTGAACCAAATATGCTTATGGGCCATGCGGAGAGGACCAAATGTCCTGCAAGACTAGATCCAGGTAGAAAGTCACTACTGGGAGACAAGCAAACTGGCAGAGTTTTTGCTGATCGTATGAAGCTAAGAATGACAAAATTCTTTTTCCTCTGGAGAAATTTTCTGAAATTTTAAGCTGTGTGAGGTTTAAGTCTAAACAGAAAATTATCATGATTTGTCTGTATCTCTTCATCAATATGGTTATTAAGAAAAACTAGTTTTTCCATTCTTTCCCTTCCATTCCTCATTTTTTTAACATGTTTGCATCTTCTCAACTGTGATAGTCATTATGAATTCAAACAAGAAGGTAGATGAACACTTTAGGGAAAAAATGGTTTAAGAGAGGAATCCAAGTGACCAGGTTCCTACTGCCTTGATGAATGTTTGAGAGTGGTAAGAGAGACAGCCAAAAAAAAAAAAAATTAGGTTTCAGTAATAAGTATTTAATTGCAATATTAAAATGTACTGCAAAGAAAATATAGAAAAATGCAATGAGAAATTTATAGGATGATTTAACTTAGTCGGGATTCAGAGAGGGTATCCTGAAGAAATAACACTTAAGTTAAGCACTTAAGGATGGGGACAAGTATCTCACACAGTGGGAGAAACATATGCCAAGATTCTGATGCAGGTTTAGAAGCCTGTTGTATTTTTGTAGGTTGTGAACAAAGGGAGTAAGGAAGGCAAAAGTTGTGAGGCGTCATGGAACAAGGCTGATAAGATCGATGACACTTGTACTTTCTTTTGTAATTCTAGATTTTATCCTAAGAACAATAGGAAGCCATTGAAGGATCCTAGTGTAGCCGTGAAATAATCAGAATTTCACCCTTAGTAATATCACTGTGCTTCTACGTGGAAAGTGGAATGAAAGGATGAGGATGTTGGGAGGTATGAGAGGTAAATTAGGAAGTCATTTCATTTTTTTTTAAGGCAAAAGATTTAGGCTTGGAATAGGCCAATGGAATCAGAGATGTAGAAAATCAGAAAAAGGAATATGAAAAAAACTACATTTTTAACATAACAGTATTTGTTGGTTGCAGTGAATGAGGAAAGGATGGTATCAAGGATGCCTCTGTCTAAGTTTTGGGCTTGAAAACTACATGGACAGTCATTCCACTTCTTGTGTTAGGGAGCACTAGGGGAAGAACAACTTTAAGCAAGGCAGGAACTTAAGTCTACAAACTGATGTCTTACAAGAAAGGCATGGACCGAAATGTAAATTGAGAAGTTGTAAGAGATAGTAGGAACTGCCTTTTACATTTTGGAAGAGTACTAACAAAATTTTTGTTTATTCCCTGAATTCTCAAGTCATCCTGTCATAACCTTACTTGTTAGAATAATAAAAAGCACTCACTTTATTATTAAAACATTGTAGTGTTTCATTAAAATTTTGTTTTTATAAATATCTATTATTTATTTTTGTGTTGTTCACCTACTGAGTTTGGAAAATGCTGGGAATCATTAATCTTTCCATCTTGTTTTGTATATCAGTTAGAAAGAGGGTTATAATCAAACTGAAGATCCATAAATACTTCTTAATGACTACTTATGAACTACGGTCTGCTCTAAGCTGCATCAGTGAGCACCAAATATTATATTACATGTAAGAAAATTACCTAATCTAACTGAGGCAGAACACTCAATTATAGTTAAGCATATGACCATTTCCATTTTATACCAAGAACTTTATACTAAAGTGTGGTTATAAAATGTGAAAATTTACCTGTTTTTACCTCTCTTTAGTGAATCTGTTCATAATAAAAGTGTAAATTCTTTTATTTAAAAATTATCATTTGAGAATTGGTTCATTTACTTTCATTTTACTAGTGGTAAACATTAGAGGAAAGAATATAGTTTCCAGATTGGTACAGGTGGAATTATCTCACTTTTTGCAAAATAACCACAAACTATTTTACATTTGCTACATTTTAATAAATTGAGTCATTTTGGATGAAAATATTGGTCATGCTAGTGTGCTGTTCAAGTTCTACAACAGGAAACAAAGGGTAAGCATAGAGTTTATTTAAAATATTCATTTAAAATGTAGTTTTTATTGCTTTACTTCCTGAAAAGTTGAATTTTTAAACTGTATTTTCAATTTACTTTCCAAACTACAGTGTGTAATATTATGCATTATTTTTCTTTTTAAAACAAATACTCAATTTAACCAATAGGAAATACAAAGATCTCTATTGTTTTTATTTGAGAAAGTTATTTTTTTATATATTTTAGCTTTTGAATAGTGAGGTAACAGTAAGAAGTCCAACAGGAAAGAGATGACACCCTCAAATCAGGACAATTCAAGCAAGGTTAAATAAAGTGACCATTTGAAAGACAGGTGGGCTTTAAGGAATCACAAGGTATAATGCAGTACCTCTGGGGTATACCCCAGCCAGTCCCAAAGGGAAACAGATAGGAAGAAGAGAGACTTGTATGGGGGGCTTCTTTGTCTAGGGACTGAGTCCTCCTGTAGGATCTCTGCAGGGATGGAGCTTGGGAATGAAAATCTTGACCTCACTTTCCTTCCTCACTGTGGGGCATCCCATTGGCCGAACACAATCAGAAGGCAAGAGAGCCTATTAATGTAGTCCATTTAGGTCAGCCTCCCAGGGCAGACAGAGGGGTGAGAAAGGTAGAGAGTGGACTTCACAGGGGCAAAATGAAAAATCTAAAACAATGGGTGTGTACCACAGAATGACGAAAGAGAAGTGGGAAAGGTAATGCTATGTTTTGTGTTTTTTTTTTTTCAGGACGCTGGGGCAGAGGGTTTGGGCCTTAACTGCTTCCTTCTTGTGAAGAGCAAGAACCTTTAGGATTCGTTGGCAAGGGGCGGGATTTGGAGAACTGGGAGGAGTAGCAGTTCTTTAATTCAGGAAGGCTGTACTCTGCTAACTGGCCAAAGATTCTTAGCCTAATTCAAGAGCAGGAAAAAAAGTTAACCTCGAACCTCGAGAACATTCTCTGTAGCTAATAATAATGATGTTTTGATGATATCATGGTCGTTTGCTTGCAGGGTTGTATCTGACAAACAACGTTGTCTGGCCTTGGGTGTGACCTACGTGATTTTGAGGGTATTTGGTATGGACTTTTAGTAATCTTTTATTATATTGAAATGTTCACATTTTGATATATGTATGTGTTTACATGTATATTTATAATTTCAAATAAATAATAAGGGTAGACTGAAATAAAACAAGTGAATGTTTGAGCTGCATGGCAGAACTTAGGAGATAGTACTTAATATAAAAAGATAATACTTAATGTAAATCCTATCCTGCCATATAAAATATGCATTAATATCATATTCAATTAGGAGAGATAATCTATTTGATTAGAAGTATGTTCAGTGAGCTCATACAAGTGGTTTGGTAAGCTGAAATAAAACACTTACATAAGCATAGCAACTATACATTGCTTCATATTTGGGAAGTCAGTAACGTAAAATACTGCTTTGAAACATTTCATTACCTAAGTCACTGACTCTGATGTTTTTAAGGATTTGTACCCAAAGAAAGAATTACTTTTACTGAGGGTAATGCACTCCATACTTCAGGTTTTCTTAAAATAGCAAAAACTAGCTTTCAAATCCACATTGTGACTATATAAGACCACTGATTCAAGAAGCTGATTGAAAATATTGGTAGGGTAAGGAAACAAGATTAGACTGGATTGAAGACTGAAAGACATGATAAATGGAGTCAAGAATGTAGAAACATTTTAGTGTGGCTCTGATATGAATCAGATAAATCATTCTATAGCTACATCACTAGGTGGGGTTTAACTTAGCTTTAACTGGGAAAAAAAATAGAGAGTGATTTTATGGTGAACAATGATCCACTAGATAAGGACTTGTAATGGAAGAGGGAGCATAAGAAACAGCAACTGCACAGACACAAACCCTGCATCAGAAACCATCCCAGTGAAGCTGATGCATTTTTGAATGAAAGTGGATATAGAATAAGATGGTATTTTAGATACAGACTCTCTAGAGAGGGCTTTACTATCAGAGAATTTTAAGCAGAAGATAAGTATTATCTGATTTACATTTAAAAGCATTATTTACATAACTCTGCTGCTGGAGGGAGAAACAGTTAATAGAATACAATGTGGAGAAGACAAAAATGGAGGTTTTTGTTGCTGTGTAAGTCATAGTCACATTAAATTGGATTCTGAGGCTTGTAGTAGAGACAGAGAAACCAACATATCCAATATGTATGTTTGGAGTTAGTGTTACAAAAATTTATTATGGATTGGGAATGCAGAGTAGGCCCAGGATTTTTAACTTGAGCAGTTATAGACAGAGTGCCAGCCCTCACTGAGACAGGATTTCTGGTGCGGGACAGTGGTCTTTGGCAGAAACCAAGTCATGAGGCATGAGGAGCCTGATAATTTCTTAAGGAAGATGGTCAATCATTAGACATTGGAACCATCATTAGTTCTCAGAACCTGGTTCTGGTGTCTTAGGCATGGCCCTAAAAGAAATGACTTAATTCACTTTTATCTGTAAATGACATTGTTGCTGAGCAGATATTGTGTCTGAGAGTACAGGGAGGCCTCCCTCAGGCGGCAGCACACAACTGCTTCCCCGCATTGGCGGTCATCTAAATGTAGGGCTGTTACTAACATACCAAAGTGTTTACATTTTAAGTTATTTTTCTTAGTATCTTGATAAATAACAGGTACACATTAGAGTACAAAATTAATTTTTCAGTTATTGAAAATTTCATAACTTGAAATTTTTGGAGGAACACTGAGTTCTCAAAATCAATATTTAGTATCTGTTGGAAATATTTTGTCCTAGATTTTTCATTCAAAAATTGACGGTTTGGAGATGTCAACTAAATGAGAACATACACACTATTCTGAAAAGATGCAAATCTACCAACTTTTTAAAAAACAATTTCAAACATGCCTTAATTTCTATAAGTACACTGATTTTAATCCAGAAATGTAAACATCCCTGGATCTGAAGATTCAGTATTTATATGGGGCTTAACAAATGATTTTCTTCATTGACAGTAGATGCCTCTACTCTAAAGGGACCAGTGGTCCTGAGTCCAGGCCAGGAGAGTTACATGACCATTACTGCCCTCAGGTTCAAGTTGAATAGCTGTGAGCAGAACCCTGAATCACAGATGCATTGCTTCTTCATTGAGCCAAATCTACCAATTTCTTACACTTACAGGGATAAGGATTTTTCAAAATTACACTGTTTCTAGTTATTAACAATGCTATTTGTGAGTAAATTTTTATATGATTTTAAATGATATGTTTGCAGTGATGATGTCTAAATATATAAGATAAGTTTAATTTTAGGATAAAAGTTATTCTGATCCAAACTTACAGTGTTTTCATGGAGAATTTACAATTACTGTATTTTCTCATAGGGAGTATACCTGGACCAATAGCTTTTAAAATGGCAGAAGAAAGTTCTTGTACCTTTCGGGATAGTGGACACTGTGGAAACAGAGGAAATTGTTGGATCTATAACAAGACAAGAATGGCCTACCTACTTTTAGGAATATGTAAGTCATATCTACTAAAGAAATGTAGAGAGATAAAATTGTTTTAAAAATTTATGATTGTTTATAGTAAGGTACAGTAATAATAATGAGCAAATGGATACTCTGATGATTAGAGAGGCCTTCTATTATTTCATAAAAATATCTTGGAAACTAAAATACTATAGAATTTATGTAAATATTTGAGTCATTGTATTAAATATATCATTGTTTTATGTTATTCCTGAGTAAAGGGTGATAATTATTAGAGTTTCAATTTGGGAAGTAATTTTGCCTGTTTACATATGCAACCAAGTTTTTTGACCATGTGACCCTTTCCATTCCCACTGTAAAAGATTAGATGATTTAAAATAATTTTTTTTTCACCACTAAAGAGCATCAACATACTCTTACCCCACTTAAATGTTAGGTTTCATATTCTCTTATACTCAATGATAGTTATAGTTGGCACAGAGCAAGCATTCAGTATTTATCGAACAAATGAGAGATGTAGGGCTTGCAATGCCATGATGGTGTGAGGCTAAGGTCAAAATGTTGGGAAAGTCTAGCTAATGCTTGTATTACTTTGGAAAATTCAATTGGTCTTCCTGCATCTCAATTTATTCATTTGTAGGAGGAGGATTTGGGTGCTATATAATTTTTGAAGTCTTAACCATTATTGACATTGAATGATGTTATTGCATAGATGCTATTGGCATGATAAATGTTTAAAGTGTTTATATGTTTTGTGATTTTACTAAATGGGCTCAGTAATTCAAAGAACCGTGTAATGTTAGACTCTAATTTTTAACAGTAACAATTACATGTTTGATAAGCAATTTATGACTATGTCTTCTAGTTCAGAAATTTATTACCAGCACACTTAGTCAACACTTAACATGGAAAGTAAAGCTTCAGAAAAAAATTAAAAAGTCAAACATGACATTTAGGAAGTCAAAATAAATTTCTCAGATATAATTCAACAAAACTAGGCATTGTTCTTAAGGAGGCCCTCTTAAAATACTGCCAAGTCTTTTAATTTTTATGCTGAACTATTTTCAAATGGAGCAGATAATTGAGAAAGATGATAAACTACTAGAGATCCTGCTGAGCTACCAAAAGGAGATAACAATAATAAAGAACATATGGAAGTACAGTAAGAGAAGGGAAACACAGGAAACTGTACTAGGAATATACATTTGTGGCAATTTTGTGTAAACTGGTACCTTTTAAAGTGTATTTCGTGAGTCATTTGAATCAGAAAAACTTGGAGTTCTTGCTAAGAATATAAGCATTGAGGCCCTGAATTGGCATCCCAGGGATTAGAGGTAGGCATGCGCATTTTTAACAAAGTACCTCAGGTGACTCTAGAGTCCTAGAGATTCTAGAACTATAATGCCAATATGGCCAACCTTAACCACACATAGCTGTTTAAATAGCAAGGAAATAAAATTAAATGCAATTAAAAATTCAGTTTCAAAATAACAATAACTAAATTTCACATGCTTAATGGTCACATTTAACTGCTCCATTGGACAGAGAACACTGTCACTGTAACAAGAAGTTCTTTGCACTCAACTACTATAGAGCAAGGATTATTCAAAATTGACAAGGGAATTGAAATTCATATGAAAGCCAAAGGGCCAAGAGAATCTTGAAGATGAAACAAAATTGAAGGATATATTCTATCAGATATCCAATTGTATTATCAAGCTATAATATTTAACACAGTAGGATATTGATGCAAATGTCATCACACTGACCAATGGAACAGAACAGGGAATCCAGAAACAAACACACACATGCACACAGTTGATTTATGGCAAGGAAAGAAGACACTGAAATGATTAGAAAGATGGTCTTTAAATAAAGGGTAATGGCTCATTTTACATATGTATATCTAAAAATATATCTTGATCCCTACCTCAAATCATATGTACCAAAAGCAATTCTAAATGCACTGTAGATCTAAATGTAAAAGATAAAACAATAAAGGCTTTTGAGAAAAACAGGAGAGTATCTTCATGGCCTTGGAGTAGGAAGAGATTTCATAAACAGGATATACAATAAGCATTAGCTATAAAAGAAAAGTCAAACTATATTAAAACTAATAAATTCTGATCATCAAAAGAAGTAATTGAGAGATAGAAAGGAGAACTGCAGTGAAAAAGGTAAACAGGTTAAAAAGAACTAATGTCCAGAATATATAAAGAACTCCCACAAATAAATAATAAGCAAAGGAGTAATAACATAATAGAAAAGTGGACAAAAGACTTGAAAGAAATTTCACAGAAGTAGATAATCAAATAACCAGTAAACAATAAGGCAGATAATAAATTTTGATAAAATTAACAATAGAATACAACAACAAAAAGGGAAAGTACCCAACTACATAAAATACAGATGAGTCACACAAACATAACGTCAAAGGAAAGAAACCAGATATAAATAAGCATGTGTTCACTGTATGATTCCACTTGCATAATTTTCACCTGCTATCAAACATTACAAAAGCAAACCGAACCAAACTAACCCTTTTGGGTTAGTGAATTCGATTAAACATGAAGAGGAATTCTCTGGTGTGGACAATGTTTTGTTCTTGATACAGATGCTAATTACACTATATTTTGTTGAATAGATACAAAAGCAGTGGTACATTTATACAGTGGAATACTATGTGGCCATAAAAAGAAGGAAATCTTATCTTTTGAGACAGCATGGATGGACATGGAGAGAATTGTGCTAAGTGAAATTAGTGAGTCAGAGGAAGACAAATATCTTATGATTCTCACTTATATGTGGAACCTAATGAACAAAATAAACTTATGAATAAAATAGAAACAGAGGCACGGACACATGGAACAGACTGACAGCTGTCAGGATGAAGGGGAAGGGTGGAACTGGATGAAAGAAATTGAAGGGAGTAGCCAGAGAACATATATGATTGACACATAGACACAGACAAAAGTGGGACAATGGCTAGAGGGAAGGGGGGCTGGAGATGGGTGGAGGTAGGTAAAGGGATGGAGAATGAGACATCTATATTAGTGTCAACAATAAAAATAAATGAGAAAAAATAAAAGATTATTAATGATAAAAATGTATCAAGCAGCAATCTAAAAAAAATGAGATTTTTGTAAATTGCTATATAATTACATAATATAGATCTTAGGTGTTTGGTTTGATGGTTTTTGCTAATTGAGTGCACCTGTAGAATCACCACCTGAAATAAGCTCTAGAAATTTCCCTTATGCCTGTTCCCAGTCCATTTCCATCCTCCACAGATAAACATCTTTCAGATTTTATATCTTGGTTTTACTTGTTCTAGAAATGTATGCAGATGTAATACAGCATATACTGGTTTTTTTTGTTTGTTTGTTTTTTGTTTGTTTGTGTCTGTCTTGCTTAATGTTATGCTTTGGGAAGCATCAGTGGGAAAACTGATCCATGATATTCTATAGCAGTAGTTTGAGCTTTTAAAATTTTTTGTGAATGTACTATAGCTTATTATACTTATTCATGTATGTTTGGATTATTTATGATGTTTGGCTCTCATAACAAAATACATGAAATATTGTGTCATTATGAATGAGATAGACTCATTAATTTTTCTATTTTATCTTTTGAAATTACTATAATTCATATTGTCAGATAATTGATATTGTTGCTCTGAAATATTTTTTACTTTAATCAATAAGGTTATTTGAACCCAAAGTTCAAGTACTTTTAAGTAATGCTTGTACTATATTAACTTTCTGGAACTTGAAACAGAAAAATGAATTTAAAAACCCTACATAATCAATTAATATTTCTAAAATATTCCTGTTTGCATTTGGGAAATGATGACTATTTCAAGAAGAGTAAAGCTCCATGAAGTGACTTAAACAGATTCTAGTTCCTATTGATAGTTAAGCTTTGAAAGTAGAAATGATGCTTCTTTTTGTTTGTTTTTCAGTTAATACATTCTGTGAAATAACACAGCTTACATTCTTCTTGAGCTACATGTTTAAGAAATCTAAAAGTTCTTGTAAATATTTAAAAAATCTCTTTTAAGTAACCTGATATATTTATGACATTAATTACATTCTACAATAAGGAAATTGATACCCTTAGAGACAAAATGCACTTACTTTTCCTGTGGTAACTGACATTCTTTCTATACACATTTTTGCTTTAAATAAATTGATGCATCTGATGGTTTTTTTTTTTTAATTTAGGTTTTTCCTGCAAAGTATTCACTATCTTCTTCACTGGTATTGCACTTGTCCTATACAAATATTCACTAAAGGAAAGCAGTGATATCCTGACTTTACCTGTAAAAATCCTAAAATTTAAAAAAAAAGGAGAGAAAGAAAGAACCGATTTATAACTGGATCATCACTGCGTAAGAATTATACATTGTCAGTCTATCAGCAAAACATTATGTTAATACATTTTAAAATTATTATAATATAGTTATGTGTTTAATAAATTAATGTGATTCATATGATCCTATCAATTTTATTATATTTTAAGTGTAAATACAGAAATATAGTTTGTGTTTTGAATTTTTTAAAGGTATTCTAATATATACATTTAGTACTTTCAATAGAACAATAATACTTTGAAGAAAGGGATGAAGTGGATATGGGAAAATATACACAAGTTAACTGATTGCAATACTATCTTACAGATTAGTTATTGGCCTTTGGCTATGCAAGATTACTAAGGTTTCATACGCCTTATTCTTGTTACTTTTTATTTGCATTGAAGATGTTTATTTCTCAATCATTTTTTAAAATTAAATTTGCCAATTCGGTTCATATAATAAAAATTTAAATTAAGGTTATATTTATTCTCCAAAGCAAAAGCACTTTAAACACTTAAAAATAAATATTTTATTTTTCTTTTATTTGATGATGGAGAGGTTGCCTTAGAAAATTTGTCTAGTTAACTGATCAGTTTGCAATACATATTTTCCATAGTCTTAATTTTAGTAGACATAAAATTCAGTATGATATTATAAGCTTTCTATTTTTACCTTGACTTGAATTTTATTGATAAAGATGACCTGATACCTGAATTGATATCCATTTTTGAGTATTTTAATTTCATCTTATGATTAATAATAATTATTTCACATGAAGAAATTTTCAAATTTGGATGTAGAAAATATGTCAACCATTTGTGGAATTTTTCTTAAGCTTAAACATGTCAATAAAATGTTTTTGTTTTAATTACTTCATATATATTTGTACAGCCATCAAATTATATAGCAATTTTCCAAATATTGGAATGAAAATCAAAGATTATTAGAAAACAAAAACTTCTTTATCTACAATAGTTTTTATCCTCTCAAGAGAAGGAACAACTGGCAAAATCTCTCCTTCGTTATTCACATTAACCAACGACTGTATGTAAGGCTGTGCACTGCCCTATTCATGGTCCTATCTGGCAGAAAGAAATGTGAAGCAGGGAGTATTTATATCATACTATATATTTTTCTTCCTTTACTTAAACATGCACTTATGAACATCTATAAACTAGTTTTGTTTTTTTTTGGACACCTCTTCTTAACTGCTTGACTCTTCTCTATTTGAACAAGCAGGAGTGCAGAACATCCGAGGATCCAAGTGTGAAACAGGAGTTTCTCCTTCAAAGCTTCTACAAAATGTGACACTGTGCCCTGCATTCAGAAGGGAAAGAGCACACAGGATGTTCACCTGCATAGTAGAAATGTATCTATGGAGATTTTTCTTTTCATAATAAATTACTTTCTTGAGAAACATTTCTAATTTGTTTTTAATGTATAAAGGATTTTAAGCATCAGTCTACAAATTTGTCATTTCTAGGAGAATTAAGGTTCAATAGTTTTAGTTTACTTATATCTTTTCTTAATATTCTACTGTCTGAAAAATATATAAAATATATTTTAAAATTTATATAACCAGGAAATAAAGTAAACAATAACATTCAGATCCAATTTGAAGGTGCTTGTAATGTGTATATATAAATACATATTGTTTATATATGTATTTTTTTAGAAAACAAACTAGCAAAGGTATAATTCAAATTAAAATACTTTAGGGAGAAGCTGTAAGTCTTTAAATTTGAATATAATTTTCTACCACAACAGAAGATACAATAGCCTATTTGTATGTCACAAACTAGTTTATAGAGAATTGGTAAATAGAGAAATGATGTAAGTATAACCCAGATGTTGCACTGGTTAGCACCAATTTAGTGGTTTTAGACACAATCCGGGGAATTTTCTCACTATTAAAGAGAAGACCTTAGCAGTAAATTAAATCTTAAGAAAAAGTAGCTAAAAACCCTACAGAAATATCTTCTCTTTTGAGTCAGTTTTCAGTGATCTGATGTTATCAAGAATCTTTGTGCTTTCTACAAGTCCATGCTATTTAGTGAAGCTGCAAATGCTGATGAAGTTGCAAATATTTCTAAATGTCAAGATTTTTAATTTGTGATGAAATATCTCCACGGGAAATTCAAGCCCTCAGGGAGCTACATGCCAAAGGCGGAAGGTGAGCCCTGGCATTTAAACCTACAATTGCTCGACTGTGGTGCTAGGTGAAAATGCCAGTGGGGATTTAGCTGCGCTAAGATTTATCAAGACTGATAGTTTTTGTTAGGACAGGTCACAAAGTTGCATACGTTTTTGAGTGGTTTACCTCTACAGTATTTTCTTCCTAAGTTTAGTTATTTCTGGTGCTTGATTTTACCTAAAAGAACATTTTAAAGGAATGCATACATAATATTATAGGAGAAATGCTCATGTTTTAGAATTGATGAGTTTATTTGTGTTTTTCAAATAGCATTTACCGCAAAGTTGTAGAATAATTACTGTGAAAATCCTGGTTCCTCAGGTTTTTCCTTTTTTGGATTCTTGTTTACATTGGATTGAAGGATTCCTGCTTTAAATTAAGCATGTACTCTTTCTTATGTACAATAGAGAAGTATCAACTTTCTATTTATTAATGGCATATTTCCCCTTTCAGCACTGAGTGTACTCTGTTTTTTACATTTTTATTAAGATCTACTTGACATATAGCACTATATATGATTTAACATATATATTATGAAATAATTACCACAATAAGTTCAGTTAGCATTCATCATATAGATTAAAAAAAAAGAAAAAAGAAAATCAATGTTTATTGCCCTGTGATGACAACCCTTAGGATCTCTTCTTTTAACCTTCATATATATATCTCATATAGAAGTGTTAACTATAGTCAATAGGAAGTTTGTATATTTGAACATCTTCATCCAGTTCCCCCTCCCTCCAATCCCTTCCTCTGGTAACCACAAATCTGATCTTTTTCTATGAGTTTGGGTTTAATGTTTGTTTGTTTATTTTGTTTTCTTTGCTTTAGATGGTACATATAAGTGTGATCATACAGTATTTGTCTTTCTCTGATTTATTTCACTTAGCATAATACCGTTGAGGTCCATTCATGTTATTGCAAATGGCAGAATTTCTTTCTTTTTTATGGCTGAATAATAATCTACTCTGTGTGTCTATTTAGACAAGGTCTGTCCAAAAGGTATCCAGCCATGTAATATGAAAAATAGAAACATTTATTGAAGAAGATAAAAGACACAAGACATATTATACATAGGACAACGGAGCCTCAGTTCCCTTCAAAGTAGGTACATTGGAACCTCACACAGTTCTCCCAATCACCATCAGCTGCACTATAGTTGTATTTTCCTGAATATCATTGAGGGCCCAAAATATCCTCCCCTTCAAAGGTGATTTTAGTTTTGGGAAAAACTAGAAGTCACAGGGTGCCAAACCTGGGCTGTAGTGGGCTGAGTCACCTCAGTGATTTGATGTTTTGCCAAAAAACTCTGCATGAGATGTGATGCTTGAGTGAGTGTGTTGTTGTGAGGAAGCTGCCAATCACCAGTTGCCCATAGTTTCAGCCTTCTGAATCATCCGAATAGTTTTTGCAGAGGGATGTTCAAGTATAAGGCAAGATTTGATGCAGATTTGTTGCTCTACTGGCTCTGTCATTTTGAATGAGATAGCCACACAGTACACATGCTCACTCAACAGCGTCTACCACCCCCACTGACTAGTAGAGTGAAGTCATCATTGTTCACACGTGTGCATCCCAGTCCACTCTCCTTGGCTGCCAGATTACAGTGATGTTGCACAAACCCTTCTCATATATTAACAATGGCTGTACTGTTTCCCGACAGACTATATATATATGTATATATGTATATATAAATTTAATGTAAGTATATATATAAATTTATTAAAAATATATAAATATATATATAAAACAACATTTTTATCCATCATCTGGGCACATAGGTTGTTTCTGTGTCTTGCCTATTATAAATAATGATGTTACGAATATGGGAGTGCATATCTCTTTGATATAGCATGTTCGTTTCTTTTGGATGTATTCCTGGACTCACTGAATCATATGGTAGTCCTCTTTTTACCTTTTGAGCAATTTCTATACTGTTTTCCATAGCAGTTGTACCAATTTATAATTTCACCAACAGTGTGCAAGGGTTCCCTTTTTTCTACATCCTTGTCAGCATTTGTTATCTCTTTTCATTTTGATGACAACCATTCTAATCGATATGAAATGATAATCTCACTGTGGTTTTGATTAGCACTCCCCTTATGACTATTTCATGAACTTATGGGCCATTTGAATAACTTCTTTGAAAAAATATCTCTTAAGATCCTCTGCCCATTTTTCAATCAGATTGGTTTTTTGGGGCTACTGAGTTGTACTTCTGTAAAAAAATGCCAGTGGAACCTTGATAGAGATTGCATTGAATCTATAAATGGATTTGGGTAGTATGCACATTTTAACAGTAGTAATTCTTCCAGTTCATGAACATGGGAAACCTTTCCATTTATTTGTGTCTTTGGTTTCTTTCATCAATGTCTTGTAGCTTTCTGTGTAGAGATCTTTCACCTCCTCAGTTAAATTTATTTCTAAGTATTTTATTGTCTTTGATGTTGTTGCAAATGGGACCTAGTCTAATGTTGAGTCCCTCTGTTGAAATTTTCAGTTCAGTTATTGTATTCTTATGCTCTGTGATTATTGTTTGGTACTTTATTATATTTTGTCCTTTTAAAAATTATTGCTTTTCTTCATGGATTGTTTTCCTGACCTCAGTGTGTATCTTTATGATCATTATATTTTAAACTCTTTATCAGATAAATCATTCATGTCCATTTCCATAACGTCCATTTCTGGAGTTTTATCTTATTCTTTGGTTTGGAACATATCTCTCTTTTTCATTTTCATTTATTCTCTGTGTGTTGGTTCCTGAGCATTAGATAAAGCACTGTCATGTTCTATTCTTAACAGAGTGGTCTCATGTAGGTAATGTACCTTTTCCTTCAGGCTGGCCCAGGCTCATGGTTATCTCACAAACATTTGTAATTGTCCAAGCTGACTTCTTTATGCTTAATGGCTCCTAGTGGTTGAGGGTATGCCAAGACCACGTGTGATGTGGATATACGATTTCTGTCCAGAAAAAGTCCAGCCATTATTAATATATGAGAATGGTTTGTGCAATATCCATGTAACCTGGCAGCCAAGGAGAGTGGCCTGGAATCCACATATGTGAACAATGATGACTTCACTGTACTTGTCAGTGGGGGTGGTAGACCCTGTTGAGTGAGCATGGGTACTGTGTGACCAACTGAAGGTAAAAATAAATATGAGATATAGTTTGTTTTTCCCTTACTATTAAATATTGCAATAAGTTAATTTCTGTTATTTTTTATGTGAGATAGATATATTATGCGGTAATGTGTAGCTGTCACATTCAAAATGACTGAGCCAGTAGAGCAACAAATCTGCATCAAATTTTGCCTTATACTTGAACATCCCTCTGCAAAAACTATTCGGATGATTCAGAAGGCTGAAACTATGGGCAACTGGTGATTGGCAGCTTCCTCACAACAACACACTCACTCAAGCATCACATCTCATGCAGAGTTTTTTGGCAAAACATCAAATCACTGAGGTGACTCAGCCCACTACAGCCCAGGTTTGGCATCCTGTGACTTCTAGTTTTTCCCAAAACTAAAATCACCTTTGAAGGGGAAGAGAGTTCAGACCCTCAATGAGATTCAGGATACAACTATAGGGCAGCTGATGGTGATTGGGAGAACTGTGTGAGGTCCCAATGTACCAGCCTTGAAGGGAACTGAGGCACCATTGTCCTATGTATAATATGTCTTGTGTCTTTTATCTTCTTTGATAAATGTTCCTATTGTTCATATTATATGGCTGGATACCTTCTGGACAGACCTTGTAGTTTTGTTCCCCTAATCTGTGGGATTTGCTCAGCTAGTTTCTAGATTTCTTTCAGAGGAGTGTCTCCATGTATAGCTATATAGTTTGAGTGTCCATAGGAATATGTGAATTCTGGAGCCTCCTATGTCGCCATCATCTTTCATGTTTCATCCACTTTTTCCACTGTCCTCTATCTTAGTTCACCTCCTCAGCTCGGGGTTTGAGGGGGAAGCAATGGTGTTTGGAAGGGAAGGAGAATATGGAAATCTATTCTATATTTCTATTTCATATTTTTAATTTCTACTTTAAAATCAATTCCACATTTTTAAATGAATTTTTTGAAAGTTTCCTTTATTATTTACATAGGGGTTATTTGTATTCTATCTAGTAATATGACCACACAAAAAGTTACACATAGACCTAATGATAATGACAGGACATAGTGCAGAAGCTCTGGACTTGGAGCTGGATGGAGTAATTCGATGAGACTTTGGGATTGTCTCTGTATCCCAAATATAGAGGACATGAGATTTTTCTTAATGTAGTTCTGGCATTTTTAAGGTGTACACATAGGAAGAAGTTTATGGGTGATTGCTGGGACTCGGTAGTAGACACTATTGATTGTCTTGTCATGACCTAGGCTTCTACACAATCCCTACATCCTTGCTGCCCTAAATGTTTGTTTGTCTACCTATATATGAAGGCCAAGTGATAAATGGAATGATAATACTTAAGTGAACTTAACATGGAACACAAGGGAGTCTGAGCTGTGCCTGGAGTAAACTTTACCATGTGTGTCTGCACTACTTACAGTTTCTCAGTGTTCACTGTTCCAGAACATGCCCAGAACATCCTACCACAAGCTCCTGTGAATTCCCACCTTGGAGGTTTCTTTCAGCCTGTGAGTAAGGGAAGACCAAAAGTTTCAGATTTAATGCCTCCAGGAGTTGCCCTCAACATAAGGGAGTTGGGGAATAAAAAGGAAATAGTTCTTGCCTCTCAGGTGAGACCACTCTGAGGCATGTTTCGCATGGTCTCCCAGAGGAGTGATAATCTGTGAACTGGTGCACCAGCTATTGGTTTCTTTGAGTCATTCCCTATCTCACTTTTCATTCCTCAGCTGCTGCCACTATTAATTACTTATGAAATAAACCACTTGTGTTCAAATTATTGTCTTGGGTTGTGCTTCTAGGGGAATGTAGCCTCAGAGAAGTACGAAAAAGTCTTGTAATTTTTTTTTGTGTTTGTCTATTTCTTCTTTGGCCTCCTGTAGTTTCTGCTTTACAGAAGCTATTACTGTGTTTCTGGTTGTGTAAATGTTAATTACTCTTTTAATGTCTTTTGTTCTGAATTTTTCCTGTCAAATGTTAGAATTGTATAACACCTTTCCTTTTAGTTGTATTTTCTTGTATATTTATGCTTACTATTTTAAGTTTTCTGAATCTTTTTTATTGAAATATGTTTCTTAAAAAAAGCATAACATGGGCTTGTGCTTTGTTCATCAATTTACCTGCACGTACAATGAGAAGAACCCTGTGCTTACAGAAGCATTTATATCTCCTCCAATAAGAAATGATTTTAGAAGTACAGTGTAAGAGGCAAGAGGGAACTGTGAACAATTTAAAATTTGGCTCAATCTGAGAAAACTTGGCCGATTAAAAAGGTAGTAGTAGTAGTAATGTTGATAAAAAGTATACATAATAATGATACCAATGCAATAATTTTTTTAATCTCAGATTATCCCTTGCTTTAAATTCCTTTTTGTCTTCCAATATCTTATAATAATAGTTTTTTATTTGTCTGGGATACCTTTTTCCATATTTTAATTTTAACTTTTCCTATGCATTTATATTTTAATTATATTTTTTCCTTCCAATGTGGTAATATCTGTATTTTAAATGGCAATATTAAGCCATAGTTACTGATATAGTTTTAGTAATTTCTGCTACTTTGCTTTTGTTTTTTAATGTCTCCTCGATTTCTATTTTTTTAACTTTAAAGTACAATGTTGGCTTAGGTTTTACCAGCATTGTGTATAGTTTAAGGACACATTGGTGCTTATGCCCACAGCTCTACAGGGTAAGCCCTACCTCCCTGCAAATAGTTGTCCGTGGCCACTCCTGGGGCCTAAGAGTGTGAGCAGTAGCAGTGTGGTATGACGTCCAGCTGAAGATTAAGGGAGAGAGATAGGCCTGTGTGGGCTGAGGAAGCAGGGACAGGGCTGCCGAATCCGAAAACCCCAAGCTCTTGGAGCTCCTAGTATATCCACTTGGCCTCATGGACCCCTTGCCCCATGCGAAGGGGAGAAGCTGGAACTGAGCCAGAGCGAGCGAGGCCTCATAAAGCACAGACATTAAGACAAGGGCACTTCCTCTGAGGCCTAAGGTAATACTGAACATATTAATGCGCATAAATGTTACAACTTCTAAAATTCTACCAGCAAAAGACAAACCCCTAATGGAAAAATAGGCATTTTGTAGGGGAGGAAACACAACTGCCCAATAATTGTACCAAAAGAGGTTTGACTTAATAGGTAAGCATGAAAACACAAACTGAGAAACATCGTAAGAGTACCTTTTTGTACTCATTAGAATTACAAAAATTAAAAAAAGTATGACAATATTTCTTGTTGAGGATTTGGCCAGACAGGAGTTCTCTTAGGCTGCTGGTGCAAGTGTAAAATGGTACAAGCATGTGGACAGCCATTTAGTTTTATCTTCTAAATTGAACATGTATACCCTGTAGCTCAGAAATTTCATTCCTGGGAATATATATCTTAGAAAATTTTTATAGATGCCCCAAAAAAGACATGTTTGAAATGTTTATAAAAGCCTTGGTTTGTATTAGGAAATAAATGAAACAATATAAATATTAATGAGATAATATACAAATACATTGTGTTATATTTTTAGAAACCATACTACCATAAAAGTGAATGAAACTCAAGTGTAGTTGTCAAAATGAATAAATCTTAGGAAAAAAATTTTGAACAAAAAAATGCCAAATTACAGTTTAAATATATAAATGTTTATAACTTGTAATATTATATTATTTATGGATATATATATCTGTAATATAATATAAAGAAGTTTAAGGGAATAAAACATTAGTTATAGCAGCAAAGCTAACATGCTACATTGCGTGCATTCATTGGCTGTATGCCTATGCCTGCAACAATAACAGTTAAAAGATAGTAATAACCATATTGCCTTAAATTTGAGCTCTTAAATTCATTAATACCAAAGAGAATAATATAATTGGTATAATTGGATGGTTTAATCAGGTACTAGCCTTGGAGCTGAAGATGCAATCAGGTTCCATGAGCAGTTTGGGAGATGCATATGTCATACACAAAATGTAATTCTTTTTAAGAAGAAATTTGTAGGAGTTAAAGTGTTAGAGTGACCAGAACTACAGTAGTACAGTGAGACTGAGGGTAGGGTATAAAAGTTGAGCAGTGAGGGATGAGACAGGAAAAAGAGAAGGAGGGAGGGGGAAGGGAGAGAGAGAGAGAGAGAGAGAGAATGAGAAATTGAACATAGTATCCTTGGCTTGTATGTTTTGAGACAGAGTGTTACCATTCATTAACATGTGGAGCATTAAAGGAATAGAAGATTTAGAAGATATGAGTTCAGTTTTGGACATATTAATTGTGAGGTATCCATGAGGTAGCCAAATGCCTTTTGGCATTGAAAACACAGATATGAAGCTGGGGTGAGAGAGCTCAATTGGAGTCATAATTGGGGATCGTCAGTATAAAAATAATTAATTGACATGTGGAAAAAGACAAATTTTCCAAAGAAGAGAAAGACTACCACAAACTGAGGAATTTTGAAGAACATAAAATATGAGAAATGTCTAGAGGAAGAGATAGAGGAGGAGACTAAGAAGGAAAAGAAAGAAGAAAACCAGGGCTGAAATCAATAAAATAAAATGCAAGGTAAGAGTACATGAAGATAATGGGAGTAGTCCAAACTGTCACACATTGCTGAGAGGTCAAGAGAAGTAAAAAAGGAAAACGTCTACCGGATTTGGCAAGAAAGAGTTTGCTAGAAACTAGGATGAGGGAAGTTTCAGAGGAATTGTAGGAGCAGAAGCCAAATGTGTTGGAGGTGAGCAGTTGGATACATCAAACGTAAACAACTTTTACAAGTGCAGCTGTGAACAGAAGACATAAGCCATTAGTTGGCTGGAGTCCCGAGGTTTGTTGAGGGTGTCAGATATAGTGGTTGTTGATACTACAGTTGTAATGGGGTCATTTGAGCGTGTTCAAAGGCTGGTGAGAAGGAGGAAGCTAGGAAGAGATTGTGGTCAAAGACCAAGAATACATTTAATAGAGCTAGCTTACTCAGAAAGAGATAGGATGGATTCCAAAGCACAGGAATAAAATTAGCTGAGAAAAAGGAAGCACTTCTTTGAGAGCAGAGCGCATAAAGGAAAGGACGGGTACACCTGCAGATGACGTTACAGATTTGGTGGCCGGAACTTGAGAGAATTCCTCAAGCCACACAATGTTCTATGTGCTCCTTCTTTTAATCCTTACAATCGTTTCCTGATGACCTAACCTTTGTAACCTATGTTCATAATCAGCATAATACTTCTCTCACTGGCCTCTTGGCTTTTTATCATTCCAACCCACTCTCCACCCTTCTGTGAAAGGAGTTTTGTTTGTTTTCTTAAAAAATGCCAGCCTCATCATGTTTCACAATGAGGTGTAATTGCTTACCTGTCTGGCTCTTTTCTAGATTAGAGCTTTGAAAGGAAGTATTGTGTTGTTCATTACTTCATTATTTTCTATGTAATAAACTTTCAAAAAACAGTTGAACGAAGAAATGCCTAGTGACTTTAATGCCATTGGCACCAGTCTGACAGGTGAAACTACTGTTTAATTAGTCATGTAACATTCACCAAGGCAACTGAAGATAAAAATAAATATGAGATATAGTTTCTGTTTTTCTCTTACTATAAAATATTGCAACAAGTTAATTTCTGTTATTTTTGATCTGAGATATAGGGTGACGAGTTATCTAAAGTGGTTATTGTTCTACAGTGTTTTTAATATGTAATTCTGCTTTGTGTAGGCAAGTCCAGACCCAGGGATTCCCAGTATTTTTTAGGAAAAAAAGCTTTATGTTTATTTCAGCTCAAAGAGAAGAAAGAGATAAAGAGAGATATGAATGCCAGTGGTTAATTTCTTGTGCAAAAGCAGGGGACTATAGCTGTCACTTCTGGCCCATACATATCTTCCTACTTAAATCACAGGGAATTTTGTTTATTGGGAGGTGGTAGCTGAGTCAGAAGAGGAAAATCAAAGGTTATGCCCCTAAATCTGTACAGTCTAAATTTTTGGTCATTTGCTATCTGGAAAAACAATGGATAGAGCTATTTTGTGATGGTTACACCTGTGTTCTTCGTTTGCAGGTGTGTATTTGACAAACAGCATTCTTTTTGTTGTTAGATCATATTACTTTTATTTTTTTCAATCTTTTTTTTATTGTTGTTCAAGTACAGTTGTTTCCACTTTCCCACCACCACTTTCCCTCACCCCACCCTCCCCAACCTCCACTCTCAACCCTTCCCCCCTTTGGCTTTGTCTGTGGGTCCTTTATACATGTTCCTTGATGACACTTCCCCTTCTTTCCCATTATTTCCCTTCCCTCCTCCCCTCCAGTTACTGTCTGTTTGTTCTTTATTTCAATGTCTCTGATTATATTTTGCTTACTTGTTTGTTTTGGTTAATTAGGCTCTGCTTGTAGGTGAGATCATATGACAAATATCATTCTTTAGCTGTGGATATAAAATGTTTATTTATTTTATTATTGTGTATGGCTGTTTATCAACACTTTGTTTTTTAACAGATTGATACAACCGTATGTATACTAAGGAACTTTTGCTATAAATAAGCTGTAAATTCAAAAATATGTGTGCTTAAGAAATAACAGAATTCAGAAAGATAAAGTGTAGTTTTTTCACATTGTAATGAAAATCCATCCTAAAATATACTATAAATGCAAGTTATGGACTAGAGGTGTATTTGGTAAAAGAGACCATGCTTATTAGCTGCTTATAAGAGCAGAACTTACAACAGCCTCCTTTCTAGAACATTCAAGTACTAACTAATTTAGAAATGGTAGTTCCATTTCATCAATGGTAGAAACCATTTCATCAACAAGGTTGTTTTTAATTGCTCTCTTCCTCCCCTTATGATCTCTTAATTTGAGAGATTTTTGCCTAACAAACATCACATTTATTTTTAAAAATCTTGCTTAGTTTTTCGAGGGATCAATATATTGTTTTTATTAGTCCTTTTTGCCCAGCCTAATGATTCTAAAGTTTAAACAGAGAGCCAAAAGTCTCAGAATAGCCTACAAAATATTGAAGGAAAGGAGAAAATTTGGAGGTTCGAAGCTACCAGACTTCAGGACTTAATGTAAAACTACAGTAATCCAAACAGTGTGATACTGGAACAGAACAGAGATCCTGAAATAGATAGATTACTAGAGTCAACGGTTCTTTGACAAATCAGTGTTTACAATTAATGGTGGTGGAACAAATGGATATACACATGGACAAAAAATGAATCTAGGAACAAACGTTATACCCTTCACAAAAATTGACTAAAAATGAATCACAGGTCTAAATGTAAAATACAAAACTACAAAACTCATAGAAGATAACAGAAGAAAATCTAGATAAGCTTGGATCTGGTGATGAATTTTTAGATTAAACATCAAAGGCATAATTGATGAAAGAAATAATTGATAAGCTGGGTTTCATTAAAATTAAAAGTGCTATGCTTCATACTACATGATTCCAACTATATGTCATTCTAGAAAAGGCAAAACTATGGAGATAGTGAAAAGGTCAACAGCTGTCAGGTATTAAGGGGGAGGAAGGGAGGCATAGGCAGAGAACTGATAATTCTTCAGGCAATGAAACTACCTTGTATACTTTAATGGCAGGTACTTATCATTATAGCTTGCCCAAAACCATGGAATATAC
Source organism: Mormoops blainvillei (assembly GCA_004026545.1). NCBI lineage: Eukaryota > Metazoa > Chordata > Mammalia > Chiroptera > Mormoopidae > Mormoops > Mormoops blainvillei. Next base: position 3,437 of record PVJD01002630.1, on the reverse strand, counting down.
AACATCAAGAGTGAAACCTAAAGTAAGTGATAATGATTTGTCAATGGAGTTTCATAAATAGTAACAAACGTACCACTCTGGGTGTGTTGACAATTGAGGAGGCTAAGCATGTGTAGTACTGGGAACAGGGTTTACAGGGAAAATTTCTGTATCTCCTCTTATTTTTTCTGTGACCCTAAAACACAGCTCTAAAACATAGAATTATTAAAAAACTTTTGTACCATTAGATCTTTTATGATGTAATTACTAATTTCTTCTTCTTTTCTTCCTGATATAACTTGTTTAGCATTGATCTACACTTTTCTGCTTATTTCATGCTAGCTGTAACTAGTTAAACCTTCACAGGTATGGTTTTTTTCACTGCAAATAAATATTGTGCTCCTTGAGAAAAGAGATTCTATTTTATTCCTCTGAATATTCTTTCTTCAATGTTCATATATGTCTTCATCTCTGTGTGGTTGTCAATAAAATATGGTAACTACATTCCACAGAATAATGTTCAATATTTATTTTTCCTTTCACTTTGTATCCAAATTTCTACTATTTTTCTTTCATTCAGAAATGCTGACATTATTATTCTATATTTTCATTACTGTACTTCTGAATACTTTTTGATTTTAAAAGCACTGGAAGCTGTAGGGAGCATTTTTTTTTTTTTTTGAAGGAGAAATAAATTATGAGACTACCTAGGAAAACAGGATTTACTTGTTCCAGAAACTGATACTGAAATAGGCATGGCAATGTATTACTGAATTCATTTTTCTTCTTCCTTGTCTCTAACATTAAAAGGAAAACATATTATGTTACTTTGTTTCCATGAACGGGTAAAAGGAAACTTGTCAGTTCTTATAATTTTTTAAAATTTGAATTGTATACAAAAGTCACTGCATAGCATAATATGCATTATCTTTAATATCGATATGCCAAAGCTGCATGAATTTTTTTTATATCCTATTCGGTAGGCAGGATGATGGCCCTTCAAACATGCCCATGTCCTAACCTCTGCAGCTTGTGAATATGTTATGCGGCAAAGGAGAACTAAGGTTGCAGACAGAATTAAGGTTCTAGTGAGCTGACCTTAAAACAGAGAGTTATCCTGGATTATCCAAATTAAACATAATCACAAAGATCCTGAAATGTGGAAGGCGGAAGCGGAAGAGTCAGTGGCAGAATGATGTGATGTGACAATCAACTGCCCATTTCTTGTTTTGATGATGGAAGGATGAGGGCAACAAGCCAAGGAAAGCTGAATGCTGATGCCTTGCCTTTAATTTTTGATTTCTGATCTTCACAACTATAGAGTAATGAATTTGTGTGGTTTTAAGTCACTAGTATGTGGTAATTTGATATAACAGCAGTAAGTACCTAATATATCTATCATGCTAGTCCTCAAAATCTTGTAAGATTGGCATTGTCACAAAGATAATAGTCATCAAATATTCTATCCTGTTTCCTCACTTACATTTTCCAGTCCACTTGAAGTTAGATATTACTCATTCTGGCCACTGAAATGTGAGAAGTGAGAGAGGTCACTTTCAGATCAGATTCTTTCCTTCTGCTGTGTCTGTATGGTTCAGATGGTACGCCTCCAAGACAGTAGCTCCTCAGTCAACCAGGGCCCCTGAGGGACTATGTAGAGCATAGCAAATACTCTCAAATCCTCATTGAACATTGGGTTAGAAATAAAATTTTATTATGTTAAGTCACCACAATTTGAGTGGTAATTTGATACTGCAATCTAACATATGCATAGTTTACCACAAAAAAATAAGAACATCAAATTATAGCTTAGTTAAAAAATAACTTCTATCACAAATTAAGTTTCTTTAATTTCTAGAGTTCTGGCCTGAAGATAGAGCTTACAGAATTTAGAAGACTTCATGGCTAACATTACGCTTAGACTGTTACATCCCATCTATACTTCTAGTATACAGCATTTACAATTCTAAATTGTGCTCTATGGTTAGTGCCTGAAATGAAGCCTGTATCTTATTGAAAAGAGCCATAGGACCTTTATGGACAATGGTCAGTAGCAGAGTAAGATGCAATTAAACAAGTTAAAAGGTTGTCTTAGTTTTGCTTAGCTGTAACCTCACCTCCTCACAGAAGTACCTGGGGCAGATTCTACAGTGATGGCTGGCTAGAAGTCAATATTTTCTCAAAGAGCTTTGAGCCTTTAAAAAAAAAATTAATTGTTGTTCAGTTACATTTGTCCCCATTTTCCCCCATTACTCTCCCCTGCCCTACCCACCTCCCACCTCCTGCATTCAATTCCCCCCTCCCCGGTTGTCTTTCTCCACAGAACATGTCTTTATACATGTTCCTTGACCCTTCCCCTTCTTCCTCCCATTATTACCCTCCCCACTCCCCTCTGGTCACTGTCAGTTTGTTCTTTATTTCCATGTCTCTGGTTATATTTTGCTTGCTTGCTTGTTTTATTGATGAGGTTCCACTTAAAGGTGAGATCATATGGTATCTGTCTTTCACCACCTGGCTTATTTCACTTAGCATAATATTCTCCAGTTCCATCCATGCTGTCATGAAGGGTAGGAGTTTCTTCTTTCTTTCTGCTGTGTAGTATTCCGATGTGTAAATGCACCACAGTTTTTTGATCCATCGCTTACTGATGGGCACTTAGGTGGTTTCCAGCACTTGGCTATTGTAAATAACATTGCTATGAGCCTCTTGATGCATGAACAAATACATCTCTGGCAGTTATTTGCCAAAAAACTAAAAGTTATGATTTTGTCTTAGCCTAGTGGTTTTTAAAGGTGAATTGTTGCCATTTGATCCATTTTGAGTTACCTGCTTTGTATGTCATAGGAAACTGTGCCCGAAATCCACTAACCATAGATAAAATAAATCCCGTAGTTATCAAAGACCCCCCAAACTACTGCTGACCTTTTAGAGCTCTTGACCCAGACTCCCTGCTCAGGGGTAGCATGACATCACCTAGACGTCTAAGTCCCTCTCTCAGTTTCCTCTCTCCCCAGAGTTCCCTCCCCTTCTCCCCTCCTGGATACTGCATCTCATTGCCTCCCTTTTGCTACATCCTCTGGGTGGTGTCACGCTGTGAGGGACTTCTTCCACATGCAAACTTGTCAAAGTGTTGCCCAGATAAAGCTCATATGTGCTACTACCACCTCACGGTTATAGCTTTTTCCTTGATCAGCTTTAAAATCCCTTGAACACACTACAGAATCTCAGAGAATGTGACTCTTTCTATCATTGCTGGACACTCTAAATGTTAATTGCCAAAAGTACTTCCAAGAAGCTGAGAGAACTCACTAAGGGGGTTTACTTAATATTATCCATTGGGATCATGGGAAAAACACCATAAAACCCATGGTTTTACTCTGACTTAGTTATATATTAAGGGGTATTTTTTTTCTTAATTTTATTTGGCAATAGGTTCAGATGTTTTGTGAAACTTGATT
>PVJD01002629.1:0-194678 GCA_004026545.1 Mormoops blainvillei | reverse complement strand
ACAGAGTAGTGATCACTTTCAAAATGCAGTTATGATTTTTGAGGTATCTCAGATAATAATGGTGAGAAATAAACACATATTGCATGAGAATGCTAAAAAGGATATAAAGTACATAATATATAGAATATATTAAAATATTTATCTACGCATACATAAAACTATAGTGTATAAATAGATCACCTTATAATTAATTGACCTATTCTGTAGTTTGTCACCAATATAATACCTTTAAAATAGGACTTCTGGACAAGATGGAGGCATAGGTAGATGTGCTTTATTTCCTCACACAACCAAAAGAAGGACAACAACAATTTAAAAACAAAAAACAAGAAAAACTGCCAGAAAATTGAACTGAATGGAAGTCTTACAACCAAGGAGTTAAAGAAGAAACTCATCCAGACTGGTAGGAGGGGCAGAGAAGGGCAGTTGGGACCGAGAGGGCATGGGCAAGACAGTGGCTGCAGACCAGGCAGTCCCACATTTGTGTGCAACTGGGGAGTGAGACAGACCATGCAGCCCAGGGTTCCCGTGCAGGGAAATAAAACCTCAAAGCCTCTGGCTGTAAAAATCTGTGGGAGTTGCAGGAGTGAGAGAAACGCCTAGTCTCACAGAAGAAGCCATTGGAGGGACCCATGGGGTCCTAGAATGTACACAAACCCACCCACCCAGGAATCAGCACCAGAAGGGCCCAAATCACTTGTGGGAAGCAGGGGAAGTGACTGAAAGTGGGGTGAGAACTGAGCAAGCAGCCTTGTTCCCTCTCTGATCCCTCCCCCACATACAGTGCCACAATGCTGTGTGGTCCCACCCTGGTGAATACCAAAGGTCCCGCCCCTTACACAGCAACAAGTGCACTGAGACAAAGAAATATGGCCCAAATGAAAGAACAGATCAAAACTCCAGAGAAAGAACTAAGCAATGAGGAGATAACCAACCTATCAGATGCAGAGTTCAAAACACTGGTAATCAGGATGTTCACAAAATTTATTGAGTATGGACACAAAATAGAGGAAGATGTGAAAGCTATGCAAAGTGAAAAAGAGAAAAATATATGGGGACCCAACAGTGAAGGGAAGGAAACCAGGACTCAAATCAATGATTTGGAAAAATAAGGAAGAAATAAACATTCAACTGGACCAGAATGAAGAAATGAAAATTCAAAAAAATGAGGAAAGGCTTAGGAACCTCTGGGACAACTTTAAACATTCCAACATCCAAATCATAGGGATGTCAGAAGGAGAAGAGGAAGAGCAAGACACTGAAAACTTAATCTGAAAAAATAATGAAGGAAAGCTTCCCCAATTTGGCAAAGGAAATAGATTTGTAAGTCCAAGAAGCTCAGGGAATTCCAAAGTTAGATCCAAGGAAGCACACACCAAGGTACATCATAATTAAATTATCAAGATTAAAGATAAGGAGAGAATATTAAAAGCAGCAAGAGGAAAGGACACAGTTACCTAAAAAGGAGTTCCCATAAGACTCAGCTGATTTCTCAAAAGAAACCTTATAAGCAAGAAGAGGCTGGAAAGATGTGTTCAAAATCATGAAAGGCAAGGACCTACATCCAAGAATACTCTATCCAGCAAAGCTATCATTTAGAATGGAAGAACAGATAAAGTGCTTCCCAGATAGGTAAAGCTAAAAGAGTTCATCATCACCAAGCCCTTATTATATGAAATGTTAAACGAGCTTATCTAAAAAACAAGAAGTTCAAAACTATGAACAGTAAAATGACCAACAAACTCACAACTTTCAACAACTGAACCTAAAAAACAAAAACAAAGCAAACAACTAGAACAGGAACAGAGTCACAGAAATGGAGATCACATGGAGGGTTATCAGCAAGAGGGGGAGAGAATGGGAGAAAAGGTACAGGGAATAAGAAGCATAAATGGTAGTTACAAAATAGACAGGGGAGGTTAAGAATAGTATAGGAAATGGAGAAGCCAAAGAACTTATATGTATGACCCATAGACATGAACTAAGGGGGCTATGGGGGATTCGGGGCAGAGGGGAATAAAGGGGAGAAAAAAAATGGGACAACCGTAATAACATAATCAGTAAAATATACTTTAAAAAATACCTTTAAAACAATAAAGTTATTATCCAAAATTTTTTATTAATTAAAGAGAACTAGAAATAGTGAGGATATTTGATGTGTTAGGTACCAGGAAGAGACCTTTAATAAACTACGTTCCTTAGTGGAGATCCACATTTTGTTTTCTGTTCATTTCTTTCTGTCGTCTTTGTACCCTAGCAGCTTTTGGCCCTGAGCATACTCCCCTGCAGAGCGAGCATAGCCAGACTGCATTACAGCTGTGTTTGACCATCAGAGTTGGATGACTAACATGCTTTAAGTTTATGTTTCCATGGTTAACAGGCCTTATTTTATGTAAAAATATCTGCTGGCTGAGCGTGAGAGTTCATAAACATAGCTGCCCCCTACTTGGAGGCTTGCTTTTCTTCACTCTCTTCATCTAAAAAGCTTTAAAAAAACTACCATTATCTTTAAAGCTTAGGGAAAAGTCAGCCTCATTGGGTAGGCCCTCTCTTGTGTACATCAGTTAAATTCTACCCAAGATGCATTAATTATTTATGAACTTTGGATAGTTAAAATGTTCCACTGTGAACTAAAATATCCATTTCTACTCCCACTGTCCTTAGACTTAAAAAGGGAATGAATGAGTAAATGGCATAGGAAAAATGAAAACAAGGATAAATCTAAAACCCAAGAATTTTTTAAAGGGTAGTTTCATAAAGAATTATTAAATAAAGAATAAAGTATTTATATAAAATAAAGAATAGATTTTCTGAAATCAACCTTGTCATTTTTCATATTTATGTAATTGGTTTTATTACTTTTACTTTTGGAAATGTCAATCAATTCATTAGTGATTTAATGATCACAGTACATGAAGAGCAGTAGGATGATGTATTGGGAAATAAAAACGATCGTCATGTTTTCAGCCCTCAAGGAGCTTAGATTATACATAATGTTTTAAAAGCAATGGAGTCCAGTAAGTTTTTCATTGCTTAAGTCCTATAGATTTTGTTTCAAAATATATTTTTAATACATAGTTAACAACAGGAATTTCCATATTAATTTTTCTAAACATATGTACATCAAAAAGCCATTATAAAAAAAAAAAAGATTTAAACTCAGAAAAAATAGCCAAAATATACAGGACTACACCAGAGGTCATCTTTGTATTTGGGTTTAAAACCCATTTCGGTGGTGGCAAGACACCTAACTTTGGCATAACTCACATGGAGAAAAATGTACCTAAACAGACTTACAAGACATGGCCTGAATGAGAAGGAGACTTCAAGAAAATAGGCGTGCAAGAAGGGCATGCGGAAGTCGGGGGACTGCGAAGGCCAGCGTTAGCATTGACAAAGGGGAGCTGAAGATTAGACAACAGAGAGAGTAAAGATTCTCCAGTAGCTTTATCTGCGATGATTGTGCAGATTTTCAGGAGAGGATTAATAAACTAAGAACTTTTATACAGAAAAATATTAAATTAAATCAAATTAAAAATATGATATCATTTCTAAGTGCATCTCGGCCACCTGCAGCTGGTATTTCTCAGGGAGAAGGACCCAGTTCCTACGCCCCTGCTTTCCTGGGACTCGAGATGTACAGGCACAGGCCACCGGTTAACAGGTAGCCACCTGGATGACAGCCGTTTTCTTTTCGATTGCTTCCTTATCTGACGCCAGGAGAAGGCGTCCCTTCTTGCTGCCTGCTTTTTCAGCACCTAACATGAGCCCACCTGCCCAGGAAAGAAGGGCTGTCTCAGCTAGAGACAGCTCCATTTATTTTTATGGCTGCCTATGTAACAAATGCTACTCTTTTTCCAGTTACGGCGATGATATAAAGCCCCTTTAAAAATATATTTATTTATTTATATTTAAATTTTTTTTCACCACCATTTATCCCGCCTACACCCTTTTCCACCACAACCCCCCTGTCCGTCCCCCCCAATAATCATCACACTGTTGTCTTTGTTCATGAGTTACAAATATATTTAAATAAATAGACCAATGTAAAAAGGCAAAAAAAAAAGATTTAAAGTCATTCTTTTTTGATACTATGCACCATTGCTCTCATTTACCTCACATTTCTCTTAGAATTTCATAAGGAATGTATATGTTGGTGAATTTTCTCTCTACTGATTTTTAAATTAGCTTGTTTCTTTTATATTCATTGGTATTTTCATATCACCACCAACTTAGTACACATTATGCATTTCATTAATGTGCTGATCTGCCAGGTCATTAATAGTACCATAAAGATGTTAACAAATAATTTAATGCTTTGCTTGAAAGAGCTCAAGTTATTTGGCCCTTGGGGCATAATGGAAAATCCATCTGTTGGTCAAACACATGCCAGATGAAGCAGCATACTCAAGATCCCAGATTCCAGTCCTAGTGTGTTATAAAAAAACAAAGGTATGATTTTTATGCTAGAAACAATAGAATGTACAAGCTAAATGATATCTTAATTACATGTTTTTAGGCACTTTGCCAGTTAACACCAACTCTGTTTTTGACTGCAAAAGTCAGATATTACCATTAGAATTTCAAATTTTTATCTGGGCAATATCTGAGCAATATGGTGGCAATGAGAAACAACGCTGGAGGAACTTTCCAATTAAGATTTGCTGACATAAAGTACAAGAACTTTATTTCTTTTTCACATAACAATACGGGGGTGAGAATTTTAGTCTGATGCCAGCTTTGACATACACTATTGTTTGATAACCTGGACCTGTAGGTGATTCTTCCATCTTTAGCTCTTGGCTTCAAAAATTGATCTTATCAATATTTTGAAGGCCACAGGAAAATGAAAAGAGCTTAAGAAAGCATGGGTGACATCTAGAATTATCAGAGTCGAATTATGGAATAAAAGCATGCAGTCGTTAATAAATAACAGGGTAATATAAAATTAACCAATTAAATATTGGAATTAAAGTATAATAGTTGATATAGTAAATTTTAATAGAAAAGCTCTATAGTAGATTGGGCATATGCAAACATATAATTAGTTGTAAGCTAATGTAAAACACATAATCACTCAGCATTTTAGAACAGAGATAGAAGAATACTCAACAAGTGTATAGTTGAATTTCTAGGGGCAGCACAGACAAGTAATTGGAGAGAAATACAAGTCAAAGTTATAATGGCTAAAACTTTTGAGAACTGAAGAAAGCTGAGAGTACTAAATTAACAAATAATAACTCAAAGCATACAGAATGAAACATAAAATGTACATTTCATATACTCTAATAAAGCTGCTTAATGTCAAGGACAAATAGAAAAATGCATAACTATGAAAGAAAAAAGAATGATTACTGGAAAAATGAATGCTGAATTATAGAAGACCTCATATATAATAAAAATGTCTGAAAATAATAGAATTATATTTTATAACTGCTGAGGGGAAATTGTTATGTACCTTAAATTCTTTATTCAGCTAATTTTTTACTCAAAAGTGAAAGTAAAGTATGTATTAATATATAGGCAAAATAGCAAAATATGGTTAGAAGTTTAAAGGGTGTGGAAAGTCTAGGGGGAAAACTATTAAAAGATACACTTCAACAAAAAATAAAGTGATCCCAGAAGATAGGAGTGGAAAACAAGCAGAAATGGTGAAAAAATTAACCAGTAAACTAAGTTGTTAAATACAAATAAGTTTAAGTGTAGAAGGAGATGATGGATGAAGGAGGGATATGGAGAGGAGGTCAAATATTTTTATGTGCTGGCTTTGAACTTTGTCAGAAAACATATAATGTTAATAAGTTTGTTCAATATACAAAGCTAATCAATGCAGTTAGAATAGAATTTATAACAATAATTAATAATGAGGAGAGAGGAGAACTTAAGAATTCAAAAAAGATAAAAGGAAAATAAAGGCAGCACAGTATGTATAAAAGATTGCAAAAGTAAGACCAAAGGCATGTTAGTATTATGTTTAACAATGAAAATAGATGTAATAAATTTATTGTTTATGAGGACCTGACCAGGTAGCTCAGTTGGTTAGAGCATTATCCTGATATGCCAAGGTAGGTTGTCCGATCCCTGGTCAGGGCACATGGAAGAATCAACCAGTGAGTGTGTAAGAGTGTGTAAGTGAGTGCGTAAGAGTGTGTTAAGTGGAATAAGAGATTAATGTCTCTCTCTCTCTCACCCCTCCACTATCTCTCTAAAATCATCCAATAAAAATAAATAAATAAACATCGTTTATTAGATCAAAAGATTGAAATTATATAAATATAACTATCTGCTCATTAAAAAGAGCATCCATATTAAAACAATAGAAAGAAGGTCAAAATAAAAAGGTGGAAAAGGATTCAGTAGATAAGGACTAACAAAGAAATGAAATGAATGAAAATGCACACATTTTTATTCAGTAAATGAAAAAGAGATTTTAAGACTAATTAAATAGAATCTAAATATAAGAGCTTACTTCAAATTAAAGTATTAATCATAAACTTGCATGTACCTACTGCATAGTCCAGAAAAATACAAGATAAAATCTGAGAGAATTACAGAATGAAAAAAACAAACCATGTTGGGTTTTTTATAGGGTGTGGCAAAAGTAGGTCTACAGTTTTGAGTATGTGAAACAGAGAGTTTATTCATGTATTATTATCTATTATTTGGCATAATACTTTCCATACAAACAACCATAAAGTTACTTTTACCCTACCCTGTATATTTGTTTCTAAAATCAAAATAAAAGGTAACATTTTTTTTTTCTTATTTGGCCGGTATTATAATAAATTGGTCATGTGAAAGACCTTATGACTTCAAAACAGCTAGATCATAGACATGACACACTCTTTGAGGCATTCTTAGACTCATGTGAGGTAGTCATTACTCCAAGTCAGTATCTCCAAAGATGACCCCTGCCAACAAGTGAGCAAACAAGACCTAAACTGATGTGAGTGATTCAGGCAGCTAGTAGTGTCACAATAGGTAGCAGTAGCTTAAAAGCTGTTTGAATACTGAGCTGTCGGCCAGAATCAAGGTAAAAGAACTGAGGCTGGTGCTTTTTGGCAAAACTGCTCACATGAAAATGGTTAGAGTGCCACCCATGGGGGTCTTGCTTCCCAGCTACCCAAAGAATCAGGAGCAGATCTTAACTTGAGGCAAGCTTTTTCAGTTTAGCCCCACAGGACTCCCACAGATTAAAATAAATCAATGAGCTCACAATCAAGATATCAAAACATAGGAACTCTTAAGGCAACATGTGTAAGACTCAGTAAAAATAAAATATAGTGTTTAGATTACTAAGGGTTTACCCAAAGGTAATTTAGAGGACTTAAGAGGCTTTGTATAAAACAGCAAAAAGGAAGAAAAGGCTATCACAAAGACGAGTTAGAGTATTTGACTGAGCAGTGGGCACGCAAAACAATATATAGATCACGTGCCATAGAAATGTACTCTTGAAACCTTTATAATCTTATTAAGCAATGTCACCTCATGAGATATTTTAATAAAAAATAATGGTTTAATCAAATTTTAATTGCTCTATCCCTCCCTAATTTTTTGAAATTCCTTATCCTACTGTTGTGTTAGTTGTCTTCTCTTGTATTGCTCTCATCAATAAACCACAAATTATTTTTAAAAAAAGTCGAACAAAGAACAAAAATCAGCCAGAAATAAATGGTTTATAGAAATGTATGGGCATATTTGAAAAAAAAAAAGAAACTGATAGAAAAATGTTTAGAACTACAAGAATCAATATAGTAAACAGCAGAATATGCACCGTTAAAAACTCAAAAATATATCTGAAAAAATTACCTGGTTATGAAGTTCTGTACATTTTTTTTAAAGTATAGCTAACAGGATTTGTCCATGATGTAGACACTGTTTGTGGAAGAGAGAATTCAAGGATAACACCAAGTTGTTTTGCATTAGCAAATGGAAGAACGGGGATTACGTTTAACTTAGAGTTGAAGGAAGACTAGCAGTGTTTCAATTCGAAATGTAAGCTTGATATGTCTGGTGGACATCACTGTTATTAAGTATGCAGTCAGGAAGATGTCTGAAGGTCAGAAAAAGGTCCAGGCTGTAGAGATACACTTGGGAGCCATCAGCCAAAAGGAGGTGTTTTAAACATAAGATGAAACTTGACGGCAAAGGGTATAGGTATAGCATAGGTGGAGAAGAGAGACGTTTCAAAGATCAAGCCTTGGAGCACTCTAACACTAAGAGGTTAGAGTGAAGAGAAAGGAAAAGGAATCTGGAACTTTTGAATTGGATGTAATTATATATAAATGTTTGTGTTCAGAAGAGTAACTTCGTGAGACAATCTGAGTTTGAGTTTAGGCTTTATTCTAATAGGGTAGTTGGCCTAGGACAAGTTAGTCATTCTAAGAAACTCTTTACTGCTTCTTCACATAGCTAGTCAGATACAGCCATATTTAGGTCAAATTTAAGTGCTACGTTCCCCAAAAGTCTCTCCCTTGTGCATTTTCACCCCTTATTCAGCCCAGTAGTTACTCCTTATTAACATCTTATTTCATTTGCTAATCCCAGCCTAAAATTAGCTTATGTATTTACTTATTATATTAATTACATGATCCTTCTTAATCACCAGCAACACAGAAATAGAGTGGAGAAAAAGCAGGCTTATGTTGTTCATATAAAACAATGCAATAATTAATAAATAATAATATAAGAATAAACTGTTTCATGTACTCAAAGCTGTTAACCAATTTTGCCCAACACTGTGTATACTACACGTCATTTTTTTTGTTTCTTTGTTTTTTTTCCTTGTTTATTATTTTGTACTCAAATCCTAGCATGGTGTCTGGCAATTGTAACAGGATTCATAAATAGCCTGAAATAAATTAATAGATTTCCCAAGAATAAGAAACATTGAATTGAAAACTTGCTTGTATCCTAATGGACAGTCTGCTAGCGAAGCAAATCAATTTAGATTCTTAGGCAGAATTAAGCATTTCATATGTTTCTTAAAATGCTCCACAATATTCTGAAAGAAAAGAATTTAATATTTTTAGAAGTACCTTTTTTTGTGAAGTGTTTGTGTATCCCTTATCCTTTCTAACCATATCTACTAGTACCCATTAGTTTCAGGTATTTTAGAACATTGAGCAAAAACTTGCATACCATCTGCATAGGAGAAACAACAGCTCTAGAGAGATTATTGGAATATTAATTATCTGTCCCACAAGCACGCATGTGTGCACATACACACACACTCATATATGTGCATACATTATGTTTTTTTCCCTTTGCATTTTGAAATACGTGGTAGACATAGGTTCAGATGAGTTATTTCCACATACCCGTAGAATTGAAATGTTATTACATTATACTGACTAAATATGTAAGAAAAATTCTTTGAATTATCCTGTCTCCTTTTGCCACATATATTTGGAATTATTGAAAATTTGTCTTTATTTGGCATATAACCATAACAAGGGATCTCTGTCACCTCTCCTATTTTTGCTGACCTGTCTCTGGAAAGACATGGAAAAGGAATAGCAATCACTTTTGAGAAATGGGATTTCATGAAATTATAGATGTAAATATGCATCTTTTATTTTTATAAGAACTCAGAGAAACAAGAATTTTATGAAGCGATCATAATCAGAAAACTTTAACACGAGTGAGACAGTTTCCACAGGAAATCATAATATCCTCATGAGGAAACCGAGCAGTTTCTTAGCAAAGATTGTACATGACATATTTGCAGCTTGCTAAGCGACCACAGTAACAAAGACCCCCATCTTGACTTTTAGGTCTAAATAAACTCTGGGAACACTCATGCTTTCCTTCATGTCAGTGCCATGAATTTATGATCTCTTCATCCCAGAATAAAGGAGCTTTTTAATTTGCCAATTAATTTAGGAATCTCTGATTGTATTGTTTATTAGAAATAAACAAATTCAGCAAGGAGGATAAATCTTTTAGAACTTGCTTCTGAGATCTCCTTTGAACAGACACACAGTACATTCATTTTTTAAAATGTGCCCCTGGCATGATACAAATATTGTGTTTTTTCTTACTTTTATATTAAATTGTTTATTAAAGTGGTTGTAATTATTATAAAAGTGACTTTATTTATAAGATATTATAATTTTATTATAGAGTTTATGTACTTTTTAGATTTTATTTAGTTATTTTGTGGAAGGTGGAAAGGGAGGGAGAAAGAGAAAGAGGGGAATGTTGATGTACCAGAGATGTATTCACCAGTTGCCCCCTGAATGCCCCCAAATGGGGACCTGGCCCACAACCTGGGCATGTACCCTGACTAGGAATTGAACCAGTGACCTTCTTGCTCACAGGCTGGTGCTCAACCCACTGAGCCACACCTGCCAGGACAAGAGTTTATAATTCTTTAAAAATATATTTCAGTAAGTCATATATATTTAGTTCATCTTCTTTCACCGTAATTTTTTTAATGAACCAGTATTTATACCAGTAGAAAATATATAAATAACTTTTAATTTTTTCTATATATACATGTTAAACTTTGCACAATTTAGGCAGCAAAGTGTATAGCCTTTAATGTTGGTGAATTAAAAACTTTAACAAATAACACCCTCAGATTTATTGGAACACTGATTTGTATAATTTAGAAATCACTTTCCTGAATATAGTCAATTCAATGATTGCACATTTATTCAAAATTTGTATAGTACTATAATTACTTTTGTCATATATTCTGTTACATATAGGTAAATTTTATCTTTCCCATTTTTTTAGTGTCACAATGAATTCATAGATTTTATTTATTCAATGTTTTACCTTCAAATTCAGTCACTTGGGATGCTTTATTAGCCGGTGGGAACCCTTTCAACGTGACTTTTGTGTCCTTTGACAACCTTCCTTATTAGGCTCCCTTGTTTTCTTGGGAAACAAAAGTCCCAGGTTCATGTGTTTTCTCTGTTCTAATCCTGGAGTGTGTCCAAGAGCCCTTTTATTTCAACAGTGTATATATGGGTTTCAGGGGTACTGATTGCTGTAAGAGTTTCTAGACCTTTCAGAGGATTAAAAATCATAAGATCGTATTGACATTTCTAACTTAAATACATCATGGCAGACCTTTTTTAACATCTTTGATTTCATAATTTTATGTCTTTTGTGTGAAAAATCTCAGTCACATATCAATAATGTACTATTTTCTTTAGCTTGCAATTTGAATATAGTTGTTACAAAATCACAACACAATATATATGATTTTTACTAACTGGTACCTTTACTAACAATAAAGCTGCTGAGAAAAGCTTAAGATTTCTTTGCAACTCATTTTATCCTCAAAGATGTTTTCATTAATAGTATACAGTCTGAATTGTGCTCAAAAGCTACGTGCCTTTTTTCCTTTGGTTATGGTACTGATTTGATATACAGCTAAGTTTTATTCCAGTCATTCCAAATGTGCTCTTCCTACTTCCCACATTAGTGTTTCTCCTCCAGGATCACCTTGCCAATACCTAGCTTAGGTCATCTTGACTGTTTTCTCTTATCCTTCCATGACATTGCTGAGTGTTACTGAGGGGATAATGTAACTATCCTTGTTAAGTTTTCTTTCTCTCTCTCTCTCTCTCTCTAATATATATATATATATATATATATATTAGATATATATATAAGATATATCTAATATATATATTATATATAATATATATCTAATATATATATATATATATCTGTTTTCACCTGAAATATACCCTTACTTATGTTTTATAATTATTTTTATTCATCCATGGTTGACTTCTGATTATAATTTGTAATATTCCCTCTTAAATTTTCCCATGCATGGCTCCAGTGAACTTTCATACAACAATCACCTTGGTTTGTTTTATCAAGATAAAGTCAAGGAGGTCTTGAGGGAATCACTAACATAGGTGCTTGTCATGACTTGGAGAGTTCTCCCCTATAGGTTACCTAGGCAAAGGGAGGCTACTACCCTCTAGAAAGGGTGGGGCTATATTTGACTGCTCAGAGGGGTGCATGTAACAAAACATGCACCCCTCCTTGGAAGGTTCCTTCCAAGTTTCACGGTCTCACTGATTCTGTGTAAAGCCTCTGACTTTTGATTAGGACACTTGCTGAGGATGAGGATTCTGCCTTCCTTTTAGTTCTGTTACTGTAACAATTAATTTTGTGCTTGATTTTCTACCTAATCTACCTTCCCACTGCAGATTATGAAAGTCTCTTTATAGGCCTTCTGGTTTTCACACCATGGCCTACACTTGCCATTGGCTGGATTGAGCCTACTACTTTATTCCTTCATTCACCATTCAATTCTGAAGTCTTTTAAATTACTATTACCACAATTTCTCCCCAATACTAGAGATATTGCACAGACCAGTGTTTTGCCTATTTACATATCGCATCCAATTTACCACAGTAATAAGAAAACTACGTCAAGCCAGTGCTATCAACACCTAGGTTCTTGTTGCTCTCTCACTGGTATATATTCCAATTTCATAATTCCATCCTGAGAATCCAATTTTTAAAACAGTCTCTGGTACAAGGTATCTTAGAATGGGTCTCCTGAGAAGCTGAGTCTAACAAAAGAATTGGAGTCTAACAGCTTATTTGGGGAGTTCAGCAACCACGAATAGGGACTGAGAAAGTGATTCGAAAAAGGAAAAGGAGCTGAAATGCATTTCAAGGTGAGGTTGCTTGAGCTTAATCCCACATTAAAATTGTGGGAGGGAAAAAACAAACAAACAAGATGAGTAGTTCTCAGGCTCTCCTACAAATAGAATTTTAGTATCCTCATCAACTTCACAGTAATACTCAGATATAATACAGATGGAAGACAGGAACTCTATCACAATATGAGTCTATTTGAATGCTTTTAAAATTGTTATCTAAGAAGAAAACTGGTAATGCACTATAATTTCTTCACCATATTAATAAGAACATTTATCAGTACATGTTTTTAATAAATGCATAATTCTAAATGCCTCCTCTTAGAATGTTTATTTGTTTTATGGGGAAATTATTGCTAAATTTACTTTCAGAATGTTTTACATTGTGTTGAAAAAGTACTTATGATCAATAATTATGGTAATATCTGTTACATGAATTTAATTTAATCACTGATTTTTAGTCATTTACAAATACTTTATGTTTGCATTCTCAACATTGTGTGAGTTTGTAGTCACCTAATATGTGTGTTCCAAGGGAAGTCAGAAAATGTGTGTCTCTGTGGGTGTCGTACTTCATCTAAAATATAAAGTTGCTTGTTTCATAATATATCTTTTAAGTTAATTTTCTCACTATTCATAAAACATGAGAGGTCAATGAAATTGGATTTTGTAGGATCAAAGACTCAAAGGATAACATCACATAGATCTACCACAATCTCACCATATTTGGCAGTATGTTTTATCAAAAGAGCTTTTTAGGCCAGCCAGTTATTGTTTTAAATCCCAGCAGTATTACTTAAAATCTTCACCTCCATTTATTAGGCTGAAAAATTGAAAAGCTTTGTCTACACTTGTAGGCTGTTTAGGATAAAATGAGATTATACATCATTTTACATTTAATTAAATCTGTACTTACCTCCATCTCCTTTTAACATCTGCTCTTAAGGTTATTTCTTTTATTGAGTGAGCAAATTCTGAATGAATGAATAAATAAATGAATAAATGAATGAATGAGTGAATGAATGAACAAAGAGACAAACTATAAATCATTTAACAGGAAAAGTCTCAGATAATATGAAAAGACAACAGATAAACTGGGAGAAAAATGGAATACACGTGACAATATAAGAAATGCTTTTCTTAGGGCTTAGGATTCAAAATGTTTGTACAAATTGAAAATATATAGATAAATATTTAAGAAAATGAGGAGGAGATGTAAAAGGATAGTCAAAGAAAAGAAAATGCATTTTGTCAATGAACATATGAAAATATACTGAATATCTCTAAAGGGAAATTTAAACAAAAACTTCTAATTGCTTGTCAATTACTGTTTAAAATCCCTCCTAAATACCTCTCAAATTGAACCTGTTAGTTCTACTCACATTGTTAATAACTTCATTCAGTTCACCTTTATCTCTTTCCTGGGTTACTCTAATCAGCAGTACCAAACCTTTTTGGCATCAGGGACCGGTTTCACGGAAGACAATTTTTCTACGGGCCAAGGTGGGGTAGGGGGAGAAGAAGGCGGAGCTCAGGCAATAATGTCAGCAGCCTCCTTGGGCTGGCATGAGGGAGGCTGGGGACTCCTGAAATAGTAACTTCCTAATGGTGTTTCTTTTCCTAGTCTGCTGATTTACAGCCTAGGCTAATTTCCTATAAAGTTTTATCATCATACGAACCTAATTTATTTTTGGCCAAGATTTTATTTATTCATTCGTTCATTCATTCATTCATTCATTTATAGAGACAGGGAAGGGAGGGAGAAAGAGAGGGAGAGAACTATGAGAGAGAAACAGTCATCACTTGCATCTTGTACACTCCTGGACTAACCAGGGACCGAACCCAAACAGGCAACCCAAGCATGTGCCCTGACCTGGTATTGAACCTTGAGACCTTTGGCTAATAAATATTTGGTTCCAATTGTTGAATGGATAACAAAGTAATGACTGTAATATATAAGATATCTCAAGAGTAATTAAACATTTTAGCTGATATAAAATACCTCGTTTAGTGCCCAGAGAATACTTACATAAATTAGGTATAAATCATGTCAAAAAGGGAAGCTTAGTAAATTGCACTAAGAAAATATTGTATGGGCTATATTTCATTACCAAAATGCCATAAAACTATCAACAGAAATAATCTAATCTTCTAAAATGTTAAAATATAATAGATAAAAATCTCCTAGGTTAAAGGGGAAATAACAACTACAATTAGAGATCACTGAAAATTAAGTTTAAATTTCAAAAAGTATGAACTTTGACTAAAGCTATACTCAAAACCAATTTATAGCTTTTTTATTTTAAAATTTTTTTGTATATTTTATTAATTATGCTATTACAAGTGTCTCATTTTTTCTCTCCTTTATCCCCTCTGGCCTGCACCCCGTCCCATCATCCCCACGTCAACATTTTCCCATCACCACCTTCCCCAGCTCTTTAATAAGCAGAAGGGGCATAACTGAAAACAAACATTGGATTCCAAAAGCTTTAAAAAGAATCCACAAAAAGAAAACCACAATAATAAATTTACAGAGGAATTAAGAATTAGAAAAAAAATAAAATAATAACAATAGATTAGAAAATATTGTGACTTATTAATAACTCCAACATTTGGCTATCTTATCATAAGATTAGAAAGTATTTTGACAATTTTAATCAATATACAGAAAAAATAATACTAAGCATGAAATGGGGGAATATAATCCCAGGTAAAGTTTAGAATTTAGAAAATGCTGTGTTCAGTTTCACGGATGCTGTGTTTAATTTTACATTAATAATTTTGAGAGTCTTTATTAAAATATATTATTTATTTTAAACTTTTTATTATAAAAACTAGTAGAGACTTTAAAGGGGAGCTGTGAGATCTAAGATTTTGGAAAGAAACTAGATTCAGGTAAGTTTTATTTACGCTGAATCTCTGGTTTTGCCTGTCCTTTCCATACTGGGTTGGCATGGGGAAAAACCAAAATCATTCTAAATAATCAAATTAACACAAACTGTAGCATTGAGAATATAGTCAAACTGTTCTTATCAATACCCCATAATTAAACCTCTCTAACTGTATATTCAGAAAGGTTTCTTGTACATTAAATATTTTTAATATAGGGTATATATGGTCCTATGACTAGAACATTTAAATATATAGTCCAACGTTGCCAAAAGTAAATAATTAAGAGGATTTATCCTGTACCACCAGAAGAGGAAACACTAAAAACGTTAAATACTCTATGGGTTCCCATGAGGTATGTCAGTAGATGCAAAGAGAAATTACACCTGGCTTCCATAAGGATAAATCTGTATAAAATTATCTCTTAATGGGAAAGTAGAACTAAGCAAGGAAATAAAATTTAGGGTGTGACCAAACTGCTAGTATTTATGTTGTTTTTATGATTACTGAATGTATTGGGTTGGGCAAAAATTCTGTTTGGTTCTTTCCATAAAATAAAAGATATGTTTTTCATTTTCATCAGTAACTTTATTGATTTGGAAATTTTGAGTAAGTGGGCTATCTCCAGAATGGTATAACATTGATTGTTCTCAATTAATGTCTCAATTTGATCATTATCAACTTCAACTGGTCTGCCTGACCGTGGAACATCTTTCAGCAAGAAATTTCCAGCACGAAACTTCGCAAACCACTTCTGACAACTTTGATCAATCACAGCGCCTTCTCCCAACACTGCACAAATCTTTTGTGTGTATGCTTCAGTTGTGTTTTTACCTTTCTTGAAATAATAAAGCATAATATGCTGAAAATGTGTATTTTCTTCCATCTTCAATGTTAAAATGGCTACACAAAAATTCAACAATTTTGACCATTTTTTTTAATGCTTGCTGATATGACAGCTCTCATAATACAATCTAACAGAATTATTTCAAATGAAGCTAAAGACAACTAAGCACTACTAGAACCATGTTGTGGAAAAAAAAACAAAAACAAATGAACTTTTTTGACCAACCCTATAGAAGATGACTGGTGAGGAAAGGACTCTGAAGAGCTAACCGGCTGAATTTATACTCAACTTTCCATGACTCCTTTTCCTCTTCTCTGACAGACTGGACAGAAATACTTACTAAGGTCCTTAAATCTCTTATTTAAAAAGGGAATGATGGGCAGACTTGTCCTTCATATTTTCAGGGCCATGGGCAAGAACACAAATGGAAGCTTCTAGCCTCCTATCATTATTTTCCTACTTCCAGGTCCAACATTACCAATTTCCAGCAAAGCTTGGTAAATAGTCTCAGAGCTGTTGAGGCCAGGGTTATGCGGGCCCATGTTTTCAGAGTGTGCTCTAGAAGGGATGCAGGGGTGAAGGCTTATTGAATCCTTAGATTTTTTATCCAAAAGGCCGGTGTGCAGCTTTGGGGCTGAGGTAGTCTCTCTAAAATTATAAAATAAAATTTCAAGGTATGAATAGATAATAGGAAAATATAAATTATTAAATATAAATTTGACCAGTGTGTTAGAGAGGGTCCTCCAAGGAAGTTATTATTACTCAAAAACTAAAAGGGATATAAATATTAAGCATAACAATTTGGATTCAAGAGAATTCTAGGAAGATTCAGTTATTTGAGCAATGCTCTTTTACACCCCAATATAGTTGTTTTAAAAATAAATAAATAATATTAAATGATAGATTAGTGTAAAGGATGAGATAAAAGAGATTTTCAAGAAATAAAACCATGCTCACTCATTAGAAGAAGCTGAAGGACTTCAAATGCTGTCAGATAAGATGATGAAATGTGGAGAAAGCACATTTTGGATGGGGAACAGTCATGAGCTTGTATTTGCAGGTACTATGCTTCACATTCCTGTGAGTTAAGCAAGTGGGTAGTGTTCAGGGAGGATGTCAAGTTTGAAGGTATACACTTGAGAGTTATCAGAATATGTATGGAATCTGAAGTCATGAGACTTGAGGAGAGTATCTGTGGAGAGGTTAGAAAATAATAAAAGTATCCAAAAAGAGATCCTAGGACTGAACCCTGAGTTATTCTAATGTCCAAAAGATAGAGAAGAAGCTAGCAAAAGAGACTGCATAAAAACAGAGTAAGAGAATTGGGAATAATATCACTGAAGATCGGAGTCTTGGATGTCAAAAAGAAAAAAAGAAGATGGGGTTAGTAAATGGGAAAAGAAAGTAACATACATGGTGAGGGAGGAGGCTTGCCTTTGGGTGGTGGGCACACAATGCAGTATATAAATAATGTATCAGAATTGTGCATTTGAAACCTGTATAATTTTATTAATGAACGTCACCCCAATAAATTTAATTATAAAAAGAGGAGGGAGTGGGAAACTTGAATGCTTTGGATCAAAATGTAAGGGCAGAAAGTGTTCATTAGATATGCCAACCTCAAGATGACCTGAGTGGGAACAGTTTTAGTGTGAAGGTAGGTGAAGACAGTTCTAAAGTGAATAACAGATTAGTAGACAAAGACAATACTGCCTGAGGACTTGGATTTGAGTTTCGGATAACCTTTATTATTGACGAAATATTCAAAGTTTTCCCTGACAAACTCCTCTGTAGCGGTCCTGTACCACAGACATCAGGCAGCCATGTGATTGCTTTACCCAACGAAATGGGAGTGGCAATGAGGCATGCTATTTCCAAGCAGAGCCATTAACAGTCATTAGATGTGGTTATATCATGGCCTTTCTGCCCGGCCATTAACTTGACATGTATAGATGGCTGCTCCATCAGCCTAGGTCCTAGAAGGAAAGAAAAACCACCAAAGTTGCGACTTCAGGATAAAATAGTGAAAGATAATTAAAAGAGAATACTGTTGACTTTGCTATCTTGATTTAAACCTGAGGATGTGTAATCATAGTGCAGCCCCATTCCCTATAGCGAAAAAAGTAACTATGTAACACCAGATGTAAATGTAATCTGTGAATATGTGGAGTTATATTTCTAATGTAAAATAGGCTTAAAAGAGGAAATAATATGTTAAAATAAAATTGTATAAGACAGATAAATATAGATATCGAACATAATTGAAATTATTCATAAATGATTCCCTGAAACCATACAATGAGTAGATCCACGTATTTTTCTAACTTATTCTGGGTATGTCTGGTTGTTCCATTATTACTTGGTCTGCAGGAACTAACAAGAAGATCTTGAAAGACACAGAACATTACCAAATTTTGCTTCTTACATTATTTGATTGTTTGTAAATTCAGATATGTGCAAATGAGTTTAAAGAGTAACTTATTTTTAAGATAAGTACAGATTTTTTCATTCCTCTAGTCCTCCTGCTAATGTGACATATCATTGCCTATTACTAAACCATTATTGTTAATGAAACCTAATTGTGTTCTACAGCCAGGAAATTAATTATGGAGATTTATATTTCTTAATAACCTGTTTCAAAATATTAAACATTTTTCATTGAAAACATTTTTTTAAGGAAAATACATTTTAAAAAGTGCTATACAGTAACTGCCTAAAAGAAGTTCCTATGTGATCTGCTTTCTTCAATTTAAAGTACAGTATTTCCAAATATGTGACTCTATAAAACTGACACATCTTAGTGTTCTAGTTTCCTTCCCCATCAGTGACTTTCCTATCATACTCACTCAGTTACTAAGTTCTTTTCTTTTCAATAATGTAGTCAGTAGTGCAAGCTTACCCACTTATTAGAAAATCAAGTTATGTTCTTTCTACTTCATACATCATCACCGGCAATAAAAATCCTGAGATCAGGGTGTTTCTGGCAGCTTTTGACACTGCATTAGGTGGAAAAAAATCTAACTTGCTTTTTAGAAGTTCATAGCTCAGCACTGATGATAATAGTGCAATTGTTTCTTCTGTGAAATATGCAGACCTGATCTATCCCTTAGACTGTATGCAAAGTAGGAGAGTCCTATTTGATGTCTGACAGAAAGCTTTCCTGATCTCAGTTCTACTTTTATAGTCATATACTTTATTCATGATTATAAAACTGGCAATGCTGTTAGGGATCAGGGAGAATTTTTGTTTTTAAAAATTGATGAGTCTATACAGGCTATTTGTATATATTATCAATTTTCTTCTTTCATTTTATTTGATAATTAGGACAAAGCTTTCTGTCCCCCTCACCCACTATATTTCTTTCTCTTCCCACCTCTGGTTGAAAAATCTGTTTTGTTGTTTTGTTCAGAATAATCATATTAAAATCTGTTCACATTGTCAAGAAAATATTTTTAAAGATTGCTATAAGAAGATCTTCATGGTTTCCATTTCACACATTGCCTCAAGAAGAGAATCAAGATGTGGGATAAGACTGAGGGGGACAGAAGGATATAAAATAATATGAGAAGACAGAGGAAGAAACCTGGCAGAAACTAAGAGATATTTTAAGACTGGCTCTAGATAGAAAGGTACCCAAGAAGAAATCAGTGCTTAGCCTAAATCTGTGGAATTAATGTGTGTCGATAAGTAACAAATAACAAGACAGTTGGCTAATAGTTTGATTTAGGTAATGGACAATGTTTTTATGTAAATATAATGAAAGGGTCACATGTGTAAGAAAGTCAGATACATAGAGTGATGAATTAAAAACCTATATGTGTGTGTGTGTGTGTGTGTGCGTGTGTGCGTATTTCAATTCTGCTTCAGCCATTCACAATTTAGGACATTCTCTCTCTCTGGTATAGATACACAAATATGCAGGAATAGTGTGAAATAGCAATATATATTCATGCCTCAAAAATCAATTTAGAAATTGAATGAAATTATGGGTCACAATTACATATGTGGATCACTAGGGATCTCTGCATCTCTCTTAATATCTTTGTGGAGAACAGTTATGACCTTAAAGAAGAAAAGAACATACACAATTTCTTTTATCAAACAAGGAAAGCTTACCATCCTCAGAGGATTTTTTTTTTTAAGAAATAAATGGTGTATATCCATAGTGGCCAATAGAATACTTCATACAAAGAATGTGCTTTAAAAAAAAATTTACCATCATTTCTTTATAAAACAAGTATGCATGAGATTTTTAATATGCATGAGTGTGCTCTGATTCTATTAATGATATTTGATGATCTACACACATTTATAAATGAATAGATTAGAATCAATATGATTGAGTTGGAGAAATAATGTTTTCCTGGGAATATTTTATGAAGTCCTTAGATAGCAGCCACATATAATTCTGCAGGCTGTGTACTGTGCAAAGATACCCACCGAAGAATAGAGTGACAAAGAGCTGACATCTAGCATCTGTGCTGTGATGTGAGCTGAGTTTTCCCAAAAGGAATATATTTTGAAAACATTCATCAAGTTGTCTTAAGGGTTAATGGGGGTGATATTTATGATAATATTTTTATAGGTTTTGATATCTGAACTTTTCAGATTAAGAAAAAAATCTTTCCCTGACATGAATCAGAATAAGGAGAATCTTAGATTCATGTCCAGAAGGATACATTTTTAAATATAACTTTTTTTATGTGCTTATTTTGCACATTCTTTTCTCCATAATACTAATATGCATAATGAAATATGTTTTATCTCCTCCTATATGTAGTGAAAGGAGCAGAAAAAATAGGCAACTTGTTTTAATTTCTTACATGAAGTCACTTGATAGAATTTTTGGGTATTTTCAAGTATATGAAGGTCTTAATGGGTTGGTCAGGTAATATTTTTGTTACCTACTTTGTTGTTAAAGAAACTCTACTGAGCAATAACTGTATTCAGAAAACAATGCCAATGTCATTATAAATGAGATGCAACTAAAATGCCTGATTGATACACATCTAATTTGGGAAAGTCCTCCAAATTATGATCATCCCGTACTTGCATGTGCAGAACTGATTTCTCATCCTTGTTTTTATCTCGTCTTCCAAATAATAGGTGTGGGCCTATTGTGACTTTAGTGGCTAAGGTAGCAGCTTTTCTTGCTCACTGTATAATTGATGTTACACTTTCTTCCACTTTCTGTTACTATATTTTAGTTCAAGTTCAAGTGAATTACATTTCAAATTGTCCCATGGAAGTGTATATTTTAGTCTCCTTTTGCCCATTTTTGCCTCCTCTTGTACCTCCTCCTTCTTTTTACTGAACATAGAAAATTCTTTTTCTCTTCTCTCCACAGCAGCCATTGATGTCCTTAACTTTCTCTAATTAAACAAGATTTTCCCAACAAACACTTTTGAAATACCATTAGAAAATGCTTTTGAGTAGTTTATCTTCATTTCTAATCTTAAAAGTGGTATTTTTCATAATGTGCTAAGCTGGATTTTATGAATTAGTCTTGTAAGTTGTAAACATTTTCTTTTTTGTTCTGATTAGCATATGTATACGGACTGAAAACTGCGTGTAGAGATGTTAGAGTCACAGAGTTTTGTTAAAGCCTACAATAAAAAAAAAATCCTAAATGAAACTCCGGAATATGAAAAAGTATCCTCTACTTTATGTTGAGAGGAAGTCGGGGGGAAAAAAGCTCTGAAACAATTACCCACATTCCTGTTCCTACTTTATGCATTTTATAATTTGGAAGTGGAAAGCCTAAAATAATAAAGGCCAAAGTGTAGAAATATACTTTAATAACAAAGTCAGATCTCAAATGGGCCAGGACCTTAGAAGAGTGATTTTCAACCAGTGTGCTGCAAGAATTTTTAAAACATGCAACACCTGAGTATTTAGTCAGGGGCACAGACCTCTTTTCCCTTAGATGTAAATTAGAAAATGACAACAGCCAACACAAGAGCTGTGTGGTGTGACTGAATCAAAATTATACCTATTTTTTGTCAGATTGGCAAAAAAATATTTTTTATTGTGGCGCAGAATTTTAGTAATTAGTTGATACACACCAAGAGATGAAAAAGGTTGAAAATCACTGCCTTAGGAAGTCTCACGACAGGAAACCCTCTCATTCTTGTGGTTTTGCATTTGTGATGGTTCATTTTTTATGTGTCAACTTGATTGGGCCAAGGGGTGCCCAGGTTAAACATTATTTCTGGATGCATCCGTGAGGGTGTTTCCAAATTAAATATGCGTTTGGGTCAGTGGACTCAGTAGATTGCTCTCCCTGATGTGGGCAAGTGACAGCCAATCCAGTTTAGGACCTAAATACAACGAGAAGGTGGAGGAAGGAGGAATTCAGCCTTTTAGCTTCTTGCTTTCTGCCTGCTGCTTGAGCTGGGGCATCAGTCTTCTCCTGTCCTTGAGCTGGGGCTTACCCTGCTGTTCTCAGGCTTTTAGACTTGATCTGGATCCTATTATGACTTTACTGTGGAGCTTCTAAGTCTTCAAATTTATATTAGCCAATTCCTCATAATAAATGTCCTCAGATTTATAAGTAATACCCTATTTGTTCTGTTTCTCTGTAGATCCATCACGAATACAACATCCTAACTCTTTTTTCATTTTGGTTGACCTTTAAGATAAAGGGGTCATCCATTTTCCCTCTCAACTACCTGGCAGGAAAACTGTTATGTTACCCAGGTCCACCCCATTAGACAATTATTTTTGAACTTTGAACTTTGAGGGGATAATTCAAAGGAACAAACAAGTTTCTGGCGGCTTTGCAGAGACCATGCCGGAGATGAGAGTACCCAGGTGTGGCTGTGGTCCAGTGCTCTTGGCCCCAGTGGCAGCAGTCTGCGCAGATTCTTAAGTGTGGCAAGACCTTGCTTGATTGCCTCTCTGTCAGCTCCTGTCAAGTCTCTGTAAACTTTCCAATATTTTTCTGGGGCTTCTGAAGCTACCTAAATTCCTTCCAATAAATAATCTTGTGAGAAATTTCCGTATGCTAGGAACTCTTATTTCCATTTTACAGTTAAAACCTGGACTGAATCCTTCCCCCATTTGGTTTTGTCAATGGGTCCTTTATGCGTGTTCCTTGATGACCTTTCCCCGCTTTTCCCCTGTTGCCCTCCTCCCTCCTCCCCTCTGGTTACTGTCGGTTTGTTTTTTATTTCAATGTTGCTGTTTGTGTTTTGCTTGCTTGTTTGTTTTGTTGATTATGTTCCACTTATAGGTGAGATCATATGGTATTTTTCTTTCACCATCTGGCTTATTTCACTTAGTATAATGCTCTCCAGTTCCATCTATGCTCTCATGAAGGGTGATAGTTCTTTCCCTCTTTCTCTCCTTCTTTCCCTCTTTCTTTCCCTCTTTCTTTCTTTCCTTCTTTCTTTCTTTCTTTCTTTCTTTCTTTCTTTCTTTCTTTCTTTCTTTCTTTCTTTCTTTCTTTCTTTCTTTCTTTCCTTCTTTCTTTCTTTCCTTCTTTCTTTCTTTCTTCTTTCTTCCTGATGTGTAGTATTCCATTGTGTAAATGTACAATAGTTTTTGATCCACTCATTTACTGTTGGGCACTTAGGTTGCTTCCAGTTCTTGGCTACTGTACATTGTGCTGCTGTGATCATTGGGGTGCATAGGTTCTTTTGAACTGATGTTTCAGGATTCTTAGGGTATAATCCCAGCAGTGGAATTGCTGGATCAAAAGGCAGTTCCAGTTTTAGTTCTTTGAGGAAATTCCAAACAGTTTTCCACAGTGGCTGCACCAGTCTGCATTCCCACCAACAGTGCACTGGGGTTCCCTTTTCTCCGCATCCTGACCAGCAATCGTTGTTTGTTGATTTGTTTATGATGATCATTCTGGCTGGTGTGAAGTGGTATCTCATTATGGTTTTCATTTACATCTCTCTGATGGCTAGTGATGCTGAGCATGAAGGCGGAAGGTGGGGAGGGGTGGGGCTTGGGAAAGTGGTGGTGGGAAAATGTTGACAAAAAAAACCAGACAGGGGGAGGCTAAGAATAGTATAGGAAATTGAGAAGTCAAAGAACTGATATGTACAACCCATAAACACAAACTAAGAGGTATGGGGATGATGGAATGGGATACAGGGTGGAGGGGATAAAGGGGAGAAAAAAATGAGACAACTGTAATAGCATAATCAATAAAATATACCAAAAACAAAGCAAAACAAAACAAAACAAAAAACCTGGACTGAATAGTCATTCTAAAGTGGATGGGTGATGCTGAAGACCTCAGTTTTAATGATGGCAACTGACATCCCAGATCTGTTATTGAAATTTTTGATCTTGATCTCAGAATCTAATCTTATTCATCTTCCCATTCTAGTGAGAAGAGGTGTAATTCTGAATACTATCCATATCACTGCATCATAATGGAGTTGTGTTAAAACCATAAAGGAATATATATTAATTGATAATAATCAATTTAGTCTGCTTCAAACAACTTTTCATGAACACTAACCTATGTTCAGTACTGGGCTCAAAATGATAAATCAAGTGTTATACTTTTTCTCACAGAGTTTAGAGTCCAAATTAAAGATGTATACTATAATACTATTAATACAAAGTAAAAAGTGACATAAAGGAAAGAATAAATATATGAGACTTCATCAAAATAAGAAGCTTCTGCACGGCTGAAGAAACCATCAGCAAAATAAAAAGGGAACCAAGTATATGGGAAAATATATTTGCCAATGATACCTCGGACAAGGGTTTGAGCTCCAAAATATATAAAGAACTCACACGACTCCACTCCAGGAGGACAAACAATCCAATGAAAAAATGGGTAAAGGACTTGAACAGACACTTCTCCAAGGAGGACATACATACACAGGCCCAAGAGACATATGAAAAGATGCTCTGCATCACTAGCCATCAGAGAAATGAAAATTAAAACCACAATGAGATACCACTTCACACCAGCCAGAATGACCATCATAAACAAATCAACAAACAAGTGCTGGTGAGTCTGTGGAGAAAAGGGAACTCTAGTATGCTGTTGATGGGATTGCAGACTGGTACAGCCACTGTGGAAAACTGTTTGGAATTTCCTCAAAGAACTAAAACTGGAACTGCCTTTTGATCCAGCAATTCCACTGCTGGGATTATACCCTAAGAATCCTGAGACATCAATTCAAAAGAACCTATGCACCCCAATGATCACAGCAGCACAATGTACAGTAGCCAAGAACTGGAAGCAACCTAAGTGCCCAACAGTAAATGAGGGGATCAAAAACTATGGTACATTTACACAATGGAATACTACACATCAGAAACAAAAAAAGAGCTATCCCCTTTCACGACAGCATGGATGGAACTGGGGAGTATTATACTAAGTGAAATAAGCCAGGTGGTAAAAGAAAAATACCATATGATCTCACCTATAAGTGGAACCTAATCAACAAAACAAACAAACGAGCAAAATATAACCAGTAACATTGAAATAAAGAACAAACTGACAGTAACGAGAGGGGAGGGGGATAATGGGGGGAAATAAGAGTAGGGTCATCAACGAACACGTATTAAGGACCCATGGACAAAGCCAAAGCAGAGGAAGATTGAGGGTGGCAGGAAAACAGAGACAATTGTACTTGAACAACAACAAAAAAATTTTTAAAAAATGACCCAAGAAAATGAAAGAACAAATTAGAAGTAGTCTAAATGGCTAAGAAACCTCAGAACTGATCAACAGAACCATTAATTAAGCAAGTATGAATCAAAATAATGAGATACTATTTCCTTTTATTAATGTGAAAAACATTGAAAATCTCTGACTTTGTTTTTCAGTGTTTTTGCACATTCCTGATAGGACTATAAATGTGTACATTTCTGGAAACAGTTTGGCAGTAAGAATTTTCTTTAAAATGATTCTGCCATTTGTCACAGTTATCCCACATTTAAGTATCTCCTAAAGAAAATATCAGAGATGCGATCAAAGACGTATATAAGGATGTTCATCACAGTCCTATATATAATAATAAAAAACTATAAACAACCTGAACGTCTAAAAATATTTTTCAGTTCTAAAGAAAATGAAGTAAAAAGAGTTATGATTGAGGTATTGTATAGCTATTGCTGAGGGTATCAAGTTCAAGGATAATGTAAAATCAGAAACAAATATATTTTCTTCTGTCCAAACTGGATGCAGTTAAGGATGCTGAAAGAGGAGGTAATAGCCTGAACACAGAGAGCCTAAAGGCACAAGTAGTAAGATTGTGGGCAGAAAAAAAAAGGATAAAAATTAAAGAGAGCCTGCATCTGTATTTTTACTGCTCCTATTTGTTATGAAAAAACCAGCTTGTTTTGTATCTGGCAGAGCTGCATCAAGCAGACCCAGATGCCTGCAGTCATTGTATAGGACTGGGTATGCAGACAGCAGGTATAAGAGAGGCACACAAAGAAAGGCCGCCAGCACCCAGTACCACTTTGAATAGTTTCTCAATGTGTCTCAGCTTTAATGCTCGTGTTTCTACTCATCATGAGCATCATCTCTTTAGTGCTGTGCTCTTGATTATGTGAGCATTGCTATTAGCTGCCACACAGAGAAGCAGCTGGGTGTCGCTCAGGGGTGACAGCAGGCTTCCTGCTTTTCCCAAGAGCTGAAAAGAGACTTTTATATTTGCTTGTTTGTTTGTTTGTTTGTTTATGAGAGACATCACTGACTGCCAAATATGTTTAACAAATAAAAGTTGAAGCTAAAGATATAAGATTACAAATCTACAAAAGTAGATTGTCAGATATCTTAAAACTGTGATCACCTCTTCTTTTATATTCAACAATGTTTTTTAAATAGTTTCTTCACATTTCAAAATCCTAGGCAACATTTATGAAATTCTTTGAAGCCACAGGGACACATTTACAAAAATATAATTTTTAAAATAATATTTGGTGTAATAAAACCATCTTGTGACATCGCTAACAGAATTTTCAGGGGAATGGCTTAAAGTTTACCTGAGTTAATCTCATTTTAGTAAGCAGCAGATGTTAATAAATAAGACTAGAGAATGAATTCCTAAAGGACATTATAAACAAGCTATTTAAAATGTCTAGAAATATCTAATTACATGAAGATAGTGATAAGTTTATTACAAGTCATCACATAATCTTTCTTCTCATGTGCATTTATTGAAGTACATGGTTTAAAGATTTCTACAAGTTAATACTTTGTTATCTTCGTATGAATCATGGCATTTGCTCTAGATGAGCAACTTTATACTTATTTTAAATTAGTATAGATTTCATTTTTCCTAACAACAATTTTAGGTAATATACTTCTAGATGACATGAATCAATGATATTTTATTTTAACTTCTATATTAATTTATTTTTGTTCCTTGAACATTCCTTAGAACATATTTGGGCAATTTATGAGACTCAAGTCATCTGATTGCTACTGTTGTCTCAGTAAAATTATGCTATCTGAGGAAGAGGCGAGCTAAATCTTTTTAAGCTGCATGTGTCAACTAAAATATCAGGGCACATCTGACTTCTCATTATTATCAGTTATACTAGATGTGAAACAAAAATAACACCTTGATTTTTGGAGTGAATATTGAACTTCAACACTGTCAGGACCAAAAAAATCTTATTTTGACTCATACAATGAGAATATTTTCTATGTAAGACAGAGAAGAAACAGCAAGTAGTGGAATGTCATTCTGAGAAGTCCTCTTTTGACCGTGGCTACATGGCAAGCCCCTTTAGAGAAAAACTGCAAAAAAACAAAACAAAAAAAAACCCAAAAAATTAATTCTTGGCAGAAAAGTGCAATTTAATTGGCCTTACATGTTTCCTCTTTTGTGTGTTGGATTTATTGTTATGCAAATAAAACTGATTTAAGAGAAACCTGGAGTTGAAGATCCTGTCTGGGGACTGCTAATCACATTGGTGGACACAGGAGCTTCAGCCTCCAACTAAGTTATTTACAAATAAATCATTCCAATACTGAGTATACTGGGGATATCTCCTTACTTTCTACATATCCAAAGCCCTTTAAATCATCCCTTCACTTCACTCATAAAGGCTTGATTTATCAAGATGTCTGTATTAGGTGCCTATCGTTGCTACGACAAATTACCACGTATATTCAGCGACTTAAAGCGAAACAAACTTATCTTACTGTTCTGGAGGTCCTAAGTCTAAAATAGATTTTATAGGGATAAAATCAAGGTGTCAGCAGAGTTTTATTCTTTCTAGAGGCTCTAGAGGACAATCTGTTTCCCTCCCTTTTCTAAGTTCCTAAAGGCTGCCTTCCTGCCTTGGCTACTGCTCTCTTTTTCCATCTTCAAAGCCAGCAGCGTTATAACATCTCCAAACCTCCCTCCCTCCCTCTCTCTCTCTCTCTCTCTCTCTCTCTCTCTCTCTCTCTGTCAATACATCTCCTTTAACTCTGACTCTCCTCTCTCTCTCTTATAAGGGCCCTTGTGATTATATTGGGCCTACACAGATAACCTGTAAAAATTCCTCCATCTCTAAATTCTTAATTTAAAGATGGTCTGTTAGGGCACACAACATGCCATCTTCTCAGATCGCCAGCCATCTGAATAAGGCACCCATAGAGATTCCGCCCCTGTCCCTGTTTATTGGCTCTGGTACTGGCAGGCAGTACCAACGCTGGCTTTTCCAGTTTCATATTATGGTGAGTCCTTTCCAGGCCAGAATGTGAGACTGTCTGCTAAGTTAGGGTGTTTGGCGGGGAGTTCCATTGGCTGCCTGGACTGCGGGTCCCTGAGGTGTGGATTTGGAGATTCCCTAGTAGCTGCCAAGTGATTTCACCTGGGGACTCTCCTTCTCCAACTCTCAGCACCTCCCATTGTCTTCACTTTTTGATTGAATCACTGTGCGTTCAGGTTGCAATCCCGGGTCACGATTTAGATCGTCAGGAATTAAGGGACCTTCTGGTTACCAGAGATCTGTCTGGTAAAAAGTTGTCTTTTGATTTAATTAAGGTGCCTTCTGGCTTTTGTGGTATTACAGAGTACTCTGGTAGAATGGAGGAAAAAAACTGTTCTGGCAAAGAGCCCTTTGGGGCGAGGTTTGGCTGATCAGTCGACCTATGCTTATAAACCTATGACTAAAAAGAACGTGGTTTTCACTGTAACACTGTTTGGTGTCTGTGTTGTATAATCTACACTCAGGAGAGTGCTGGCCGTTGAATGGGTCTTAAAATTATTGTGTGATACTGCAATTGGAGTTGAGTTTTCAAAGAGGGGAAAATAGGACAAAATGCCTTACCTAGAAACTTTCATGAGTTTACATAATCAGGATGCAGGATTAAAAGGAAATAGATTAATGGCCCAGAGAAAAGAGAATTAGCCTGTGAAAGATAGCAGAAGCACAGAGGAGAGGGCCCAGGAAGATTCTAGGAAGTATTATGGTTGCTGCAAACATGGTCAGGATTCCCATGGCCCCTCCAGCCCTGGGAGATCTTTCTCTTTACTTAGCTGAGGGAACTGAGGAAAGTGATCTTGAACTGGTCTCACCATCTCGAACCTGTCAGGGAACTAAATTTGGTGAAGGGCAAACCCCTACCAGGGCAGGGTAATATGCTCTGTGAAGACTCCAGTGGGAGCAGGACCAGAGGGCCAGCCCACTGGCTATTATTGGGCACACACTCTGTTTTCCATATCAGATCTGTTAAACTGGAAAAACTCTGAAAAGACCAGAGTATATTCTTTTAGAATGGATGAAGGAGTGCACCCAAACTTTTGAGTCCCTAAGATCCACCTGACTTCTGCACTGGCCTTGGGGCTTCCAAACCTACTAAAGCCCTCTCAATTACATGTTCATGAAAGTGCTTTGCCCTAGGAGTCCTCACACAAATGCTTAGTGACATTCCGCAAACCATTGCATACTTGTCAAATAAATTGGATCACATTGTCCAGAGGTGGCCAGACTACTTGAGAGCTACAGCAGCCACACATGGGCTCTTACAGGAAGGGGGATGGAAAAAATATTCCAAGCATAAAAAAAAGCTGGGGTAACAATATTTAGAAAAAATAGATTTCAAAACAAAGGACATAAAAAGAGACAAAGAAAGAAACTACATAATACTTAAGGAAGTATTCCATCAAGAAAATATAATATTTGTAAACATATATGCACCCAATATAGAAACACCTGAATATATAAGAAAAACCTTGGAGGACTTCAAGAAAGATATCAACAGTAACACAGTCATCATAGTGGATTTTAACACCTCACTGTCAACAGTGGATAGATCTTCTAAGCAAAGAATCAACAAGGATATTGTGGCACTGAATGACACTTTAGATCAAATGGACTTAATTGAAATATACAGAAACTTTAACTGTATGAAAATTGAAATCGTATCAAGCATCTTCTCAGATCACAATGGTTTGAAACTAGGAATCAACCTCAAGGAAAAAACTAAAAAATATTCAAATTCATGGAGACCGAAAAATATGCTATTAAATAATGAATGGGTGAACAATGAGATCAAGCAAAAAGTTTTTGGAAACAAATGAAAATGAACACAAAACAGCCCCAAACCTAGGGGACACAGTGAAGGTAGTCCTGAAAGGGAAGTTCATAATAATATAGGCCTACCTCAAATGATAGAAAAATCTCAAATAAACAACCTAACCCTACATCTATAAGAACTAGAGGAACAACAACAAACAAAGCCCAGAGCAAAGAGAAGGAAGGAAATAATCAAGATCTGAGTGGAACTAAATGACACTGAAACCATAAAAAACAATTGAAAGGATCAATAAATCCAGGAGATGATTCTTGGAAAAGATAAACAAAATTGAGAAACCTTTAACCAGACTTATGAAGAAAACAAAAAGAGGACCCAAATAAATAAAATTAGAAATGAAAGAGGAGAAGTTACAACCAACACCACAGATATACAAAGGATTGTAAGAAGTTACTATGAACAACTATATGCCAAGAAATTGGACAACCTGGGCAAAATGGACAAATTTCTGGAAACATACAAGCTTCCAAAACTGAATCAAGAAGAAGCAGAAAGCCTGAATAGACAGATAACAACTAGTGAAATTGGATCAGTAATCAAAAAACTCCTGGCACACAAAAGCCCTGGACTGGACAGCTTCATAGACAAATTTTACCAAATATTTGAGGAAGAACTAACTCCTATCCTTCCCAAACTATTCAAAAAAATTCAAGAAGAGGGGAGACTCATAAGCTTTTTTTTACAAGGACAGTATTATCCTAATTCCAAAACCAGATAAAGACACCACAAAGAAAGAAAACAACGGACCAATATCTCTGAAAAAATATAGATGCTAAAATCCTCAACAAAATATTGGCAATCTGGATCCAACAATACATTAAAAAGATCATACACCATCATCAAGTGGGAGTCATCCTAGGGATGCAAGGATGATACAATATTTGCAAATCAATAAATGTAATACAACACATAAACAAAATGAAAGACAAAAATCACATGATCATACATCAATAGATGTTGAAAAAGCATTTGATAAAGTACAGCACCCATTTCAGCAAAGTTGGAATAGAGAGAGCATACCTCACCATAAGAAAGGCCATATATGAGAAAGCTGCAGCCAACAACACATTCAGTGGGCAAAAAATTAAAAGTTTCCCCTGAAGATCAGGAACAAGTCAAGGATGTCCTCTTTCACCACTTTTATTCAATATAGTATTGGAAATTCTAGCCACAGAGATCAGAAAAGAAAAAGAAATAGAAGGTATCCAAATTATAATGGAGGAAGTAAAACTGTCAATATTTGTAGATGACATGATAGTGTACATAGAAAACCCTATAAAACTACTCAACCTAATAAGTGAATTTGGCAAAATGGCAGGATACAAAGTCAATATTCAGAAATCGAAGGCATTTTTTATATACCAACAATGAAATATCAGAAACAGAAACTGGGGGGGGGGGATCCCATTTACTAAAGCAACAAGAAAAATAAAGTACCTAGGAATAAACTTAACCAAGGAAGTAAAAGACCTGTCATCAGAGAACTAAAGAACACTGAAGAAAGAAATTAAGGAAGATACAAATAAATGGAAGCATATACCGTTTTTACGGAATGGAAGAATTAACATCATTAAAATGTCCATACTACCCAAAGCAACCTATAGATTCAACATGTTCCCTATTAATATACCAAAGACATATTTCACAGATCTAGAACAAATATTTCAAAAATATTTATGGAACTGAAAAGGACCCCAAATAGTCACAGCAATGTTGAGAAAGAAGAACAACGTAGGAGGGATCACAATACTTGATGTCAAACTATACTGCAAGGCCACCATCAAAACAGTCTAGTACTGCCATAAGAATAGACGCATAGATCAATGAACAGAAAAGAGCCCAGGAATAAAAAAGAGCCAAGTCTCTATGGTCAATTAATATTCAACCAGGGAGCAACAGCATTAAATGGAGCAAAAATAGCCCCTTCAATAAATGGTATTGGCAGTTCTGGACAGGTACATACAAAGAAATGAAGGGAGACCACCAACTTACACCATACACCAAAGTAAACTCAATGTGGATAAAAGACAAATATGAGCCATGACACCATAAAAGTCCTAACATTGACAATAAAATTTCAAATATCCCACAGAGCAATATTTTTGCTGATATAACTCCTAGGGCAAGGGATATAAAGGAAAAAATAAACAAATCACACTTCATCAAACTAAAAAGCTTCTTCATGGCTAAAAAAGTCATCATCAACATGAAAATGGATCCAACCACATGGGAAAACATTTTTGCCCATGATATCTCGGACAAGGGTTTGATATCCAAAATATATAAAGAACCCATATGACTCAACACCAGGAAAACAAACAATCCAATAAAAAAATGGGCAAATGACATGAACAGACACTTCTCCAAGAAGGACATAAGAGGGTCCATTGCCATATGAAAGGATGCTCAACATTGCTAACCATCAGAGAGCTGCAAATTAACACCATAATGAGATGCCACTTCATACCTGTTAGAATGGCCATCACAAAAAATCAACAACAGCAAGTGCTGGTGAGGATGTGGAGAAAAGGGAGCCCTAGTACACTGTCAGAGGGATTGAAGACTGGTGCAACCACTGTGGAAAACAGTATGGAATTTCCTCAAAAAACTAAAAATGGAACTTCCTTTTGACCAGGCAATTCCACTGCTGGGATCATACCCTAAAAATTCTGAAACATCAGTTCACAAGAACCTATACACCCCTATGTTCATAGCAGCATTATTTACAAAAGGCCAAGTGCTGGAAATAGCCTAAGTGCCAATCAGTAAATGAGTGGATCAAAAAGCTGTGGTACATTTACATAATGGAATACTATGCAGCAGAAAGAGAGATGGAACTCTTACCTTTCACAACAGCATGATTAAAAGTGGAGAGCATTGTGCTAAGTGAAATAAGCCAGGTGGCAAAAGACAAATACCATGTGATCTCACCTATAAGAAGAACCTAAGGAACAAAACAACGAATGAGCAAAATAGAACCAGAGACATGGAAACAAGGAACAGATTGAGAGTAACCAGAAGGGAGGGGGATAGGGGATAAGGGTGGAAAGAAGGGGAAAGAATTAGTCAAGGAACACATAAGAATGACCCATGGACATGGATAACAGAGTGGGTTTGACTGTGGGAATGGGGGGGAGGACTGGACAAAGGAGAGTAAAGGGGTAAAAACTGGGACAACTGTAATAGAACAGCAATAAAATATTTACTAAATCCTTAATTTAATCATACCTGCAAAGCCCCTTTTATCATGTAAGATAACATAGTCACAGGTTCTAGAGGTTATGATATGATCATATTTTGGGGGTAGTGGCATCATTCTCTCTAGTACAATGTCCTTCTCGTAGGCGTAAAGGATATATGGATTTTCTTTTAAGGATGGTTTGGTGACAAAAAGTAGCAGTTAATTCAAACTCTGTCTTTTTGAGAATGTATGAATAATCACATTGGAGGGCTTTTCTTTTAAAGACATGAAGACAGAGGATATATTGAAGTATGTGCGACTTGGCTTGCATTTTTACACAATTGCCCTAAATTACTGTTTTTAATCAATAATTATATTGTGTTTTCACATCAGAAATTACTATCCACCATAGGCTTCTATAAGCTATCTAAAAGATCTCTCCTCTTTCAAGTTTTGTCATTCTCCTTTCAGTATACAATATGCTGCTGTTGTGCCCAAAGAAGACTTACTGCTGTCTTAAACAACACATATACCAGGATATTTATAACATAAGACAGTCTTATTTATAAGAGTCTAGTCCAGAAGACAGGGAACAGTCTTTATTCTTTTGCTAATCCCGCCATATTCCTCAACCTATTTGATCATCAAAATTTTGCTCACTTACCTCTAGGTATGTAGCTATACTTTGGAAGTTTGAACTTGTCAGAGATCTATACACCTTATAACTGAATTTGTTATAAACTATTTATATATTTAAATTTATTTTCTAGTTATATTAGGCAAACTCTTGTATTTCAAGGTATAGTTTAATATTTGGTAAAACATAAAATAGATAAGCTATGTTTGTTGATCCAAATGTATATGAAAATGAAAAGGTACAGTAGGCATACCTGTTTATTTAAATGAGCTTTCCCTTACCTGACTCTCTCTCTCTTTTTATGACAGAAATACTTAATATGAGATCTAGCATCTTCAGAAATGTCTATGTATGCAATACAATGTTTTTAACCATAGGCACAATGTTGTACAGCAGATATCTGGAAGAAATTATTCATCTTGCATAAATGAAAGTTTAAACCCATTGAATTACAACTACTTATTTCCTCCTCCCCTAGCCCTTGGTTACCACCATTCTATACTCTACCTCTATGCATTTCTTTCTTTCTTTTTTTTTTTTATGAAATCTAAGATATAAGCAATAAAACGTGTAGACAAAATTGGTTTTTTGATGGTTTTGGAAAATTTGATCTATGTTGATAAGTTATTTGTGATATCTTTCATTGACTATCCAGAGTGTACTGATTCAATTGCCATTGTAATACAGTCCTCTTAAGTGATACCTTGCATATGATTTACCACTATTTTAATATATTAGCATTCAATAACTAAACCACACTATAAAAATATTATCAATATGCTTATGTTTTTAATTGAGGTTATGGAAAGTATGAAGACACACACATTCATCTATCATCCATTTATCTATCTGTGTATCATCTGTTTTCATACTGGGTCTTGTTTCCTTGTAACATTTCTGCTAAGACTGTTTCTAATCAATACAGAAACCAGCTCCACTGAAGCAACTTCTTCTGATGCAGGAGCTCTGAAGAAAGCCCCAAGAGTTCAAGCAAACCCTTCTGATTTGAGATACTGAGCAGGTTAAACTGCTTTTCAGTGGGCCTGTAACTCAGATTCCTAAAGGGTTGTTTACCTGATCAACATAAGTCGTCTTTGAACAGAGTTGGCTTTCAAAACAGTGAAGCCTCCACCTCCAGATTCCTTCTCACACAAATGTACCGCAATTATGAACAACCAAAACAATTAATTGATTAATAATTAAATGTCTTTCCCTTTTAGAAAAGGATCGTCCTTCAAGTCTATTATAATCTCCAAGTGTTGGAGAAGATTTTACAATACAGGGCCTCTGAGAATCAGGTCGTCCCTCGGTGTCAGCCACTGTGTCAAGGTTCCTGGTAGAGAGCTACTTGTGTGGAGGCTGAGAAACTTCCATCTGTATTCTTACCATAAGGAGGTCCATTTTATATTTTAATTCTTAATATTCTGATATTTTTGGAATAAGTTACCAAAGAGGGAAAGGTGACTTTTTCATACATACGTACATTTTTATTTTCAGCAGTTATAGTTTTAGTTTATCTTTATTTCTCACCTAAGTACTGACACTTGAAAAAGTGTCACTATTTGTTGAATTTTGCAAAACAATTTCTGTTGAAATGGCATAACACATCATTAAACTTCTTCAGGCAGCAAGAAATAATCAGCTTAACATTACAGATGAGTAATGAATGGCACAGAGAAGTTAATTGATTCAAGTTCACACAAATAACCTTCATTCAGAAAATAAAGCCATTAATTCAATTAATTCCTCAATGTTGAGCCTTCTGTAGTCCCACAATACTTTAAGCTCTTTTATGTATTCTACCCTTTTTTGAGAACTAGCAAATATTTTTTATATTATTTAGCTTTTAAAATAATGTTTTGAACCCCTGTGAAATTTTGATGTTTCCTAAGTATACATCTGTCTACTTTTGTATACTTGAAAATTTTATGTGCTAAGCATGAAAAAAAGATATTTTTAGAGATTAGTTTATAGAGAAAATGGTTAAAAATATTTAATCTCTACCATGGCACTTCACTTATGGTCAGAAATTTAATCGGAAAAATTACAAACATATAAAATAAACATTTATGTAAATAAGTAAATAAGAATAGATTTTAAAAAAATGTTTCAGCTGACTCATAGGAGCTCAGTGAACCATGACATGTGAAAACCTGAAACATGAAACTGAGAAGCAAATTCAAATATGCCCAGGGCAACGAATAAGATTTTTATGTTTTTTGCGTATTGTATTTTTTTAGTCATCTATATTGTGTCTTCAGTGATGGAGTATATGATAAAGTAATCCTCACTGATCTCAATAGCCTGAATTTTGAATCAATTAGACTTGTGTATACTGATGAATATTTCATGTGATATGTTACTGCCTTGTTTCTCTTTGGCCACTCTCTCTGCTTTTATTGTCTGAAAATACTCAAATAAATCCCTATTGACCATTAGATGTGAAATACTTGAGGTATGGCATTACATCTTAATTTATCTCTTCATTTTCAAGACCTAGCACAGGGTGTAGCTCAAAAAAAATAGTCAGCAAGTTGTTGAATGATTAAGTGCCTTGTGGGATGGGGGGCGGAATCACATGAAGAACTGAATAGTAATAAACCTTTAAGAAAAACTGCCTAACTTCCAACCTTTTCCTAAGAAACTTCTCCATCTACTCTGCCACTTCTGTCCTTATCTTAATGGAATGGAAGTTAAAAGAAGAGGTTATACAGTTTGGATTTGAAATTAAATAAATAAAAAAACGTCTTTATGAAATAGAAATGATATTTTGAAATGGATCTTGAAAGAATAGGATTATGAAAGCAGAAATCGCAGTGCTTAGATTGGAGGGAAAAACACAAGCAAAATCTTAATAGCATAAGATGGGATGTGTGAAGCAATATCAGGGGATAGATTTAATGAGAATCCAGGGCAGGTATATGGGAAGTCCCAGGTAAATTTAAACAATAGCCTTGAGTGCCAGGCAGATGAGATTTAAAAAAATATATATATACACACACACACATTATATATATTATATATATATATAAATAATATGCAGTTGCCTTTATTTTATTCAATTGGGTATTTAGCCTGTATGTGAATATTATTCTGAGTACAAGCAATCAGTAATCATTTCCTCTTTTACTATTGACCCAGCAGTAGCTGATTTTAAGTTTTCATTATGGGCAGACATTTCTGCACTTGAAATACTCTTTTGTTTAAATCACACTGTTTATAAATGTATTGTTAAAGGAGAAGTTGTTATCTATACTTAGTGTCCTCTCGTTGAACTCTGTGCATCTTCTCCAGGTGAATGAATGTGTGTTTGTTTTACTGCCCAATTCCTTAAAAGTCAGAGCCATTTGTGTTTTAAACTGTCACTTAATGATGTATAGGTAATACTAAATTAAATGATTTTCTTCACATGTTGATGAATTTCACCTCAACATATTAGTTTCATTTTGATCCAGTTTTCGAGATGTGCAGTATGGAGCGGTTCCCGGAGTTTTGTGGACTCTTAGAATAATTTTTGGTATGTTATTTTAATTTTGTAGGCTTAGGGAACACAATATTCACCCTTTAGAATTTAGCACAGTCCCTTCGGTCATATTTTAAAGGCTTTCTTACACCTGTCCTCAAGACCACTATATGAGGAATAAAACTATTAAGTTAGTTCCAAACCACTCTGAAATGGAATTGAGCTGAGGCTTATTCCTCAAGCTCCAGGTGAAGCAGAATACAGCAGCCCTTGAAACATCAGGGCGAGGTGCCAGTGCTCTCAGCAACATTTTATGGAGCATTAAAAAAAAAAAAAAGCTGATAGGAAGTTAAAATAAAAAATAATAAATAAAGAGGTCTCATTTTCCAGTCTCCTTATCATATTCTTCTCGTCACTAGCAACTTTGTAACAGAAACTGAAGTTCTTACAGAATGAACTTTGTGCAAACAATCTAAGAAAATGGTACCAAAAATAGGAAAGCTCTATCAAATTTAGCCACTTAGATTTTAAGCATTTATTTTTTTTCCCTCTCCTTTCCTGGTTTAGATATTCTGGCACTTAGCTACTGGATACTGATCCTCTAGTGGGGTTACCTGCTGACCCCGACAGTATAAGCCGTTGTCCCCACACTTTGGACATCAGCCCCTTCCTTCCTCTGACACTTTAGCTTTTATCTCCCCTGCAACCAGCATCTACCGGGCATGAAAAAATGACTCTCTCCTCAGATATGACAGGCAGAGAGGCTGCTGCTTACACAGAGTGCACTTTGGGTCCTCAGAAAGAAGCAAGGAGAGTCCAGAGGAAGGAGTCCTCCTTAAGGCTTTGGGGCTCACTTCGATGACTGCTTACCCTTTGTCTTCACAGCTGCTGTTTTTTTGGGTTTTTTTCCCCCCCAAGTAAGTAGGTTTGAGAAAAATTGTGTGAATTAGATTTCTAAGGTTAAAATATTTTTCTTCATTGTATTCTCTGTTTTCTTTTTCCTCATTTATTAGGTTTTAAAATAGATTTACTATGAAATAAAGTGGACCTCTGAAAACATCCTGAAGTTTGAACTTTTCACCATTACTCTATTGTCTTCTCCACTAGTGCTTGCTCCTTTGTAACGATGCCTGCAGGGAAGGAGATACTGCTCAAGCAGGCATTGTTACTATTTGGGGTTATAATATATCCCTTTTATGGGTTATTTTGCATTTCTCTCCTGGAGATAATAGCAATATAATTTTGAAATATTCTTTAGGAGAATCTCCTATTTATTGTACATGGCGAAAAGAAGTATTCTTCTGCACTGGTTACTTTATCTATCCTATTTGTGGTCTTGTTTACTCAGCAACTGTTTTTTAGAAGGTTGGCTTAGTTTACTGATCTTTTATCTTAACAATTTAGATGAGAATAATGGTCATCAGTAAATAGAAAAGGTAGTTTGGGGTTATCCAAGAAGTGTGAGGTTTTGCTGCATTTCCATTTGGCATTTCCTTCAGTGCTATAGCTTAGAAGAAAGTACCCCAGACTGAGAGGTGTGACAGGCCTTTCACTCAAGAGATAATTTTGACTCTTAGATCCCCCACTACCGTGCCCATGAACAAGACATTTCACTTCTTCACACTTAAACACTTTGTAACAAAACTGAAGGGCTTAGCTATCTCCAAAGTCTTTCTTAAAAATAAAAGTATTTTGCCTAGAAGTGTCAAACATTTAAATTGTGACTGATCCTTGCTCAGGAATGTGAATGCATGATTTAAAAATATAGTTGTAGTATGATTTTTCATATCTCTAAAACAGAATCCTCTCTGGAAAAATAAGGTGAATGTGACATAATCATATGAATCAGAGCTCCTGCCATCAGTACTATTTTTACGTGAGTTGGTTAAGTTGAGTTGCCTCCACCCAAAGGAATCAAGTCAGCTGTCATATAAAGTGTGATGGTGAGAGTAAAATGCACTATGGTAGATGAAAATAAAGGGAATACTTCAGAAAATAAACATTTGAATGGGAAACTATCCTCAAGGAGGATATAGTTTTATGGGTCAACTGCACTGGGCCACCGAGTGCCCAGATATTTGGACAGACATTATTCCGGTGTTCCTGTGAGGATGTTTTTAGAAGAGGGTAATATTTAAGTTGGCGGAGTGAGTAAAGTAGATGGCTTCCCCCACTGAGCCACATCCAAACCAGTATTTGAAGAGAGAAAAAAGTTGAACCTTCCCCAAGTAAGAGAAAGTTCTTCCTGCTTTAAACCTGGGATGTCAGCTTTTTCCTACCTTCAGGTCCAAATGGAAGCATTGCTTCTTTCAAGGTTTGCTTCTAAGCTTGCTCTTTCTGGAACTACATCATCAGCTACTTAAACTACATCATTAGCTATCCTGAGTCTGCAGCTTGCCCACTCTTCCTGCAGGTGTTGGGACTTGAAAGTCACTACATCATGTGAGCTGATTCCTTATAATTAATATCTTCCTATATAGCCTAACACATTCCTTACTTAGAATATATTATGCATATAATGTATTTGTATATTTGCATATATATGTGTGTGTATATATGTATTATATATACATATTCTGTTTCTCCAGAGAATCCTGAGTAATATAATGGTTGAGGATAATATAATAGATTTTTTTTAAAGACATTCATTTATTTTTAACCTATCAGATACAGAGTTCAAAACACCAGTGATAAGGATGATCAGAGAACTCGTTGAGTATGGCAAACACGTAAGGGAAGAAATGAAGGCTACACTAAGTGAAATAAAGAAAAACCCACAGGGAACCAACAGTGAAGGGAAGGAAGCCAGGGTTCAAATCAATGATTTGGAACATATGGAAGAAATAACCAGTCAACCAGTACAGAATGAAGAAACAAAAGTAAAAAAAAAAAAAAAAAAAATGAGGGTAGTATAAGGAGGCTCTGGAACAGCTCCAGACTTGCCAGCATCTGAATCATAAGAATGCCAGAAGGAGAAGAGGAAAAGCAAGAAATTGAAAACTTATTTGAAAAAATAATGAAAGGAAACTTCCCTAATTTGGTGAAAGAAATAGACATACAAGTACAGAAAGTTCAGAGTCCCAAACAAGTGGGACCCAAAGAGGACCACACCAAGACACATCATAGTTAAAATACTGAAGGTTAAAGAAGGAGGGATTCTTAAAAACGACACCTACAAAGGATTTCCCATAAGGCTATCAATTGATTTTTCAAAAGAAACTTTGCAGGCTAGAAGGCTAAAATGATGAAAAGTAAGGACTTACAACCAAGATTACTCTATCTAGCAAAAGCTATCATTTAGAATTGAAGGGCAGATAAAGTGCTTCCCAGGGAAGGTAAAGCTAAAGGAGTGCA
Organism: Mormoops blainvillei; assembly: GCA_004026545.1. Taxonomy (NCBI): domain Eukaryota; kingdom Metazoa; phylum Chordata; class Mammalia; order Chiroptera; family Mormoopidae; genus Mormoops; species Mormoops blainvillei. The sequence goes on along the minus strand of PVJD01002629.1, from coordinate 153,151 downwards.
TCATCACCAAGTCATTATGGATATGAAATGTTAAAGGGACTTATATAAGAAAAACAAGATGATCAAAACTATGAACAGTAAAATGACAACAATCTCACAACTATCAACTGAATCTAAAAAATCAAAAACAAAAACAAGCTAAGTAACAACTAGAACAAGAAAAGAATCATAGAAATGGAGATCACATGGCGGGTTATCTGTGGGGAGGCGGTGGGGGGATAATGGGGGAAAAGGTACAGGGATAAGAAGAATAATTGGTAGGTACAAAATAGGCAGGGAGATATGAGGAATAATATAGGAAATGAAGAAGCTAAAGAACTTATATGCATGACCTAAGGCGGGGAATTGCTGGAGGAAAGCAGGGTGCCAGGCCAAGGGGGACAATGGGGCAATATTGGTGTAATAGCATAATCAATACAATATACTTAAATATTAAAAAATAAATAAACTTCTCCTGGGTTTACATATTTATATTAAGCACAAAAAGAATGGAATTAATAAAACTAAGCTGGTTTTCTTTTATTTCTTAGAAACTTTTAGGTTTGCCTTACTTTCTCAAAACCCAGGAAAAAGATATCTAACAAAGACAGCAAATTAGCCCCTCACACAGGCAATGTTGCGCACCATTGTGTGTTCACTTCTCCACTTATCTATTGTGTCATGACAAAAGGATAAGACAGATTGATTGTGCTATTAGCATATGCTCAGTGTGTGCCTCCAGGCTGGATGACCAATTTGGTATCACTTGTTCAGCTTGTCTTTAGAATCTAATGTGTGTTGCACAACCTTACTGGGAAAAACAGCTGTACAGGAAAGTGAGTGAGAGGATGTGAGTGGGGATGTGTTTATTACTTCACTTAGAAATCTTGGAAGGTATTCTAAATACATTAATTGTTCTCTGCCTTTTTCTGAAAGATATGAATAAATCAGATAGGAAGATTAAAAGATAAGGAAGGAGTACTTTGAAAAAAAGATACTTTTCTACATTTGTTATGAAAAATTATACAATGCATTTCAAGTGTTTAACAAAAAGTAACATTAGACTATTCACCATTTCTCTTATGCAGGATGCTAATAGGGCTACAGGGTAAAAAAAAAAATATTTTGAAGTATATTAATCCCCCACATTGATTGCAACGTTTTTCTAAAATTGCTATCAACAAAATCCCTAAAGTTTTTGGAAAAGACATGTTTTCTCATGTTAAGCGAGTAGCTGTAGAATGTAGCCTAAGCAGCAAACCGGACCAACTAAGGTCCCGAAGGTTCATGTCAAGAGTGAAATGCTGAATGTAAGTAATGTTTTGCTGTCACAGCATTGACACAGAACAGTGGGAAATGAGCTCTTGGCTTAAAATACAGTCCAGGAATCATTAGCCTAAAATTCGAATGTTTTGGAAAGGGATCCTAAACTACTGATACCCAGAGATAAGAAGCAACCCTTGGAAAACTAAAAGCAAAGAGACATATATGCACTATAATTTCAGAACCATGATGCATTAAGGACTAAAAAACAATTACAGCAGCGGCAACAGGCAGCAGAATGAGAAAGGGCAGCGAAGGGCAGGTCCCTAGCACAAATGGTAGTCCTCTTGGTGCGAAGCAGTAACAGCTAAGATAGCTGCTGCCACCTGGCTGAGAGAAATTGTTAAGAAACGTCCCCTGCATCCAAAAGAGTCCAACTTCTTTTAATTAATAAAGTAAATCAATCAATCAATCTTTTTTCACTATGGGGACTTAGTCTGGCGAACAGGATATGATGCATCATTCAAGCAAATGTGACCCCAGCTGTCGTGGCAGCACTTGGGCATCTGGTGCACTTTGGAAACATGCTGTGACACTGTCAACAGGAATTTAGTAAGTGCAGAAGTATTTCCTGGAAAATGTGGATACACACAATTAAGTGCAAAGGAGCAGAGTCAGCCCAAGAGCAATGCACAAACCTGGAACTAATGACCATCTGATGTAACAGCCAGTGTTGGATGGATCACGTGGTACGGCTCATCGGCTGTGGCAGACCCTTGCCCAGTAACCTGCAGGCTCAGTCAGTGAATCCCGCTGCTGCCACGGCAGCCACCTGAGCTCTGTCAGTTTTATTACAGGACGCCATGGATTGTCCCGCGTTGTAATCTGGAGTTCTTAGAATTCTGTTCTTTCTTGTTTAACTTACTTATTAAAGTAGTTAAGCATCTACTGAGAACTTCTGAGCATAAAAGTCAGGTGTGAAGATATTCACATGATTTTCAAAGTAACACTGGACAGATCACTTATCAATCACAAAGGGGGAAACTTGGGTAACTGGCAAATATCTGTGATCCAGCTTCACATTATCTCGCTAACAGAAAACTAACTGGAGAACTGACTTTATGTTTGCAACGATGTGGTGCAATAGAACTTCTTGTTATCTATGTAACACTTTTACCAAAAGCTTTAACATTGACTTTAAACTTGAGAAAACAATCAAGACAAATGGAAATTTTAAAATATCCTACAAGACAATTGTTCCAAACAATCAGATGAATCCATAATGTGGGATATCTTTTTACAAAAATATCAATGTCATGAAGAAAATAAAAGTTGGAGGATTCTTGTTGATTTAAGGGAAAAAAAAACCTGACAAGACAGTAAAACGGGTTACCTTGTTTATCTGAATGGAAGGTCAAAAACTGCTAGAACAATGTTTTGGAGATAGTTGGATACATTTAACCTATGAAAATTAGAAAATATTTTTGAACAATGTTAAATTTAGGGGGTGTAAAACTAGATAATATGAAAAAGATTTAGCTGCAATAAAACCAGAAGGAATACCAGCACAGGACTGGGTGTGAAATAAGTTATGGCCACAAACTTCTCTCATATGCAGACCTTTCAAAACAGCACAAAATTCAGAGGGGAAACCAATATATTTTTTTACTAGCCATCTAACCTTTAGAATAGACTTTTCTTCTTTATATAATTTTTATTAATCAACTGTCTGACCTTTAGAATATAATGTTTTTCTTTATTTTTTTGGTTCCATACTTTTTGATTATTTCTCTATTTGCCAATAATTTGTAATATTATTTTCCTTAGGAAAGATGGCAGAAAGATAATTTAATCGTACCTTGAGAAGCCTGTTCAACATTGCAGGTTTACTACTTACAATTTTTTAATTTGGTAAATTATTTTGGAACTTAGACAAATGTCTGGCAAATTTCTTTCATGTAAAAACTCTAAGATTTCAGGTATTTCAAGGTGTCTGGGCAATGTCTAATATTAAACATTGCTTATAAAGATGATGCTGGTTCATTAATTAGTATTCAAATCTTACTCGTACTGAGGGTTACACATTTATGTTGGACTCCGCACCTTCATTTCAGGACACAGGGAATCAGCAGAGTGGTGATAGGAAAATTCTGGAAACTATTTTGACACTGGGGTAAGTGACAATTATAAATGGAAATGACTGCAAAGCATAGATTTATATGTCTTACTGAATTTACCTATAGCTTAGCTTAAATTTACCTGTAACTTAATTGCATCATGCCTGAGGTCACCCAGAGGCAACCCCCACCCAGGGGCTGGTGCAAATGAAGGCTCTGAAGCTGAAGCTTCAGTAACTTCAAGGTAAATCTGCTTCTAACTTCCATGTTCATAGCTGTCTGAGGTTTCTGTTTCTTCACTACCCCCCTTCTTGGTGATGCTCACTGCTGCAGTCCACACATAGTCAGGCTACACAGTGAACAAACCCCTGAAGGGGTACAGACCCAGTAATGGTAAATGACATATAAAGTTCTAAGGTTTCTCCGGTCAATTCGACACTAGCTAAAACATCTCTCAGTCTCCATCAAGCACTCCTGCCCACGCCCTTTGTCTAGCTCCAGCCATAAACCCAAGTTCCTCTCCTATGCGCTTTTCAGTTAGGTCGCCCTTAAACTTTCTGCAGCCGTTTCTTTGGAGTCAGTTATTGCCTAAGCAAGCACAGCATTTTCTGCCTGTGCCCTTTGTTTCTCTGAAAGTTTCTCTGGGTTTCACAGTGAAATTGCTTTCTCAAAGTCACCTGAACTCTGACTCCATAGCTCGCAGAATTGTCAGAGCCGGCTGTTCTACCTTTCAGGGAACATGCCATCTCTTGCTCAGCTCCATTTTATTATCTGCATACACAAACAATCGTTCTCCTTTGCCAGTTCTTCCAAAGGTTCCAAACACTTTTAGAACACAGATCTCTAGTGGTCATTAAATATAAGTATAATAAAGTCTACAAGAGTCAATCACCAAGATTCCAAAGGAGAATCTAAGAGTGGCTGCAAGCAGAGATCTGACTGTGTCATAATGCCTTTTAGAATTATGCTTAGAGTTGGGTAGCTTTAAGAAATTTGTTAAATTACATCCCTGAAAGTTTTAACCATACAGAATTAAAAATAATTATATTTTATTCAAGACCCATCAAATTTAAATTCTGTATCAGACACTCAGTATAATGACCATTTCAATGATAATATTTACAGAATACAGGTGTTTGATGTATGTCTTTACTCACTACAGTAAGATCCTATGTGATAACTTTTAAACATTTCTTTCCTTTTGAGTCAATGATTATGTTTAACATAAGATTATTAATAGGCAAGATTATAATGAACCCATTTCTCTTCTTGAATTCTCTTAGGTTGTTGATTTCTTGCTCAGTTTCATTTCACAAGCTTCTCAGATCCCTCAAATACAAGCATCCTAGAACTAAATATAGGTTGTTTTTAGTGAAGGGCTTTTATCTCTGAAATTCTTATTTTCTATGACATTTTAAACTCCCATTTTGTCCACCTTTCTTAAGGGTGCATGTGATGACTAAACTTTTTATTTGGCCACCAGATACAAAAAACAACAAAAACCCCCAACAGATATATAAAATGTAGTTTATACTACTTTAATCAGAACTGCAATTTTCTAGGGTAATTTTAATTTTAATACTGTTACCCTGAGGCAATTTGTGGGGAAAATAACAATTTGAAAATTAAAACAACAAAAACAATGTGTTTTCTGGTCTTTTTGTCAGTTTGAATCCTTCCATCATATACCAGCATCATTGATAGAATGTTCTTTCACCCCTCTACTTAAAAAAAAAATTCTTTGTATTTTTGGAGGGTGGGGGATGTTTTGGCAAATCCAAAACTATATTCATAAAATAAAGAATATTAGAACAGTATTTGGCATGATGATAAGCCCTATGGCAAGTTAAAAAGTCCTTCAAAAGTCAAATAACTTATTAACTTAATTAATAATTAAAGTTAATTAATTGCTGTCTCTTCTGTTCTCTTCTCACATTACCCCAAACCCTCATATGGTGGCAATTAAGCTCACACTTAAAATCCCTAGGACGAACTCTGAGAGGCAGGGAAAGGCTGGCTTAGCCTGTGTTCACCTGAAGGGAAGGGAAGGGAGATAAAGGAGGGAACTGTCAGCTTTCCTTTCTCTCCTCAGCGTCTCTCACTGATTAAGATTCCTTGAGGACAACAATTCTTAATGGACCTCAGTATTTAATTTATTTGTATGTCTCTTTTTTTTGGAATTCAGTCTACTAAGACTCTCTCTTTTGTCACTTAGATTCAGAGATAAAGCAAGGAATGTTTCCTTTCCAAGGCTTGGCAGTTAGAGAGTCATTTTACCATGAGGCTCTTGGGTAGGAGATTTTAGTTTCAAAGGCAGGAAAAACTGGCTCTTTCTTCATCAACATGTTTAATGTTTGGTCACTTTTTCTTGCAACCGGAGTTTGCTTGGGTTTGGCTAGTGGCAGTCTGGAACATTTGTAACAACTGGGCTTCCACACCACAGGGTCCCTCTCTCCCTCAACCAAAAGGCCCTAATTAGTGTTTACTGATTTCTATATCATAAATACTCCCACCATGGCTGATTTTGAGTTATAATGTGATGCTACTAAACTACTGAACAGGAGTTGGGAACAGGTGGGCACATCAGATGTCCTCTGGCACTGTAGGTTAGCCATGTCAACCGTAGTGTGTGGGCCTTGAGGAGAAAGAGAAATGAAAGTCTTTCGGTTTCCCTACATCCTGGAACACAGGATTCTACCCTGGAGTCCTGTGAAGCCACTGAGTGTGGCTTCTAATAGATAACTTATTAGAAATCAACATTCATATAACCCAAAAGAAATATACCTTCTAACACATAGTTGGATCATACATTTCAGTCAAACTAGTTCATGAAACTTGTCTACTTGTTTGTCTTTTTAAACTCTGGTTGTGGTTCTACAGGGAAAAAAATTGCATTGCTTAGTTGAAAAGGAAGATATATATATATATAGATAGATAGATAGATATAGATATAGATAGATAGATATAGATATATAGATATATATACACACATATAAAATTATTTTTTAATGTTTCCTTTTTTTGGTATATTTTATTGAGTATGCCATTACACTTGTCCCATTCCCCACCCCCTCACCCCCGTATCCCCTCCACCCTGCCCCTATTTCATCATCCCCACACCTCTTAGTCCATGTCCATGGGCTGCACACACCAGTTCTTTGGTTTCTTAATTTCCCACACCACTCCGAGCCTCCCCCGACTACTTTGTTTTTTGTTTGTTTTTGTCAACATTTTCCCATCACCACTTTCCCCAGCCCCACCCACCCCCATCTCCCACCTCCCACCCTCAGTCCTTCCCCTATTTGGCTTTGTCAATGGGTCCTTTATGCATGTTCCTTGATGACCCTTCGCTTTCCCCTGTTATCACCTCTGATTACTGTCAGTTTGTTTTTTATTCCAGTGTTGATGGTTATATTTTGCTTGCTTGTTTATTTTGCTGATTATGTTCCACTTATATGTGAGATCAGGTGGGAATGCAAACTAGTGCAGCCACTGTGGAAAACAGTTTGGAATTTCCTCAAAATACTAAAATGGATCTGCCTTTTTACCCAGCAATTCCGCTGGTGGGATCATACCCTAAGAATCCTGAAACGCCAATTCAAAGGAACCTATGCACCCTCATAGCAGCACAATTTACAGTAGCCAAGAATTGGAAGCTACCTAAGTGCCCAACAATAAATGGGTGGATCAAAGAACTGTGGTACATTTACACAATGGAACACTATGCAGCAGAAAGAAGGAGGAGCTACTACCCTTCACAACAGCATGGATGGAACTAGAGAGCATTATGCTAAATGAAATAAACCAGGTGGGGAAAAGGAAGATATATTTGGCATTACTGAGGAAAAGTTCTGCTAAAATGAGAAATATGAATTCTAAAATAATGTATTTTTTTCATTCACAATTTCTTCAAATGTTTCACATTAAACACCTTAGCTAATTATAGTAACACCTTAGTTAATTATAGTAATAATTTCTATAGACCTGGAAGAGAACTTATATAAGGCAATGTGGAATAAAACTTCAAAAACTCTACAACTGTTATAGTTGTATGTCTCTTTTGTTTTATTCTTCGCCATCATAATATACTGTTCAGACTAGTGATCATTTAGTAAAATACTAAATGATTTTCCCCAAATCACACAATCACTAAAAGTTAGGGCTTTTGTCTTAGGTTGCCTACCCTACTCTTCACTCCCCCTTTTAAATATTGAAATGAAATTTTTAAATTCTGTGTACTTGAGTAAGTGATCTATAATCTAAAGTTCTATAGTTTATCTGGGGTCTCAAGTTGCTGTTGGATTTTAAGCCTGTTTTTGTCACCTCTGCTATCCCATTTCCTGTTTAGAAATTTTATGTTATTTAGTTTTGGCATAGCATGCAACATCCCTAGATGATTATAAGGAACACCAAGGAAAGTGGTAAGTGTAATTTGTTTTAATTAAGAAGAAATAAAAATTATCAGGATTTTTTCTTATTAAAATGCATAGACATTGTAATCATGCATATATGGTCAATTCTTTTCTTTCTATGTTTTTAATTAATATTACTGTCATATTTAGCGATTTCTACTGATTTTTAGGTAGCTGAAGTCGACAGGTTGGCCGTATTTTATTTACTTTTATTTTACAGGTATAAGGTTAGGCCAACATTGTATATGGACATATCATGTAGATGGGTGATTAGAAATTTAAAAATCACTCAGTAGCTACTGATGATGTTTTCAGAACTATTATAATAAATTAGATCTTTGGAGACTTACATTTTAAGGTCGCTGTTTTACAATTTTTTAGGTTATTTTTATGACAAAAAAAGTCATAAAATTTCTAGCAGATTTTTAAAAATAAAGTAATGTTAAAATTTTGCAAAATAAAAAACTATTATTTAGGTTTTGATAATTTAATTACATTATTTGATCCCAATAATTATATTCAAGTATTTTCCAAGATTTTGTTTTTCTCTCTTCTTGTTCTTTCTCTGCTGAGCAGATATCAGTTTTAAAGATTTAAAAATCTTTTATGTAATTTTTATGATATTAAATAATAAACATTTGAGTAATTATAAAGATCAGAAAGTATATTATAGATCCTGTTTTCTCTCCTACTTTTTATTTATTTTCTCAGATGCTAAGACAGTCTTCTACAGACATTAGTTTTATGATAAATGGGTCTAAAACATGTCCCACTCTGAATCGCTACCATCAAAATATAGCTGAAATGAAGATCTTTTTTTTGCTTAAGATTTGGGCACCCTGATCCTCCTCTTCAGAGAAGTGCTACAGTTCATCCTTGAATAATGTGGGGGTTAAGGGTGCTGACCCTGTGCAGTTGAAAATTCAGGTATAACTTTGTACTCCTCCCAAACTTAAGTACTAATAGCCTATCATTGACTGTAAACATGACTGATAAAATAGCAGTCGCTTAACACATATTATCCATTTGTGTTATATACCATATTCTTACAATAAAGTAAGGTGGGGATAAGAAAGTGTTATTTAAAATAACCATAAGAAAGAGAAAAATGCATTTACCATACTTATGGAAAAAAATCCACATATAAGTGGACCCAAGCAGTTCAAATTCATGTTATTCAAGTGCTAGCTGTATTTGATATTTAATATCTATGTTCAGCAGAAAAGACTTTGAGTTTTGTTAATAACATCATCTTACATGTCATAGTACACATACATTTTCTAATGCATCATATCCTGTATTATATTAAGCAATCAAAGAAACAGTTTAAAGTAGAGAAAATAAATATTTTTGTGAATATTTTATAAAGGCACTGAGAAAAGTTAAAGTTGAAATAGAGAAAACTACAGGAAATCTAGAAAATAATTAGGCAAAAAGATACCTAAGTTTTAACTACATGTGAGAGTATATTTTGGAGTATATATGACATTTAGAACTTTTAAATCACTGCTTTATTGATTTCCTTAGATACCATCCACATTTAGAAGACTGATTTTAAATTCCATTGAACAAGTTGTGTCTGTGAAAATGATGAAGTATGGAATTCTGAAAATTGTTTCTTTCTTAAAAGTAATGAGGGAACTGGCAAAAATTGTTAGAATCAACTTGTTCAGAATTCTGGATGTTAAGAGAAGGCTTATTTTTGGACTCTATTCTGTTTCCTTGCACTTTCCATTTCTGAGTTGGTAGTCTATCAGTTAATTATTGTAGCTCTGGAGTACGTATTGGTACTCTGCATGGCGTATCTCACCTTATTATTCTTTTCCAAATATTCTTGGGATTTTAATTAGATTTATATTAGATTGCATTAAATTTACAGATCATTCTGGGAATTAATATCTTTAAAATATTAGGTTTTCCCACTCATAAATAATACATAACTTTACATTTATTTTTGTTTTCTTATACCCTTATGCAATGTTTTATAATTTTATTCATTTAGGTCATTTTTTGTTAATTTTATTCTTTTATTTTACATATTTTAATATGGAAAAGAAGATTTATTATTTTCAATTATGTTATAAATTTGTTGTTGCTGATACATGGAAAACTCTCACCTGTTTATTTCATTTATGGACCTATCATAAATAGATTGTATGTATCTTTTTTTTTTTGATTTTCTATTCATGCAAACATATTATCTGACAATATTTATTTTGATTTTTTTCTACTGTGGTAGTCATTCCTAATTACTTTTTCCTACTTTATAATAGTAGATACAATCTCCAGATTGATGTTTAATGACTATGGTGATTGGATAATTCATATTTTATTCATTTGATATTATTTGTTCCCAAAATGATAAAGTGCATAGCTTTTTGTAGACTACAGAAAACATCTAATCCAGTTTTTTAAATTTACATATGACAGGAAAAGGAACAGAGTAGTAAGTGACTTGCTCAAATTTATATATTTCATTAATGACATAACTTCTACTGTAATTCTCCCTTTGGCTTGCACTGAGGGCCTTTACTGCTGTAGTCCGTTTTCTTCATGGGACAATCACTGAGTCCACTGAGAAGGATCCTGCTCTGCTTTGTCGAAATATTATTATTTAATTTATAATCTTCTCAAGCCTGCCAGGTGTACATACACCCAGAACAGAAGCCTCACCCTCTACCACCAAACCATGTGCTCCTCAGATCTAGAAAAAAATAAATGAATAAATCAAAGAGAACACCACACTCCTCACTTTGGTCTGGTAGTCATCACATGCATTTATTACATATATAAGACTACATACAATAGTCTTAGGTTCACAGTTATTCAGAGCATGTAAAAATATCAGATCAAGTCTCTTTCTCTAGTAGATTCTCAGCTTAAAACCTAGTTCTTATTGGTGTAGCTTTTAGGGAGCATCTGAGTTGGTCAATATGACATCCCCTATACTTTCAAGGAAATAGGTGATTTGACTGCAAAGAGTCCTTTCTTGAAGGCCTACCTAATGATTTTTGAAGTGTCAAAGACAATATTCTGCCTGTACCTGTGTGAATGTTTTGTCAGAATCAATTATGGAATATGTAATTATATGGATATTGACTAATTAAAGCAAAACCCAGTAGAACTGCCAGGGAGTTAAATTCTCTCTAGTACATGAGGACAGTTGTCTGCTCAGTCAAGTTTCATTAAAACTAATCATGTCCATCACTTGAAGGGTCTTAGATAAATTCGGGTGATATTCCCACATTATAAACCAAGATTCAAACACCACTGCATGTCATCAGAGCCACCTTTGACTGTGGCAGAGAACATGTGCTTCAGACTACTCAGCTGTTCCTTTCAGTACAATTATGCATCATAATGAGATACTGCACTCATGGTGTCTACATTTTTATTCAGTGGGCACCTTTATTAAAGCTACTATTCTTGTGATCATGATTTACTGGTGTGAGCAAAACCTAACAAGGTTAGCTGTCTTCTACTTGATGCTCTATCGAAGACCATGCTATCATCTATTAGGATAGAGTTGAGAACCATAAAAGGGTGATGAGCATAAATCTTTTATGCTTCTATTCATGTGCACTATTTTCTAATAAATTAAGACCTAAAGAATTGTGATGCTATCACACTTGACTCTAAATTCCATGAGAGTAGAGAATTTTTGTATGTGTGCTGCTCATCATTCTATCAGCAAGACTTAACCTATAATCTGTTTGATAGGAAGAAGGTGCAATACAATTACACAATTACCAGAAGAAAGTCAGAGGACACCATTGTGATGAGTATTAAGCCAGGGTAGAATCCCAAATTCATGTCTTTTTATAGAAACCTCTCCCTTTTATGCCTAAAAGGAGTCACAGAAGGAAAACCAAGCTCTCTGGGGATTTTGCAATTTCTCCGAATCTGTAAGGAATGTATGACTATGAGTGTGTGTAGAACTTATGTGATGCACAAGAATTCATGTTGCCTCCTCGTTCATGTCAACAGTTCTGACATATACAAAATCATGTCTTTTAGCACTTTACAAGACCTCGAGTAGAGGCTGAAAACAAGGACTCAAGGAAAATTGTCACTGTTACTCACCTATATGCCTTCTAGAATTCTAAGTCTATGCTTCTATAAAAGCTGTACAATATAGAGTTCCAAGAGTAAGAGAATCTAAGAGGAGCCAGATAAGAATCATCATTGTGGGAAATATTTTTAGTCCACTAATGTAAGTATTTTAAAATGATTTGCTTATTTTAGTGAAAGTTTGTCCAAAAGAATCATAGTTCATAAATTTTGGCTGGGACTCTTTCCCATCCCAATATTCCTTGAGTGGATTTTAGGAGTAGGGATTGGAACTTGAGAATGACAGACACCAATAACTCATCAAAGTACACCTGGTGCTAAATGTTACCAGTGGCCAAATATTTAGGAATAAGTTTGGGAAGCTGGGAGGTTCCAGACAGATGGATTATTAATGAATTCATGCTTTTTCTCTGCTCAGCTCTTCATGTGTTTATTTATATCAGCATTTATCCAAAATTTTCCAAGTGCTATTTCTTCTGGGGCAGTAGGAAAGAAATATTTCCTTCTTAGCCCTTTACATTATTCATGTGTATAACCATGAAGATATTTATGTTACTTTCTACATATCCAAAATCTGGAAAAACTGTTAAGAATAGAAACTTCGTTTTAACACCATCATGGTAAACACACTCTTCTATCACTATTGTATTTAATGAGTAAGTATTATTTGGTACCACTTTATGAATATTTACTTCCTTCTCTCTTCCTATATATACTCTTTCAATCATGTTTAAACTTTATATTATGATTATAACCAGCTAATTTTTGTTACAATGCTATGAAATTTGGTACCATTTTTTTGCCGATAACAAATACAGTGAATTTGCCTAATGAAATGTACATTTGGATGTTAAACTCAATGACAAAATGCTGATTTCTTAAAATATAATTTATATCTTGGCATTAGACATAGTAAAATAAGGGCAGAGGATCATTCCTTTATCTCACAACTCAGCATCTCGCCAGGAGACAGATCTTGGGTTAATTTTCTCTCTTAAGCACCTCACAGTTGTGCATTTTGTTCTCTTCTCACTCCCCAGGCACAGACACAAAGTATTTTGAGCTATCAACAATCTGAAATCATTACTAATTACTCACCTATTTCATTTTACAGTTAGTAGATTTTAAGGTAAAGAAGGCTAATTTTAGCATTCAGAATTTAGGTCTGTTGTTGATCAGCATTTTATCCCTCTTACCCAGTGAAGTACCAGGCACGTAGGGTTCTCAAATAATACATGTGCAATGAAAAAGGAAATGAATAGAGGTATGTTGGGGAAAGACATTGGAAGGAAATAGAATTTCCTTTTGCTCAAAGTTTGAGTAAGATCTATGAGCCAGGTCATTAGTGGGAAAAAGTATCGCAGCCAACACTGGGATGTTAGAACTTTTGTCAGCTATTGTGCCTTTTTCAGCATTATTAACTGATAACCTTAATAATTTTCCCTGGGAAGACATCTTCTAGCACTATTGAATTGTACTATAGAAAGTTCAAAGACTGTCATTGATTAGCTAAATTATCATCTATTAAAAGCATTAGGTCAGCTAGACCTGTGGAAAGAAGTCCAGCTCTGCTTTTATTCACACCAGGTTAGTAATCATGGTACATTATTTGATATTAAATGGATTTTTTAGGTTTCTTCAAAATTATTACCCATTAAAGACTTATACCAGTACATATTTAGCACACATCATATGTCAGAACAATTCTTGGCTGATGTAAATTTAAAATTTATGGAAGGATTTCAAGAATTTTTGTTACAACTATACCAATGAAAATAGAGCTCTCTCAGGCTTATGGAGTAGTGTTCATTGTTTCAGTTCAACAAGACTTACAGAAGTAAATGGTAATTAAGTTAATTCTGGAGACGGTTTATACCCATTGTGTTAATCTATTATATACATTGAACTACCTTTTGGGTATTTATTTAGGATGGTGACACAAATAGCTCTCAGCTCTTAAAGGCTTGCCAAATCCAGCTCTCTGATTACCAAATGAATTTGTCAATTTGTCAATTTAGCCTTAATGCCATTAAACTTTGACAAAATTTACTAGATACGGTATTGGAAATTAAGCAAGAAACCTCTCTTCTGACTGTTTAGGAAAGCTCTGGCACCCTGCCTGGGTGCTGAATCATCAGATCTTAGTCTATTTACTATCAGTACAGGGTAGGAAAGCTCAGAAACAGGTTTATCCTGTTCCAGAAGTTTATAGCAGCAGTTTACAAGAAGCCTACTGAAGGCCGTCATATATATTTGCATACGTAATGCATATATGTATAAACCTAGTGTTATGCACCGTACAACCTGCACCATCCTAAAAAGCAGCCATGGGTCCAATCCACTTTGTCCCCTACCACTTCAAATGCAGAATCCAGGGACATTTGTTTGTATGAAGATAGCAGTCATTTTAAAATTATGATCTCTTATGTTCTCCATTCACAATCATAGATACAGGAAGAAGGCAAGCTTGTGCGCTTAGATCTCTTATCCCAAATACAAACTCTCTTTTGGGGCGTATTTTTAAAATGCAAATGAGAAACATCTCATTTCCATTTTGTACCCCTCCCAAGGTTTCTTATGGAAACTTAAAAGTTTATGAGCTCTCAAGATTACCTAGACCAGCCTAGAAATCTATATGGTCAATGCTATGTGGTTACACGGGTGCTAACAACAGAAGTTTCTAGTATGATAATTGATCCACATATGACACATTCTTTTTTATTAATTTGTGAAAGTCTGTTTCCCCACAAGACTGAAGCATCACATGGCTCAGAACTGTGTCTGTTTGTTCATCATTTCTCTAAAATTTTCCATAAAGAACTTGTTCAAAATGTTTTTGTGCTGATTTTTAAAATCCTTTAAAGATACCTAACTTGTAAATAAAACAATATTAATACTTAACATTTAGCAAGTCACAACATCTGGAAGCTAAACGTTTTCTGAAATTATTAAATTCAAATGGATGAAGGGAAATTCACTTTTATTGTATATTTTCCTTTTGTACATATTATCCACTTATCAGCATAGCTTATCTTAAGGATTAACTCCCGTGGGATGGCTATTAAAATCCCTGACTATTATTTTGGATTTTCTGGTTCTCCCTGTAGTTTTGTGATTAATGTATTTAGAAGTTCTTTTGGTAGTTGTATAATCATTTAGAATTATTATATTCTCTTAATGGATGACTCCATCATTATGAAATGACCTTCTTTATTTTTGGAAATATCTTTTGCTCTAAAATCTATTTTTTCTGATATTAATGTAGCCATTTTAACCTTTTCATTTAATATTAGCATGCTATGTCTTTTTTATTCTTTCCCTTTTAACCTCTTTATATTTTTAGATCTAAAACCTGTTTCTTATAGGCAGCAAAGAATTAGCTCTTGCTTTTGTATCCTAGCTGACAATCTCTAACATTCAATTGTGTCATTGAGGCCATTTACATTTATCATAATTACTGATAAGAATAGGCTTAAATCTATCATCTTTCAATTAGTTTTCTATTGGTCCCATTTTTAGATTTTATGCTGTCCCCATTTTCTGCCTTTATCAGCATTATTTTTTAAGCTAAGGTATATTTTATTGATTATGTTATTACTGTCATCCCAATTTTTTCCCTTCGCCTGCCTGCACCCAGTACCCCAATTCCCTCCAGCAATCCCTGCCTTAGTTCATGCCCATCGGTCGTGCTTATAAGTTCTTTGGCTTCTCCATTTCCTGTACTATTCTTAATATCCTGCTGTCTATTTTGTAACTACCAGTTATGATCTTTAATTCCTACACCTTTTTCCCCCATTCTCCTCCTTCCTCCTCTGAACTGATAACCCTCCGTGTGATCTCCACACCTATGATTCTGTTCTTGTTCTAGTTGTTTGCTTAGTTTGTTTGTTTTTTTGTTTCTTTTTAGATTCAGTTGTTAAGAGTTGTGAATTTGCTGCCTGTTTAATGTTCACAGTTTTGGTTGTCTTCTTTTTGTTAAATAAGTCCCTTTAACATTTCATATAATAATGGCTTGGTGGTGATGAACTCCTTTAGCTTTACTTTGTCTGGGAAGCACTTTATCTGTCCTTCCATTCTAAATGATAGCTTTGCTGGAGAGAGTAGTCTAGGTTGTAGGTCCTTGCTTTTCAAAACTTTGAATACTTCTTGCAAGTCCCTTCTTGCCTACCAAGTTCGTTTTGAGAAATCGGCTGATAGTCTTATGGAAACTCCTTTGTAGGTAACCTTTCCACTTTTCTCTTGCTGCTTTTAAGATTCTCTCTTTATCTTAAACCTTTAGCATTTTAATTGTGATGTCTTGGTGTGGCCCTGTTTGGGTGGAACTTGTTTGGGATTCTCTGTGCTCTATGGACTGTATATCTATTTCCTTTTCCAAATTAGGGAAGTTTTCTTTCACTATTTTTTCAAATAAGTTTTCAATTTCTTGCTCTTCTCCTTCTGCTGCTGGCATCCCTATGATTCAGATGTTGGCACATTTGGAGATGTCCTAGAGACTTTTTATCCTCTCCTCATTTGTTTTGAATTCTTGTTTTATCTTTCTGTTCTGTTTATTTCTTCTTTATGTTCCAAATCATTGATTTGAATCCCTACTTCCTTCCCTTCACTGCTAGTTCCCTGTAGATTTTTCTTTACTTCACTTAGTGCAAACTTCATTTCTTCCATTATGTTGTTGCTGTACTCAGTGAATTCTTTGAGCATCCTCATCACCAGTGTTTTGAACTCTGCATCTGATAAGTTGGCTCTCTCCATTTTGTTTAGTTCTTTTTCTGGGTGTTTGTTCTGTTCTTTCATTCGGGCCATGTTTCTTTGTCTACTCAATTTGGCAGCTTCCCTGTGTTTGTTTCTGTGTATTAAGTAGAATTGCTTTGACTCCCCATAAAAGGCACTTGTAAATTGTGTGGGAGTGGAGCCTTAGGTAATCGCCAGCATGAGGCAATCCACTTCAGGGCTTTGTGGCTCTGTATGAGGGGAGGGCTTGGAAAGGGGTTTGTGCCACTTCCTGGCTTCTGGAGCTTTTCCTGGCACTGGCCTCATTTCCAGTGACTTCACCCACTCCATGTATGCAACTGGCACCCTTCCAGCTGTTGCCCTGGTGTTGAATACCACAGTGGGTGGGTTTGCATACATTTAGACCATGCAGGCCCTTTAACCAGAGTTTCCTGAAAATCTCGTAGTTTTTTGTGCCTCCGGAGCCACCACTGGTTTTTACTGCCAGAAGTTATGGGGATTTATCTTCCTGGCACTGGAACCCTGGGGTGTGCGGTCTGGCCTGGGGCTAGGATTGCTTGCTCCCAAGGTATCCCTCTTCATTTTTATCTACCACATGTGAATGTGGGATCACCCATGCCCATTTTGCCACCCCTCTCTGCACCACACTGGGTCTGCTCACCTCTCTGCCGTGTCTTCGTGTCTCCACCCCTCTTATCCATCTGGATAAATATGGCTTCTTTAAATCCTTGGTTTTTGGATTTTCTTACAGTTTGATTTTCTGACAGTTCAGGGGTGCTTTTGTTTTGATATTTAGTTGTAGTTCTTTTTGTGGTTGCACGAGGTAGCAATGCATGTCTACCTATGCCTCCATCTTGACTGGAAATCTCAGCATTGTTTTTTTATGATTCCATTTTATCCTTTTTCTGGCTATATTTATTTTATTAACTATTATTTATTAACTTATTTTTTAGTGATCACTTTAGGATTTATGTACGCATGCTTAACTTATCACAGGCTGTCTTTAAGTAATATTATACCAATTTAAATATACTTAAAGTAACTGGCAGTAGTATACCTTCATTTCTCTCCTTTTTACCTTTGTGTTATTTTTGTCATAATTTATATCACATTAAAAAGTCACTAATATATTTACACATGTAGTTACATTTTCTAGGACTCTTTGTTTCTTATTTAGATTCATATTTTGATCAGGTATCATTTTCCTTCTGCCTTAAGATGTTATTTAATATTTACTGTGATGTAACCCTTTAAAGATAAATAATTTTTGCTTTTTTATGTCTTAAAATGTCTCTATTTCACTTTTGTTTTGGAAAATGATTACAGTGGATATAGAAATCTGGTTAAGAGTTCTTTTTGTTTTGTTTTGTTTGTGCATTAAAGATGTTGTTCTACTGTCTTCTCATTTTCATTGTTTTTGACAAGAAGTCTGCTAACATTCTTGTATATTTGCCTCTATGCAATGTATCTTTTTTCCTGGGTTTTGTGAAGATTTTATTTTTTATCTATAGAGCAATTTGGTTATTATTTTAGTTCTCAATTGCTACTATAACAAATACCACCAACATAGTGATTGAGATAACATAATTTTATTTTCTTATAGTTTTGTAGGTCAGGAGTTCAGTATACATCCCAGTGAACTAAGTCAAGGAGATAGCAGATGGCATCCATCTTTAGGGGAGATTGCACTTCTTGCTCATTCAAAATGTTGGGATAATTCAGTTACTTGTGGTGCAGAGCAAGGTCGCTGTTTTCTTTGTGGCTGTAAATTGAGGGTTGTTTCCAGCTTCTAGAGGTCACCACATTCTTTGACTTATGACCTTAATTTTTGTATTCTTATACATATTTCGGAGCTTTGTTCTGGAACACAGTTAAGTACCTGGAAACATTTCGGTCCTTTCAGGTCTTGTTTATAAGATTTGTTAAGTGAGCCCAGAAATGCTTAGTATAGGTTGAATCACTCCATTTTGAGGCAAAATGTTTCTAGATACTCGACTCAATGCCCTGTGAAAGATATTTGTTTCCATTCTGGCTGGTGGGCACAGCACAATCCCCAGCTCTGTGTGAGCATCAGGGGTATTACCTCCACTCTTTTTTCTAAATCTTTCATCAGTTTCAGTTAGTCTCCTTAAATGTATTTATTAATAAGTACACTGATGAATACTTAAGGAAACCTTTAGAGTATAACTGGAGCTCTCTATTTATGCAAGTTTTTCCTATTCAGTACTCTGTCATGGAAATGCTAGCCACCTTGGTCTTTTCAGACTCTCAGTTCTGCCTCCTTGACTCAGGGAGGACACCAGGATTCAACTGGGGTCCCATTCCTCTGGTCTTGGTTTAGAAACTCTCCAAACACTAAGCTGAATAATTATGACTCCACTCATTTGTTCGTTATGTCTGTGGGAGAATTCACTTTCATTGCCTAATATTTATTGTCTTGCATACTATTATTTCATAAATTTTATCTAACTTATTAAAGACAGAAAAGTCAGTTAATTTTTATTTCATATTTGTTAGAGAAATCTCTGAAGAGAACCCATCAAGAGCTATAGAGCACAATTGAGAGAAACCATCATGTCCTTATTTTTTGACTCATAATTATTTATTTTTACTTTTAAAATTTTCTTGTCCTGATCACTTTTTAAAAGGCAGGAGGCCTCTTGCTGAAGAGATAGAATAATTTTGTGAGAAGGAATAGTTCATAACCCGATGGCAAAGAAGATAGAAAAACTGAATCTGGCACATGGTTGTGTGACTGTATCTATGCTGAACATCATCGTCAACATCATCGTCATCTGTGGTATCAAGAAAACTCTCAGCTGTAGTCAATACCTTCTGTTTATAAAATTGAAGGTGTGAGGTAATATAACCTGTTTCTAAACACTTTTGAATCAAAATAGCTAAATAAAGGCTTATTTTATTTTTATCACTAGAGTGGATGCTTTTGTCACCTGAGGGGTATCCTTTGGACTAACTTATTCTGCGGGGAAGTGGTGCGAGTAGAAAAAGTCATGCCTGGCTTCTGAGGCAGCAGCAACCTCTCCATTTGTATCTGTGAAGCAGGCATTTCTCTTTGGTGCTTCACTAGCATTCACGAGAGGATTTTAGCGGGCATATTTTCCTCATATTCAGACAACTCATTCTTTAATGGGCATTCTGAGCAGAGACCCAGCGGACACTGGGTGCATCATGTCCCTTCAGAGAATAAATAAGAAAACTTGCCCAAAACAAATAGCATGCTGTGATCATTCATGCTTCCATCAGCACATACCAGAGTCTCCTTTATAATGCCCAATAATTAAAATGGTTAATTTCTTAAGACCATATATCAATTTATGGGAATGTTAAAATGACCTCTCAGATTGTCCAAGAACTCTAATAATAAAAAGTGACACTGTAAATAATTTGTAGTAAAAAATAAAAAAGCAATACAGAAACAGACTTAAAGGCACATATATAAACAACTTAAAGAATCATATTTGCTATTTTTAATTCTAATTTGACCGTTTATAAAATCTCAGTCTTGTTCTCCAGTCTTATCCATTGCTCCAGTGCAGAACACATTGTGACGAAGAAAAGTTCATGTGAAGTGTTTTACCACCCCAATAAGTGGTGAGATTTTCTTCTTTGAGCTTAAGATTAATACAATTTGTCATCTGAATCTAACTAAAATCATATCAAAAATTGAAATAATAAAGCATCATTATCTTACCCCGGGGATTCTGCTCTGACTGCAAATGGCAAATACCACCTTTATTTTAGATTCATATTTTATCTTTCATTCACTGCCATGCTATCACCCAGAAATGAATACATACTCATTTACTTCACTATTAGAGGCATACATAAAATATGCAATGGTTGTCACTACCGTGTCACTTTTTCCCATGTTTTAAGTAACTGCAATTAGTATGCCAGCTTCATTGTAATTCTTAGAACTTGTTTAATCTTCATGAGAATCATCTTATGGTAAAATTATTTTAAGTAATTAGAGAAAATATCAATCCATGGAGTCATAGGAAAAAAACAACAATAACCAATAGTTAACAGAGAACTATTTCTCTTACAGTGGAGAGGAGATAATTAATTAGAAAAGAGGATTAATGAAATCATGTCGCTAGGCCCCTGATGAGAAGGTTTACAGAGGGTGAATTCAGTGCTTAAATATATTGTCTTGTGCTGGAGCAATTATAAGCAAGTTAGATACCAAAAGAAGTCATTGAAATCTAAGATCAAACAATAGTCTTTTTCTGTGAATCTGCAAAGTACACACCCTGAACTATTAACTACAACAGTGATAGTTGTTTGAATTTGGAATTAAATTTTACTACTTGCTAATATTTTTCATCTCTCAAAAGATTTGTAGTAACACCTATTGGGGCCATTTTTCTCCCTTCGAAATTGCCTTTATGCTCAGCCAGAGAATAAATGGGGCTGAAAATTAATTCACATGGCATTTTAACCAATAGTCAGTAATTTCTGTTCTGCAAGCAAGAAGCAGCCCAATGCACTTAGGAATGATTTCCCCAAAAGCCACTCTGTTAGCTGCCACTCTGAAGGGAGCCAATCCATTTTCTTTTCAAATGAAACTCTGGTTTTTATCAAGGTGCCAGTATCTAAACTATGTTTTATTTAACATAAAGGCCACTTATATTTCATTTTGGCCAACTTGCATCTGAACCCCTTCCAATGTTTGAAAACCTCTCCACTTTAGGAATCTTGTTAGTTATCAAAGCTGCCTTCTGTTATTGAAACTGAAAGGCTAGACAAATGCTGTCTCAGACCTCCTGTCAGCTAGGGTAGGAAACTGGTTTGAATACCCAGCCCAAGAGTTCAAGGCCCATAGTGAATTTTCATTGTTTGTAGTGGCAATAATTACAAGATGCAAGGAAATATCCAGAGTAAGCTACAGAATGTGGCTATTCTTACTAGTAGTGGTCCCCAGCCGACCAGTTTTATGATATTATTTTTGCTATTGGCCATTCCGGCTTGCAGCTCCCACCAAACTAAAAATAACTGGTTCTCCAGTTCAGGATAGTATCTTCCCCAAAGAACCTGCTAGCCCCTCACCAGACTGGTCTAGGAAAAAGAACTTGTTCTTTGCAAGCAAGTACACTCGGGTTCTGACCTCATCTTGCTCGGCCCTCTAAGCTGTATTATTAGGCTCTAATCAAATCTGAGGTCAAGTTTTCTTTTTGGAAAACTGGAATGGTAATGCAAGTCAGGTTAGTTTAACATGTCAAACACCTAACATACGTCAGGAGAATTTATTGAGATAGTAATTGCTATTTTATTTTTATCGCAGCTGAAGAATTAAAAAAAACCCCAAAAATGCTATTGTCATTCTGCACTGTTTTTATTTTTTTCTTCCCTCTCCATTCTGTGACATTACCCAGGCCTTTGTGCTTTGTTATCTCAGAGGAATAGTTCAGGTTGAGGTTGCCTGAAGATGTTTCCCGATTGCCTTTAGTCATTGTAAGTTTGAGTTCATGAAAAGGGTTATTCCAAAAGAGCAAAGTGAAGCAAGCGAAAACAACAACAGAGAAGAAGTTTTCTCAGAAAAGCAAAGAAACCTGGCTGTGAGTTTCCTAGACTGGCGTGAACCCTGACCTATAGGCTGGGAAAATGGAATAGCCACAGAGGGTAGAGCCTACATTGCACGCCTTGAGAGATGAGGACCTGCCCCAGGCTATGCCAGTCTCCACTTATAAGCAGCAGAGATAGGTGCCTGCAACGAACCATACATCGGCACTCAAGAACATGTTTTAGTTTTGTTTTGTTGGGTTGCACAACTAGACTTCTTATATGTGTGCATGTCCCAAAGAAGGGTAAAGACCTCACCACAGACCCATGAGTGGACTTGAATTTCCTGGTAGTCCAATAGAATGAGGATCCAGTGTCACCTTCAGTTTACTTTGAAGAAAATGATATACATCTTGCTTGCTTTTGTGGACTATGATCCTTTTGGCTATAGACATAGAGCAGTACCTCAGCAAATGTCAGTTCTGTTTCTTTTTGTCCTTTTTTCCTCTCCATCCCTTTCAATATTTTGAAGTATCTAGCTCAGGACCTGGCACATAAGAGAGGTATTCAGTAAATATTAGTTCTATGCTTTCCTTAAAGTTGGTAATTCTTAAAGTTTTGAAGTCTTTTCTAGACCAAACATGTTAGACATGGGCTTGGAAATTTAGTGCCTTGAAGTTAAATAAGCATTCAAATATGCTTTAATATTTAAAAAAAAAATTCTTATACTGAATGTTTTAAGAGGAAGGAGGGGCAATCATGCCCATCACAGGCCCCACTACTCCTTCTCATTTTTTACTGAGCCCAATTTATCAATTTTTATTTCCTGTCATAAGACCTACTTATTTATTCTATCTCTTCTCTTTATTCTGGGCAATAAACAAGATTCTTACCAATTGATTGAAAAGTTGGGCAAAGCGAATACCTTTATGGACAAAATAATGCAACAAACATGAAAAGGGGATGGGAAAGGAATATCGACAATGACAAAATGTAAAGTCAGAAGGAATAAATTGGAAACAAGATACATTGACAGGAAGAAACAATGAACCACACATCAAATAGAGGGTGGGACAAAAGTAAGCTTCTAGTTATTTGTATGGAAATAATACAATAATTAATAAATAATAATAGAAGAATCAACTCTGTATTTTGTGTACACACAACTATAAATGTACATATATGTATACACACACATATATACACTGTATATATACACTATATTAAGAACAGACATAGTTAAAAGTATTAGAGATATTTGTCAATTTTATATGTACTATCTGCTATGCTAAGCATATTTCCCATATTAGTTCATTTAATTTTTACCTGACTTAGGAAACCTGTTCTATTTTTATTCATTTAACAAATGAACTTGAAGTACTGAGAAGTTAAGATATGTGCACAGCTACCCCGTAGTAAAAAAAGTCAAGATTGGAACCCAGCACTTTGGTTTAAGAATCCATTCATATATCCACTATACTCTATTGATTGATTAGTAGTTTTTGTTTTTTGTTTTTTTTAAATATATATCCACTAGCTAACCTAGAAGAGGCAGTTGATTTTCCACTTGGAAAAATTCAAGTAGTAACAGAATAAAAAGTAATGCAAACTACAAAGACAATTTTACCTTTGAAAAATACAATTAAATAATATTAAATTACCTTTGCAATGACGCTGTGAGGAAGAAAGGTCTGGGGTTTATTTAAGGGAGATTTTTTACTTTTAAGATTTCTTTTTTTTTTTAGAGAGAGGGGAAAGGAGGGAGAAAGAAGGGGAGAGAAATATCAATGTGTCATTGACTCTTGCATGCCCCTCACCAGGGACCTGGCTCACAACCCAGGCACATGCCCTGACTGGGAATCGAACCTGCAACCCTTTGGTTTGCAGACTGGCACTCAATCCACTGAGCCACACCAGCCGGGGCTAAGGGAGATCTTTGTTATGGAAACATTTTAAATACTGCTGTCCTTGCAGAAGAAGAACTGTTTTTGTATCTTAGATTTTGTCTATGATGACCAAGGGTTGTTACATTCAAAAACTAAAACACCAAATTCCCAGCAATAAAGATCCATGATAAAGTCTATCGTTGTGCCTTGAGATCTGTGTTCACCACACCTTAGTGGGATATGCTTGGCCTTGCTATCTAATTGGGTAATAGATGGAAGATAGAGTATTTCGTGTGTGGCAAATAGTTACCCAGTTGTATGTGGCAGGTTCTATGTTCATATCATCTATGAAACACAATTGCACTTCATACGATGACATTTGTATTCATAGCTTGGAAACCCATAACAGCAGTGAGAGTCCCACAATCAGACATGCAGCAAAACAAAAACAGAGTGAGGACTGTGCAAACAAATGAATAGTTGCAGACAATAGCCAGTCCCAGTGGCTGAAAGGATTTCCACATTAGAAAGGGTACATTTGTAATGTTTCTCCCATTTTTCATGGCTCGAGATGTGGCTGAGTATCGTGAAATCTGTAATACAGCTTTCAGAAGGGCCTTGAGTGTTGTTTTCTCTTATCTGAGAAAACAACACTCAAGTTTTATCAGTGCTGGAAGTAACTGGGATGTAAAAATCATATTCCAAAGTTTATACAGATATATGTAGATATGAGTTGAAGTCAATTTTTTAAAGAAAATTAAATGACTGTTGGTTTTCCTTCTTTTAAAAAATATGTTTCTAGGGTTTTCCATTCAATATATCTTGTTTTTTTAAAAAATTGACTGTCTGTACAATAAATACTCATAATTAACTCTAGGATGGGACTAATTCTATCAGGTCCCCCATTCTTTGTGTGTGTGTGTGTGTACCACTAGATATTTACATTCTTAAGTAAGTTATAAAATTTAGAGGTAGACTTAGAAGTTCGCTTAAAATGAGAGTAGAAAATAACGATTCACTTAAAGTCAGATGTTTTCTAGAAAAAGCTGTTGTGAATGAAGCCAAAGATATTCTGAGCTCAATATTAAGCTATGTCTAAAAGAAACATAACTGATGTCAGTTAATAAGATATTGGATTTGGAGCCATTTAAATCTCTGTATTGTCACTTTAACCTGTGTGTACTTGCACAAACTACATAACCTTTCCTGACCTTAGTTTCCTATAAAAATAGTGGAATTGTAACTCCCTCACAGAAATCTTATGAAAAGTAAATGGTGTGATGTAATTTAATGACAGTAGAATGTCATTTACCTGGCTTCATTGTGACAGGTAGTATTTGATTTGTTCATTGAAAATTGGTTAAATCATCAATGTATAGTATTCAAAATGCCCTGAAAATTGATCAATATAATTAACAAAGGAAACAGAGAGTATGTGTACTTCTTATATTTACTTCCAGGGAGATCAGTTAAGAGAACTTCTGTATATGAAAAAGCTTGGCAGAGCCTAGAAACTGGATCAATGTATATTAGCTTTCCTGTTTTCTTTTCACTTACTGTTAATGCTGTTAATACAGTGGATTAATGGAGAAAGCCAAGGCTGTTTTGTTGTTGTTTCAATGGAAATATTTTTTCTGATTTAAAACATATATATTAATAATAACAATATATAGAAAATAAAAGCTTGAAAAAGAAAATAAGCTATTCCAATATATTAAATAGACAGCGTATATTACTTATCCATACCTTAAAAACTAGACTGTTACATCATGTTCTTATAACTCTATGATATGGAATAATGTATTAGTAAAACCATAAAACTATAAAAGAAATTAAGTTTTAAGAGAACAATACATTTTACTTTATTAAAACTTTAACTTTATTGACTAATATAGAGATTATTCCACTGTAAATCAGGAAACAGCTTCAGAGAGTATTGTGGCAGTGCCTGGGGAGGTTGAGCATCTTCTATGGCCCAGCGGCACCCCCTCCCAACATACGCCCTGAGCAGACACCTCTTCGAAGATATACCATGAACAATAGAATGCAACACAATGTGCAGTGATTAAAAACAATCTTAGAAAATATTTAAATATTTAATAAGATACAGTGGATACATTTCATAAAGTAGAATGTGATACACATCATATATTTAACAAACTTAAATATCGTGTTGTGCTGTCCTAAATGATTTACCTCCTTTTTAATCCTTACTATAACCCTGTGAAATAAAGATTACTCAATATTTCCATTTTATAGGTGAGGAAAATAAGGTACACGAGGTTAAATACCTTACCCAAGGTAACACACAACTGGCCAGTGTCAAAGGTAGAATTCTAATCCAGTTCCACAGTCTTAATCGTGACCACTTTCCTTCTTCAGCGATGACGACTGGATACTCATGATTAAAGTTGATGCATCTCAGAAACATAATGTTGAATGGCAAAAGAACATGGGAAATGACAAACTCGATATGATACCAAGTACTGACTCATTAAAAGCAAGCAAAAAATGACTATATATTGTTAATATATGTACAAAAGTAAAATAAAAATATTTAAAATCATTTAAAAAGGATTTAAAAGATAAAGATCAAGGTCAGGGTAAGGATTACTTCTGGGGAAGAAAGAGAAAGGAAAATGAAACCAAGAAGGGTACGCCACAGGCTTCAAGTGCATTTGAATGTAAAATGAAACAAATCTGAAGCCAATGTGCTTAAAGTATTAAGGTAACCTAAAGCTGGGTAGTGGGTAGAATAGTATTTATATATTTATATATTATATATTCCTCTTACCAGAGAGAACATTGATCTTTTCATGTGGATTTCCTATTTTTTTACAAATATATACACCCTTACTTTGTAGACACACAGACATATCACACACACATCCACAAATTGATTTGTAACTGACTTAAGAAAATTTCATCATATATTGTATATTTTATCCCAAAGTCAATAAACACATGCCTGTAGCATGAGTTTAAGTATTTGCATTGCATTCTCTTATACTCCCATCAGTTTTGACAGATATGCTATTTCAAAGTTTCCATCATGACAGGTAATGCTACAATGCACATGCTTTTACAGGCATCAGAATTAGTTCAGTTTTTTTTAATGAACAAAATTAGGGTTTGCACATATACTTTACTAATTCAGTATAAGGATTCAAACAAATGTTTTTGCAAGCCATGCTTGAAAAAGTTGAAGAGTCAAAATAGCCTCTAAACAAAGACTTTCCCACTATTACAATATTGTTGATATTTTTAAAGTGAAAGTCCTGTAAGATTGTTTAAAGTTGTTATTAGAGCATTAATTATGGAAATATACACCTTACCTCTAGATGCATTCAACTGTCAAACATATATAGGTGTAATACTATTAACGCAAATTTCACTAGCAATCATATATCTACACGTAGAGATGTAAAACTTTTCTAAGGAGCTCAAAGCACATTTTAGACTTTGGAATTTATTCTCACAACATAATCCTTGGGACTGGTGCCATGATGATTTTGATCCTTAATGTTCTGTCAGTAAAATGGCAGTGCTGGTCAGGTATACTCTTGCAAATGGAAAAGAGTGGGAAGGAAATATGCTCTCCCTTCCCTTCTTGAGGGATTTCATTAAAAAACAAAGATTTTATTTATTTATTTTCAGAGAAGGGTGGAAGGGAGGGAGAAAGAGACAGAAGGAACAATCAACGCATGAGAGAAACATTGATCCATTGCCTCTTGCCCATCCCCAGCTTGGGGCCTGGCCCACAACCCAAACATGTGCCCTGATCAGGAATCGAACCAGCAACCTGTCAGTTGGCAGGCCTGTGCTCAAGTCATTGAGCTACACCTCCAGGGCCTTCTTAATCCATTTCTTTTATTCAACAAGGCAGTATTAGAGAAATCTCCACTAATGTTTCTTGCTTCTTTCAACCTATAATCCATTTGTGACCTATATGGAATGACTTGGACAAACCACCTCTAAATTCATTCCCATTAAACCTGAAGGCACTTTAAGAGTCCAGAAAATTCAGGATTTTCCCTATTGATGATATTATTGTAATTTATCCAGTGCCCTTCCTTGTACACTGCTTAGGATCAGTGGTATATATACTAATGACAGACAGCTCTTGGGGTCTTTACAAAATATTTTTGTTCTCTTTACTTTCATGCTACTCCTTGTCTTTCAGGCTTTTTAGGCCTTGCTGTCATCCACTCTGTCCATGGCTTAAGTAACCAACTCTCTGGATATGGCTAACCTAGTTCTACTTTCTTTCAAGGAAGGAACTTCAATAAGCTTGTTTTTCCTCCATTGACATTTTGTCTTCCTCTCACCAGTCTTTTATTTTCACCCAATTTTCTGACACTCAGATCTTCCTACCTATTCTCTTGCCTTGATATTTCCTTGGGATGGTTGTCCTAACTTTGTGGTAGTTCCACATCTAGCCTAAATCTTTAACATCTAAATCAGTTATCAATTAAAACGTCAAGCACTGGATCACGCGCAGCCTCTACTTTCCATGGGAAGACAAAGAAGCTGTCACTTCCCTCTACACCCTTGCTCAAACACTCTGCCATGAAGGGGGGTTTCTGCCCTATTCTTGCCCAAACTATTCATAATTCTATTTGAAATGCATTTTCAACTGTGTGATTTTTTGAGATCTTTTCTTCTAGAACCAGGACTGATCATCTCTGCCCATTTTTATGAAATTTTGTATTTAGTGAGTGCATACTGCATGCAAATTATTTTGTTAGATACTTAACACTTATCCAGTTTAACTTTTATTAAAACCCTGGATTAGTGGATCTCAGCTTTTTCAGATGCAATGGTCTATTTTATAACACCGTTTTATAATGACCTTTTTACTACTCTGAAATTGAATTCACAGAATAAACAACATCCTTACATGCCTAATTTCAAAAAGTCAATATAGTTTTATTTTGGTAAAAGATAAATTCAAAACTTACAATGATGGATATTTAAATATGTAAATATTTAGGAACGACTAAAGCAGACAGCTTAATGAAGTAGTCAGATTTTTTTACCTGTTTACAATAAATAAGCTTTGATTTTGGAGAAATAAAGATCAGGGACCATTCTGCACATGAACTATAGGAAGATCAAAGGGAAGAGATATTATATACTAATACAAAAATGTTTTAAGATAAATATTTACAGACAAGATATTAGTATATAAAAAGAAACAGCAAAATGAGAAATAATCAATCAAATAAAGGACTAAACATAACAAAACAAATTGCAACCTGAACTGGGAAAATGAGAAAGTATGATATAATCTTACCAAACAGTGTGATAAATGGAATGTGTTCAAATATATCTTATCAATTCTAAGAAAGCAAGAAAGTATCATATCTGTCAAGCATTCTAGCCACCAGGAACCCTTCTTGATCTAAGATCTTGGGGTATGCATTTTAGTATTGCTTGAAAACATTTGATAGTCCCCCCTTTTATATTTGCTCCTGGATTAGAAACACAATTAAATTAATTCTTAGATGAATATATTTCTTTTTAAAAAAAATTTTTATTGTTGGTAAAGTACAGTTTTGTCCATTTCCCCCCCACCCTCGACCCTAACCCCCTTGACTTTGTCCACAAGTCTCCCATATGTGTTCCTTGACCACCATTCCCATCCCTCTCCCTTTCCCCTACCCCCTCTCCTCTGTTCACTGTCAGTTTGTTCTACACTTCAGTGTCTCCGGTTACATTTAACTTGCTTGTTTGTTCTGTTAATTAGTCTCCACTTATAGGTGAAATCATATGGTATTTGTCCTTTACCACCTGGCTTATTTCACTTAGTGTAAAGCTCTCCAGATCCATCCTTGCTGTTGCAAATAGTAGGAGCTGTTTCTTTCTGCTGATTAGTATTCTGTTGTGTAATTGTACCATAGTTTTTTGATCCACTCGTTTACTGATGGGCACCTTGGTTGTTTCCAACACTTGGCTACTGTAAATTGTGCTGCCATGAACATTGGGGTATATAGAGTCTTGAATTGGTGTTTCTGGATTTTTAGGGTATAATCCCAGATGAACATATTTTCTATAATTCAAGACTATTGATATTAAATAAACTCGATACATTTTTTTTATTAGAAGTTACGCTAAGAGCTAATTATGTTGGTGGTACGATAACATACAAAAACAGTAGAAATAGAATTTGGGAAAAATTAATTCATGGCTAAGGACTGGAGGCAAGTCCTTCTCTTATTCCTATAGACAAATACAAGTGATTTTCAATCCACTAAACTCTGCTGTTGCTCAGACATTGGCAACAACGCTGCCACAGAATTTCCCCCGAGGTTCCTGTAGTAACTCCAGTCTCGTTTAGCCTCCAATGTGGGTTGGAACACATTAAATTGAATCATGTTTTTCTTTCCAGCATTTGACCAAATAAGTACCAGTTGACTATGTCCCCTCTCCCTCTAAGTAAACTAACATTAAGTCACCAACCTGTAATTGTGGGCATGATGACTAACATTTTTCTAACTCTTTTCCCAAATTTAAATTCCTATCAAGCACTTCACAAAGCATATCCTGTCAAGACCAGTGGTTAAACATTTGGGGTAGTTTTCATTTGAAGAGTTACGGGTTTTCATTAATGCTAATGTTTCATCTGAGTGGAAAGTGTGTTCAAGCAAGTGCTCCTCTGAATGAGATTTCCAAGTTTCACTCAAACACAGTCCCTTTCAAGGCAGAGTAACGCAAAGACAACTTCTGCCAAACTATGCTTTCACACAACTTAAGGTGGGGCTCTTGGACTACTGACACATTTGCCCAAACCAGGTATATTATTTATTTTGCTTTTGTGCATGTAGTAATTGGCAGACTAAAAATGATGGATATTTATGCAGTAATCTTTTCCCCTTCTGGTTTGGCACTCACTGCACTAGCTAATGAATGCAACGGTGGGAGTTTATCTGTCGTCTTGCAGCTACTGGGGCTACTTGGCATTCATTTTCACAGATGCCTAATTGTTGCTGCTGTTCTTCCTCCAGGGACAAATAAGATCTTATTGGCTCATCTAGGGACAGTATTAGTCCACTGGAGCCCTTTTATAGCAGTTGGATCAGTTCTGCTTGATAGGTTATAAAGTCAGTTTTATTTCTGGAGATGATAACAGATAATGTTCCTGATGCAAAAGGGTAGAAACCATGGTAATAAGAAAACCTAATATATTTTTAGCTTTCATTAAAAAATCGTATATTCTGTTTGTAGATGGAATTAATTGGGACCTTAAAGTTTTAAGTTCAAAAATACAAATTCAAGCAATTTTAAGCACTGAGGAAACACTGGTTCACATAACATAAACGTCCAAAGGTAGAATTGACTTTATTCATGACTGGATTAGAGGCTTGGACAATGTTATCAAGGTCAATTTTTCTTCATTTCTTGGCTCTAGCTTGCTTTCACCTCAGCTCCCTTCTCAAGAAATCTCCCCTTTGAGTTGAAGTACAGATGCCAACAGTTTAAGCTTATGTCTCCACAGTTTAAAATCCCAAAACAAGAACAACAAAAGGAAGGAAAATGTTTCTTTTCTTCAATAATCTTCGAAAAGTTTCTAATAGTGTGTATTGCTGTCTCTAAGTAGCTCATGTGTTCTTTCTTGAACTGATCACTGTGGTCAGAGGCTTGAGTGCCCTGGTTGGTCAGATATAAGCCCCATGTTCACTACTAGACTGAGAGCGAAGTTAATATCCTTGTACTACTTGGTCTAAAAGTGGTGTAGGGTAGTCCTTTATGAAAATCAGGGTGATTTACCTGCAGAAGGTTGAAGGAAGGAATGAATGAATTTTGCCACCCCCACCCCAGTCCCCGTCTTATCAGAAGAGAGAAAAGTCTTTTGCTGTATAATCACTATCCATATACTGGTTAACATTGAACTGTAGCCCTTTTTTAAAAAACAGATTAGGTAGCCTTTAAGTTTCCCTTATCCGAAAGCTAAGCCTGGGACCGTGGGTAAACGCAAGGGCCCAGAGGTTACTTCAGGAAGCATTTTGTATTCTGAGGAGCTCCAGGAATTCCTAACTTCTCCTGTTTCTAGTTCCATGTCGTGAAGCCATGGAACATGTGGGTGCGACTGAAAAAGTCCCATGTGAGGGAAAACTACTGGGAGTGTTTATTGTGATTGCTGTGCTTTGAGAAGATCCATAGGACCCAGTGTTTCCAGAGACATTTCACAATTTTTTCTTAAATTGGAGCCTCTCTTGAGCTTTGCCCTACTCGTAGCATAAAAATCTGGGATGTGTCACTATAGCTAAGAAGCAAGATACCTATCAGAAAGGTTAAAAAAAGGGAAGTAACTAGAGCTAGGATAAAGAATATAATTTTTATATAACCCTGAGTCAGAACTGGTAAATAAAAAATTACCATAAAATTTTATAGTTATTCTTGCAGGATTATCTAAGGTAGGGCCCACGGTGAATGTATGTCATAGAAGTGAGGTATTATGGATAAAAATTTTGAATGATGAAATGACATGAAGGGTGTGGAACTCACTCCTGATCGCTTTCAGAAATTCTGCTGAGGTAGTCCACTGAGGCTGAGAGGGGTCCGAATAGCCAACCACTGGCCGATTATGACTCATAACAGCTAGAAGTTTGGTAGCTAGAAATGTCATGAGGATAGTTTTGAAATTTCTCCTGGTATCTCAGAGTCAGCCTGAAGAAATGCATTAAGGAGCAAAATAGACTGCCTACCCTTTTCTACATCGAAAATCTTACAACCTAATTATACTAGTTGATCAAGTGTTAATTATTCTCAGAGAAATCAAAATTTACTCTCTAAGAATGTAGGCAACTAATAAAATTTCCTTGACTGTAGTGATTCCGAGAGGTGAGAGTATATTTTACATCTAATATTTTGAATCCAAAAGCTATTGACTTCTTTCTTTATTAAAAATTCATACTTTTTTCCTCTCATGTAAGGGTTTTATTTTGAACACCATATTGCTTCAGACTAAATATGCTGCCTGAGCTCAAGATGGACAGTATTTTCAACTCTGCAGGAAGCCACTGTTGCCAAGAAAAGATTTCAAACTGGCAGGTCAATTAGGAGTATAGAGCCCCTGCTTCTAGGCAAATTTCCAGGCCGACTCAGAGCGGCATGTCAAGGGCTCTTCTCCGCTGGCAAGGCGTGTGACCTTACCGCATTTACATTTTCCTTTCAGAAAAAAACAAGCACTGGAGAATTTTACAACTCATTTTCCAGAATGTAATTGTGGCTTCATAAATTACAAAAGTACTAAAATTTTAAAAATTGATTAATTTATTAAATCAAATAATGATTATTTGGAATTATCTTAATTATTTTCATCTAAAGGTATTTTAGAAATATTTTGTGAATTAGAAATAAAGTACATACTCATTCGATAATTAATGGTTAAGCAGATTAACATTTCTGTTTAACATGCCGAAATAGTCATTTCCACTTTTCCTGAATTAACCAGAGAGAAAATCCATGTGTGTTTAAATGAGTCACGTATCCCAGCCCCATACATCTTCAGCCTAGAGCTATTGCTCTCTAACTTATATCATTTGGGGAGATGACAGCATTAGTAACAAGAACTGTGTTTTTTTCTTCCTCATAATTCTGGAGGCAATCTTTATATATATATATCTATCTATATATATATATATATAAAGGTTGATTATGGTCCACTTCATATTAAGGGATTGCTCCTGGACAAATTAAAAGGTAAATTTAGTGCTCACTTCGGCAGCACATATACTAAAATCAGAAAGATACAGAGAAGATTAGCACAGCCCCCTGCACAAGGATGACATGCAAATTCATGAATTGTGCCATATTTTTACTCAACATCGGGAAGACAAACGATCCACTTAAAAAACGGGCAAAGAACATGAACAGACCTTTCTCTAAGGAGTACGTACACACAGCCCAGAGACACATGAAAGGATGCGCAGTATCACTAGCCATCAGATAGATGCAAATTAAAACCACAATGAGATACCACTTCACGCCAGTCAGAATGGCCATCATAAACAAATCAACAAACAAATGTTGGAAAGGTTGTGGAGAAAAGGGAACCCTAGTGCACTGTTGGTGGGAATGCGGACTGGTGCAGTCACTGTGGAAAACAGTATGGAATTTCCTCAAAAAACTAAAAATGGAACTGCCTTTTGACCCAGTGATTCCACTGCTGGGATCATACCCTAAAAATCCTGAAACATCAATTCCAAAGAACCTATGCACCCCTATATTCATAGCAGAATTATTTATAAAAGGCCAAGTGCTAGAAACAACCTAAATGCCCATCAGTAAATGAGTGGATCAAAAAATGGTGGTACATTTACACAATGGAATACTTTGCAGCAGAAAGAAAGAAGGAGCTCCTACCTTTCATGACAGCATGGATGGAACTGGAGAGCATTATGCTAAGTGAAATAAGCCAGGTGGTGAAAGACAAATACCATAGGATCTCATCAATAAGTGGAAACTAATGAAGAAAACAAACAAATGAGCAAAATAGAACCAGAGGCATGGAAATAGGTAATAGGCTGACAGGGACCAGAGGGGTTGGGGAGGGGAGTAAGGGGGGAAAAGAGGAAGGATCTAGTCAAGGAACAGGTAAAAATGACCCATGGACATGGATGCCAGGGTGGAGATTGACTGTGGGAGCCAGGGGGTGTGAGGGAAAGGGGAGAGCAATGGGGGAAAATCAGGACAACTGTAATAAAACAATAAAAAAAGGTAAATTTATATATGACAGAAGTAATGCTATTTTTCTAAGAACCTCAAAATGAGTATAGTGAACTATTTGGTTAAAAATATTATTTCATAATATTCAAAATAATTCAAAAATTATTTCATAATACATTCTTCAGTTTGTGTCTTTTTATTTTTTCACTTCTTTTTAATCCTCACCTGAGGATGTTTTATTGATTTTAGACAAAGAGGAAGGGAGAGAGAGAAACTATCGATTGGTTGCCTACCATATGCACCCTGACAGGGAATTGAACCTTCGCCTTAGGTATATGCCCTGACTGGGAATCGAAATCACAAACTTTTGATGTACAGGATGATGCTACAACCAACCGAGCCACCTGGTCAGGACTACTTCTGTCATTTATATGGAATAGAAATTTATTTGAGATACCACATGTAAGGGGCAGGTAGTTATGAAAGAACAAATGGAGAACCGCAATACCAGCAGGGGCTCCAGAATGAGAAGTGGAGTTGGTCTGAGAAGCTGGGGCTGAAAGCTCTCAGGAATGGGGGCACTGCAGATGTGGTTGCTCTTTATTCCCCTTTCTCCTGCATTTGTGTCTTTCCTTTGTACCTTCTGTTCTCCTTTCGTTAAGGCCAGACTTCCTCCCTTTCTAACCTGTACGAGCTCTATCCCTTAGCTTCTTATTATTCAGAACTCGGGCTTCCTGTGAGATCTCAGGGCTGCAGCTCCAGCTTATTGTCATCCTTCCAGTCTCCTCAGCTCCAGCAAAAACTGTGTATCTCAGCAGTCAAGGATACAGTCTGTTTGGCTCTCTTTATCTTTTATGGCCTGTAAAGTTTTCTGCTTTAGGGCAAGAGGCCTACCGTAAAAACAATCAACTTCAGAGGGCATGTTACAGGGTTTAAAACAGAACTGGTTAAGAGCTATTTTTCAGCATATGCTGAGTGTGGGACAGATGACCTCCCAAGGGAACTCGAGTGTGGTGGACATTCTGAGGCTTGGCTGGACCAGCGAAATATTTATAATTCTCTCGGATTTACTTGTTTTTTTTTTTCATAAAATATGGATTTTTAAGTGAGTGAGTGTGTGTGTGAGAGAGAGAGAGCGAGAGAGGGAGAGAGAGAGGATATTGTGGTTGCCTCTGAAGTTCCTCCTTCCCTTCACTTCCCTAAGGAAGCTCACCATGTGATTCCAATGACATTGACCTCATCATAACTTCCAGAGGTAGCCCTACTCCAAACCATTTAGTCCAACACTTTGTTAAGCAATTGGTAGTTCAAAACCTGAGGTATTCAGTATTTCCATTTTATTGGGTGGAGACCTATCCTAATTGAATCAATCAGAAGAAAGCCTGAGACTGTTGTGTGATTTTCAGGAAGGGTGAGGTTCTCACTCTTTCTGATTGACATGAACGATAACACATGTAATCTATGAAGCTTGACTAACCAATCGGTTACCATAAGGTGAGACAATCTTATGATGGACGCATAACACTGAAGGTAAAGCGAATAAAACCAAAAGAATCTGGTATTTTATAACATTGTTGAGCTTCTAAATTGGGCCTCAAAACATATTTCTTTAAACATTTCAGTTACTTGAGCTGATATGTTTCCTTTATTATTTAATCTAGTTTTCCTTAAGTTACTCAAAAATGGAGATGCCCATCTAGTAGAGTCTAGTGCATTTTTCTTAAATTTTATTGAATAAGGGAATTAAGCTTTTAGCAAGAATTAACTAGAAACAATATAGTATGTTTAATGTAGGTGTATTCAGTAAACTGGGAATCCTGGGAGAGTGAAAGTGAGTGAGAAGGGATTCAAGGAAGTTTGGGACAACAGCAGGACAAGTGACAGAATGAAGTCAGTTGCCATGAATTCAGTGTAGCCTGGGTCATAGTGTGAGTTTCATAGGAGACATAATTTTTAAATTTTTTTATCCCACGGTAATAGATCAGTTAGTAGCTACTATGGCAAATAAAAGGACTGATTATGGGTTTAAATTTTTAGTTATAGTCATTCCTTTTGAACCTGTTCTGCTTGTTTGCAGTTTAACTATCTATGGACCTGTGGAAGGTTACCGAAGAGCTGCCTTTTTGTATCTCTTAGAATGGGATGTTTTTCCTCTTGCAGAACTCGTACTCGGCTCAGGCTAGGCGGGGGGTAGTTTTAGGGGAAGGGCCCCAGACTCCGTGCTCCTAACCAGGGCCTGGGTAGAATTGCAGACTACGGACTGTGGGAGAGTGTGCTGGACTGGGACCTGTGTGTGAGGCCTGAGCAGAGTGCAGAGAACACGCTCCAGGGCGGAGGCCAGAGCGGAGGCCAAGAAGGTCATTGTGGCTGGCTCTTCCCTCTGGATGTCTGGAGCAACTTCAAGTGCTCTTCTGCTTCTGTGCAGGCAAAACTGGAGATGGTGTGCCACATAGGTGTAAACTCTTCAACCAGGGTCGTTAAGATCAGGAAATACACTTCTGAAGAGAGCAAACCTTTCAAAGAAATGTGTTTTAAAGCTAGAGGAAACGTAGAGTTCAACAGCTCCCAATGTGTGTCTCTTGGAATATTATTTCTTTAGTATATTAACAGAACATAAAACAAGAGTTTGGAAAATATTTTCTAGTTAAATATACTCAGAAAAGAATTTTCAAAACAATGCAAACACGGTTTCTTGTTTGTTTTTTGTTTTTTTGCTGCCAAGGTGCTCAGGGTCTCATTAACGTGCACTGTGCACCTAATGATTTCTTGTGTACTCTCACTACACTTTCTCAGACCCTTCTCATATTTTCTTTTGTTCTTGCAAAAGCCATTTCTTGGTCATTGAGCTCATGAAATATAGCTTAGCAATGTTATTTGAATTTAATCACAGAACGTTACAGACATGGGGACTGAGACCTAGAGAGAGAACTTGGATCAGCCAGCTCACACTAGCAAGTGTGAGTTAGTGGCACTATTACAGTTCAGATCTACTTGTATACCTCTAAGCTCTACTTTCTCTCTATCGCATGACAGTTTACCCAGTTTTCTAACATGCACTGGTTTTCACCTCTTTAAAGATATATTCCCTGTTATTCATGCTGCTTGGTGAGTTGTTTTTTTTTTGTTTATTTTTAGATTTTATTTACTTTATTTTTTTTAGACAGAGGAGAAGAGAGGGAGAAAGAGATACAGAAACAGCAATGTGTGGTTGTCTCTTGCACGACCTCTACTGGGGACCTGGCCCGCAACGCAGGCATGTGCTCTGACTAGGGAATTGAACCTGCAATACTTTGGTTCACAGGCCAACACCCAATCCACTGAGCTACACAGAACCGGGGCAACTTAGTGAGTTTTTAAACGGAGTTGTTAATAACAATGACTGGTCAGACATGCTTTAAATTTCTTGAAGTTAGGCTCAAATCCATGCATGTTTGATCCCTTAAAAATGACGTAGCTTGTATGTGTCATAGGGTTGTAAAACACAGCAGTTATAAATGCTCTATAAAAGCATAACCTCTTCATTAAATAAGCTGTATGCTGTATAAACAGAAGCTTGTGAAAACATTTATTTTATAGGATATCTCATGGAAATGGAAGTACCCTGTATTTGTATTAACTTAGCCATTGTTAAGAACGAAGTGCTAGTCAGGACATGAAAAATTGGTTTCTTACCTAAGAGAGATTCACCTTTTATATGTTTTTCTAAGTATAGTCTTGACTATAGAAGAAGAATGTTGAAATTATATGAGCAGATTGCCTTATCTTGAAGTTTTAAGGAGTAGTATAAAACACTCTATAAATGCTACATACCTATCTATCCTCTTATCTCTAAAACTTCTAGAGAGACATCATGGTATATTGCAAGATTGGAAGCTCAGTTTATATATTAGTAAGTATTGCAAAATTTATGTCAAATAGTTGAGGTTTTTCATATTACATTGACATGCGAGGCAAAAAATAACAGACTATATAGGGGGAGTTGCTTAGTCAGGTAACAGGAGAATATGAAAACTGTCATTTTTAGAATGTACAATTACCCACTGTGATTCTAAAACACTAGCTAAATAGAAACTTAAATAGGAGTATTTCATGTGTTTGGATATAAAGTAATGATGACAAACTATTAAAATTTTCACACGTTATAAATTATTGAGAAATACATAGAATGAAGTTTAACTGTATAAACTTTTTGAGTTACAGATAAATAATAGGAAAACCAAATGACTCAGGTAAAGAGTTGAATAATGGTTTATTAATTATTAGATCACAGTAGACTAGACTCATAAAAGTCATTACGGAGTTTTTACTGAATCAGCATAATCCCTCTGTGGGAATGAAGTAATAGGGATCTGTAATGGCAGATGAACCTATCCCATGGTAAAGAGCAGACATGAACATTTATCATACTAAGCTCAGTTCACAAGCAAAGGTTATTATAAACACAATTTGGCCACTAGGAAGAAGAGGAATTCAGATATAGACTCATCAAAGTAGAACAAAAAACTTTAATGTTCTTCTAGGTCCTGATAACCAAAGGGAAATGCTGTGAAGAGGTGAGGAGAAAACTGGAATGCACATTAGAGACCCTGTTGTTGAGCTAACATAATGCTTGGATCTGAGAAGCCTGGACAAAAGCAACCATGTGGAGACCCGGCAGTGGTCTTCCCTGTCCATGACCTCTGTGAGCTGCAGAAAACCCAACGCGTCTCTTGCCTGGGGCCTTCAGCCACCACATTCACATGGCTTCAAGGTTTTTTAGTCTTCAAAGCTGTTCTAGACATATTTAAGGTAATTTTCTATCAAGACCTATAAAGTGCTCATTTTTATTTGAATTCAGAACAGAAATAAAGTCTTTCTTCCATCTGCAGTCATATATTCTGTTCTAAATAACTTAATACCTTTGTTTTGCCACTTAATAGGTGCAAGTACTCCTTAACCCGTTATAAAACATTTCTATTGAAAAAGAGAGAGGTGCAATGATGGTACACATATTTTTTAAAATCCTCTAATATATATCTATAAAGGCAGATTTACTGTGAGGTTAATGAGGCTGAAGTTTCAGGGCCCTCACTTGGATGAGTTCTTTCTGAGACCTTGGAAAGACCCTAGACATGATGTTCACAAGATCATATCCTTGTGAAATATTTGTAAAAGTAATATATTTTGTTTCATTTCTCTTGAATAGAACCTCCACAAAATCTAGAATTACCCCTTACTGTTTCTCTAATAAGCAAAAAACAAACAAATAAACAAAAAAAACCCTTACTTTTCATACTTTATGTATCTGAGCTAATCTTAACTCCCCAATCATTGGACAATAGATTTTTTTAATTTAAGTTGCCAAATTATGGTATTGAGATCACTTTAGAGATATATGGATCCCCTTTTCAGATAACTTTGTCACACTTGTCTTTCTTGAGGAAATATTCAGTTTTCAGTGTCCTGGTCCCAACTCCAATAATTCTCCACTTCAAGATGAAAGTCTGTCCCTTCCCCAATGTGTATAGGGTAGAATACATGACCCTGTGGTGGCAGTGAAGAGGTGAAGGGTGACAATAAAATCTGTGTGCCAATCTCTTCATTCCTCGTTGGTGTCTACTATCTTAGTTGGTCTAGAGCAAGAGATCTCATAAACTGTTTTTTTCGCCCAGCCAGGACCTGATAGTTCTTTAATTTCTTATCAGTGGTGCAGACCTGTGTGTGAGTAAGCAACATTATCTACATGATCTGTATTCAGAGTTCTTAGCCCCAGCTTCTTTAGCTTGCTCCTGGCTATATAGCAGGTCTTGATTCTCAACTCAGTTATCCCTCGTCTCCCAGGCGATACGCAGAAACTTTTAATCACATTAATTTCGCTATATGTGGGAGCAAAAGAAGAGCTGAATATTCTAATCAAGTCCCCTCTTACAACTTCCTACTGGGCACTGGAACCCTGTAGCAGTCATTTTCCACATTACTAAATGAGAGTTAGGCTAAGTTGTCTTACTTTTGACTTTTATGTTAACATATCTGGCACCTCTGTTATAGGATTGTGTCATGGATAGCAGGACAGATTGTAAAAATGCCCCCAATTCTCTAATCCTCATGTCCATTGTTGTGTAAATGTGCAGCTGTGCCCATCAAGAGATGGGATCTATCCTTCACTGTGAATCTGGGCTGGTCCCATGATTTGATTGAACTAACGGAATGTGGTAGCAGAAGTGATACTCTGCAAATTCCTAAGCCGAGGCCTTAAGATGTGTGCGTAACTTAGTTCTGCCTGCTTGGTCCTTTACCTTCACTGGGACTGCAAGTCTGAGATAAAATGCTGAAGGATGAGAAGTCACATGGACCAGAATTGATTCATCCCAGCCAAGATTACTGTGTATTAGTAACCACTGAAGATGTCCCAGCTACTTGCAGACCCATGAGCATGAGATCAGTATTACTTCATATCAACATATAGACTCATAATAAATAATAATTGGTAAGCCATTCAGTTTGGTATTTGTATATAACAACAATAAACTGATAGATATGTCATTCCCTAAGTTGATCTTCCTCTTCCCATGAAACAAAAATTATCGTATTTTATTGATCCTACCTTTGCTTGTGAACTGAGCTTAGTATGATAAATGTTCATGTCTGCTCTTTACCATGGGATAGAATATCCTGAGTTTCCTATAACATGACTTATATTTGATGGGCTGATACCCAGACTTTGTTTTGTGTATATAGTGGGGCATTTTTAGAATTTGGAAACCCTTCTATCCTTTTCACAAATTCTTTCTTTCAAGATTATTTTCTCACTAGGATTTCAAAAACTAACCTTTGAGACTCAAGGAGAACTATGATCCCCCGGTGCTAGTTGCACCTGCCCTATGTTGTGGCGGGTACATGGCATTCATAGATTGTGCAGTAAGCCACAAGCAACCTGATTTATAACACATGAGTGATAACTGATAATTCTTCCGTGTGGCTATTGCTATTACATATTCATGTCTGGATGGTATTCGAAAATAAATCTGAAGAACTTTTCAAAAGTTTTTTACCTCTGTGTATAGCCAATATTGAATAAAATTTTTGCAAATTTTGAAGCTTAATGATCAATAATAAAAGAAATATGTATGCAGCTTTCCAGATTTACAGATAAACTATGATCAACATATCATTTAGATACTTAAAAAAACTCTATAAGGCAGACAAGGCATGTGTCATGAACATTATATTATATAAAAGGAAATTAAACCTTAAAAATATAGGTGGAAGATCTGGAACCAATTTCAGCTCCTAATCTCGTTTTACATTATAAGGAAGAGTAAACTAGAAGGAACAACATGCACTTACCTAGATATAAACACAGGCAGAATGTACTAAAGTATATGAAAAAGGTAAAGATAGTGCTGTAGCAATTTAGAGGAGGGAGAAAAGCATTATTTTGGCTGGCATATCAAAAGTGGTGTTTGAACAGGGCCTTACAGAAAAGAAGGTTAGTT
The DNA here is from genome assembly GCA_004026545.1 of Mormoops blainvillei. Taxonomy (NCBI): domain Eukaryota; kingdom Metazoa; phylum Chordata; class Mammalia; order Chiroptera; family Mormoopidae; genus Mormoops; species Mormoops blainvillei. The sequence goes on along the minus strand of PVJD01002629.1, from coordinate 111,026 downwards.
GAGGAATGTAACTATGAATCAACATCATAGACATTTATTAATATAACATACTGACCTGACTGAAAAATGGATTAAAAAGGCAAACATTTCAAATGATGCAGAAAAAGCAATTGTTTAAATTCAATATTAATTTAAAAAGTGAATAACAACCTGAACATTCAAGACACCTTTCTTAATTGAATAATGAGTACCTTTCAAAAAACGTATGGCAAACATCATACTTAACGGTAAAATTTCAAAAGCATTCTAATTAAATCAGAAGCATGACAAGGGCGTCTTTTAAGACCTGGAGTGGGGTGATGGCAGTAAAGACAGGGTCAACATTTTCACAACCTTCTGAGGGAGTGACATCTTAAAATTCACACCTGAGGCCTCACACTAGATATTCTAGACAGTGGAATTAAAGACATGATTAATAAGATGACTGTGATAAAACACATGAATGAAAACGAGGACAAAACTATTTTTGTGCACAAACTAGGTACTGCCCATTCCACAAATATCAAATGTCTATCAGCCTAGAGTTTGAAAGGCACTATTGGCGCCCCAGACCTATCATCTTTTGTTTGTAAAAGTGAAAATGAATGGATTCCTCTGGTATTCTTCTAGAAAGGCTGTTATCGTTTTCTGGTAAACCTCTCATAATTTTTATGATCTGAATAACAAGAACAGTATTTCCTGGTCTTACAACTACCACTTTGACAGAACTTTAGCGCTGTTCAAAACATCTCTTAGTTTCAGGGGAAGTCTCTGGTTGGGGGAAGGGTTACCACAGGAATGAGGAACAGCTTTTATCATCACCCAGATCAGTGCATACCCTTTTCCGCTCCCTCCTCTTCAGCTGTGACCCTGTTTTGTAAACCCCACTGTATATATTCAAGAAACTGCCTTAACAGCACTACGGTTGAGAGTGTCCTCTGTGAGGGATCTGCTTTCTGTGTCAGAGGATCCTATGAGATTCCTCAGTAGCTGGTATCACCTATTGCCACTGACATTAATTCCTGCTGCTACCAAATAACAAGCACCAGACATCACTACCAGTGAGGCCCCCTTCACTGAGCGAGGGATCTGTTTTCACAACCAGGCAATAGGTCCAGTTGCTTGTGCCACATATATGTTTCCCAGTATGTCAAACCAGCACTATACACCCAGACACAATTTGGAGCAGTCCCACACCGAAGCTGTGTTCACAGGTGCATTCATTACACTCTTTTCACTATGTATTATGTCTTGCATTTTCAATACGTTATTGAGCTTTTAGAGAAAATATTTTTCTAAGCTTTATACTTTAGCCCTAATATTCCTGGGATTTAGTCCTAGTCTCATAACATTTGGGTCAGAGGACAAATGTGAGTAACAGGTAACAGGCTGTACTTTGAATTTTAAATACATTTTAAATTGTAAGACTTTAAAGCATTACGCGTTCTTCCTGTGTTCATTTCTTTGATTTACATAAAATTAGTTTTTCTGAAAGTTGATGGAGGCACACCAAACAATATAGAATATTTTCAAGTTTTCTTAGAAAGATTCTTTAGCATATAGATTCTCAAATATGCCTTTTATATGTGCAAAATAAAATAAACAAGTGCAGCCTTAAACCAATGACAAGAAAAAATGAGAAAGAGATCTTAAAGGTGTGGCACAAAAGCCCTATACCTTACTCTAGGTGTTCCAGTTCTGGGTGAAATGGTGGATCATAGCACTTTCCAAGTCAGCGATGCAGTTACGGCTGTGTGGAGTTATAATTAGATAATAAAATGAGGTCAGTATCAAATTTTTCACACTTTTAATGTTCCTGACAATCTTACAAAGAAACAGGTGTCTCTCAACACAAGGCTGACATGGATGGCTGGGCTTGGCAAACCACCAGGGCATGAAAAACATACCTTTAAGGACAGCTGAAACCAACCCCTTCTAGCAGTACCCATCCCATGGAAACATATCTGGAGCTGGATCCCCTGGTTCAGAGATTGCTTTGCCTGTATTAAAAATACAGACTGAGAACATGCACATCAATTTCACTTAATTAGCTTTCTACATGACTTTAATTTCTGTTAAGTTAGCTAATTAACAACATGCTTCCAAATCAACTCTCCTACTCCTGTCTCTTGAGTTCACAGGCATTTTCACGCTCTTGCTCACTAAAATCAGCTCTGTTAGGATCTCTTCTTCTGCAATGATTCAGGCTTGAGGGTAGTTCCCCAATGAGATACAGTAGCTGTACTATTAATTTTGTTCTATACTTTTCTCTCACCAGGAAACAGGCTATTTAATTCGTGAGATTGCTCTGAGGCAGTGTGTTTATGTTGTTGAGCAGATTTATGTAGCGCCTGTATTGAATAACTGAGTATGCTGGCTGGAAATTACTATACTTGCCACAGATACGAATTTTAAATACAATTTTTCCAAAGCCTATTTAAGTAAATGAAAAGAGCCCTCTCCATTACCAAAATGAATGCTGTCTTATGATTCCATAATTTTTCTCTTAAAAAGAGGTGTGATTATGTCTTCGTGGCAGACCTTCCATCATTGTTCAATGTGTCAAATGCATTTTGGTTGATTAGAATATTAGTGTGAAATGACTGATAGCACTGGGCTCCTTAACTCCTTCCAAAACAACCATTAGGAAAATTCTAAATGACTCCCAGACCATACTGATGCTTAGAATCAGTTGACTCAGCCAAGCCTGTTAATTCTTTGAGGAAGGAAGTCACATTTTTCTCTGTTAATCCCTGTTTGATTTTTAGTTCTGCATAAACTGCTATAAATATATAAGCCCCTTCTTTTGAGCACAACTGAGAACTCTTTAAATTACCCATTTTGGTTTCAGTTTTTATATTTCACATATGAGTAAAATCATATGACTCTTAACTTTTTCTGATTTATTTTGCTTAGCATGATATTCTCAAGGCCCATCCGTGTTGTCTCAAATGGCAGTATTTCATCTTTCTCATGGCCAAATAGTATTCCATTGTGTATATGTACCACTTCTTTATCCAGACACAGACAACATATGGTGATTATCAGAGGAAAGGGGAGAGGGTGATCATAAAGGGTAAATGGGGTCAAATATGTGGTGAAAGAAGAATTGACTGTGGGTAGTAGGCACACATCACAATATACTGATGATGTACCATAAAATTGTACATGTGAAACCTATATAATATTATTAACCAATGCCAACCCAATAAATTTAATTTAAATAAATACATAAATAAAAGCTTAAGACAGTGAAAAACAAGACAAAACAAGAACCAATAAATTACTCATTTTGGAGAGGAATGGATAATGTAAACTCCAAAGATTTGGCACCAGTGTAGTTCCTTTAATTTGGATCACCACACTGAGTTTTGAAGAATTTAGTAAAAGTTTGGTATTTTATCACAAAGCAATTGCTTTACCCATACAGACTCTAAAATTTAAAGTACTAAGTATTATTCTTGGTGGATAAATGCCACACATAGTCAAGATATACCCACCAGTAGTGTTATGATATTAAAATAGGTGCAAGAAAATTTTTTGTGCTAATTTACCCAAACCTCTGTATATTTTGTACTCTTACAATTAAAATAATTCCTTTCCAGATATTACTTTAGCAAAGGGTTGCAAATGATAGCATATTAAATAACAGTGAAATGTCATTATTAATAAATTTGAATATATAGCTCACCAGAAAAAAATAGTCATTTAAAAAAAGATATCGAGTCAAATAAAGTTGGCAGTGGGAAATTTGTTGATTGAGGTCATATTGATAATTCCACATATAATAAGTCATTTAAAATAGACAGATTATGGGAGGTTTGTAGATGAAATTTGAGAATCAACATGTAATGCACTAGCTGACCTTAGTGGTGACAATGATACATGAAGAGAAAAATATGTTGAAACAGTGCTGATTCAAGTCTTTATTTATAGCAAACAATAGCCTTCTCAACTTAAAAAAGATAGTTGGATGCCAGTTCAAAACATATAACAAAAACTCAGTGTGCAAATAGATGAAATTTATTAATTTGAAATTAACTAATATTTTATTTGAGGTTCAGTAAGTCCATGTCTCTAACCAGAGGAAAATGATTTACCTCAAATAACATTTAACAAAATATGCATTCTTTACAAATGTCCTCTATTTTAGCAAAGCATACCAGTGAAGACTTAAAGGATCGAGCAGTAACTCCTGAAGGAATCCTGTCCAAATCATCTGGAGAAGGTAGTTTAGCATAGTGTTAAAAACCAATAATTTTGGAATCTGACAGAGTTCCAAATCCCAACTCTGCCATTTACTCGGGATACCATCTTAGGCAAGATACTTAATCTCTTGGATTTTGATGCCTTCATTTGTAAAATAAGCCTATAATATGTATTTCAAGACATTATGAAGGACTGAGTGAGGTAACCATTGCAAAGTACTCCAGGAAGAGAGAAAATGTTCAATAAATTGGTACCATGAATTGTAACCTCATAGAAGGCAAAAGTCATGCCTTAATGTCTTTTTCTGTGTCCTCCATAGGATTTATCATACTGTGTGGAAAGCAGTAGGCCTTTCTCTGCATACTTACGAATATTTTTATGTAGTGACTGATTCCTGATGTGTTATTGAGGTGTGCTTTTACATAAACTGTTGACTAAGCATAACTAAACTGAAAATGAAGATTTACCACTTAGAAAATTATTTCTGTGTTAGCTTTCCTCTTACAGTGTTAAGCATAATTTGGCTTGTACGCAACCCGATAAAGGGCATTGCGAAGACTCCTTGGTCCTTTCCATCTAAGGAAGGCCAACTACACATTGAAAAACAAAATTGGGTTCAGGGTAAGCTATTCAGATGCAATTTCCTTTTCTTGAGGATAATATCTATTCAGAGCTGATGGCTTTTAAGAACTGTTACCCAATTTCCTTCCTCCTTTAGAAGGTTTGTAAATCAGTTACCTGTGGAAAACATTGTGAAGTTTGCTCTCAAATGTTCCTACAGCTCATGCAGTCATTTAATAAAACATATCCTGCCCACAATTGAGAGAATAACACTATAACTTTATTGAGAGATAAATTATGGAAGGATATATTATATTTTTATGAGATGCTCACACACTGTTTATCTCTGCTTATAGCAATTTTCACTTTTCTTTAAAGTAGGCCAAGTTGTAGAGGAGAGAGGAAGATGATTATTTTACTATGTGCATCTCATTGACAAGAAGTTACAAATGTGATGGTGTTTCTAACCCTAATGAGCAATGCTCTTTTGTCATGTTTTCTGGAGTAGTCATAGATAGAGCAGATTTATGATGACCAAATTATTAGTGCCTCTTTTTATGTGATGACATATCAGTGGTAAGAATCATACATAAAGATCATGTAAAATTCTTTAAGTGACTTAAAAACCAGTTGTCTGAATACTTCTGTGTCATTTATATATGCATATATTATTGAAATAACAAATTTGTGTGGCCGAAGATCACAGACATGGTATTTTTATAAAATTAATCATTTTATAGATGTGACACCTATTAAGTCTATTTCAGAACTTCTCTGATTATAAAATTATTTCATATACATCATAATACAATATGAGAATACAAAGAAGTATTAAAAAAAGAAATGGAAAATTACTCTTGTAATTACTCTCAGAATAGCCATTGTTGGAATTGTTACAGTTACTTCCAGTGCTGAGTTAAGAAGTGTGGTGTTACCGGCTTATTTTCTCCTCAATATTATTAATACTCTGTACATACCATTTGGATTGTTTTCTCAAAATAATGATTTTTTACAATTTTTAAATTACTTTTATTTTCATCTTATAAAACATGATTGTGTTCCTAAGATATTACATAATCTTACTAATAGTTTTATAAGAGAATTCTAGCTTGTGCATATACAACAATTTTAACTTTCTGCTCTTTTGTGTTCATTTAATTTTCATTTTTTATATTATAAATAACACCAGAGTCATTTGTGTGCAGTCTGAGTACATTTCAGATTATTTCATTAGGGCAAATTAGTTAAATTGAAATCACTACACAAATGATGATGAAAGTATGTCAGACATTTGAAATGTATTACTTAATCTACTACAAGAAAGACATCAATTTATACTCCAAAGAGCAACATATAAGACATATTCCTCTCATTTCACTTCACTCTTCCAGAGAATATTATATAAGCAAGAACAATATTTCTTTTTGTTTTAATTTGTATATTTTATAACTTTTAGTATAAATATATCTTCAATAGTATTGACCAGTTATTTCCTCAATTTAAGAAATATTTCTAATGGAATATGTATCTCTTGCATATTAATGTATGGGAAATTTTATTTTTTAAGTATATTTTATTGATTACGCTATTACAGTTGTCCCATTTTATCTCCCCTTTATCCCCCTCTGCCCTGCACTTCACCTCCCACCAGCATTCTCTCCCCTTAGCTCATGTCCATGGGTCATACATATAAGCTCTTTGGCTTCTCCACTGCGTATACTATTCTTAACTTCTCCCTGTTTATTTTGTACCTACCAGTTGTGCTTCTTATTTCCTGTACCTTTTCTGTTTTCCTTCCTCTTCCCCCTCCCCACTGATAACCCTCCATGTGTTCTCCATTTCTGTGATTCTGTTCCTGTTCTAGTTGTTTGCTTAGTTTGTTTTTGTTTTTGTTTTTTTGGTTCAGTTGTTGATAGTTGTGAGTTTGTTGTCATTTTACTGTTTATATGTGAAAGATAATGACAGTAATTAAACACAAATAATTTTCTCAGTTTTATTTGCCTTTTAAAGAATTATGCTCAAGTTCTTTCTTTTTATATCATTTCATTTATCAGTCATCTTTTTACTGTAATGTTTTAAAAGAATATTCTCAATTTTAGTCACACAAATACTCACTTTTATTATCTAACTCCAATTTTTATAGACTTAATAGAGCATATTGATAATGAATTTTTGCTTTGAAGACTAATTAGAACTAAGTTTAAATTCTGTCTGTAGTATTCTGATTTCATTATTGAAAATTAGAAATTGCAAAACAATGGATTTTTAGACTTTTTACATTTAATTTAAATTATGAATGTAAAACACTTGCTTTATGCCTCACATACTTAAGCACTAAATTATTGAGGCCATTTATGATGGTGATGATAAATTATATAACTTCTTTAAGCTCTTGTGCTCATGCAATAGGCTTTCTAGTTTTGTAGGTTGTGAGGAGAATGTATGTGGATGTGTCAGTGTTTTGTTTTTTTTAATCTGAAATTGATTTGCAATATGTCAAGGTTTCTTTAACATTTCTTTGTTCTACCAATGTAATTAAATATATTAATTATTTTTAATATTATTATTACATTCCATAAATATACTTTGCAGGTTTTTTTGTGAATTACTTAGCATAGATTAGGTTTGTAGTATTTGCTTTATAGATTTTAAAATCTTAAAAGTAACAAGTCTGCACTTGTCCCTTTTAGGGCTTTCCTTATGTTGGGATATCAGAATTTAGAAAACTTGGCATTGTAAGTAGATTTTTAAAAAAAATTTTATCATGTACGTTATATATAATTGTATGTATTTCTTGTATTTTTGTCCTTTTCTGTCTTTTAAAATGAAACCTAATTTCTGCATTCAAATTGGTTGTACCATATAAGACCTGCTCCATTTTTATTTTTAAAAATGGTGCCAGTGTTTCAGGGAGTCCCATATCAGATGACATTTCGAGCTATTGAGGAGCATTATACTAGGGAAATAACTGAAAATTTCTATTTTTCCAAGTTTTCTGGCTTATTCTTATGTGAAATCATTCTGTGGACCTAAGCTTCAGAATCTTTGAAATACTTCCCTTAATTTTTTCTTTTCTTTTAAAATGTTGTGTGTATGTGCATGTGTGCATATTTGGAAACTGTTCCTAGAAAATCTTTGGGTCTTTTGAGGATTTTTTTTCCCCAACAAGGAAAAAACTGTTACTTAGGGAATCTCTTGTTTACCTTTTGTCTTCAGTAAGCTCAGAGACAAGTCTGAGACTTAATCATAGCAAACTTCTTTCCATCCTTCCAATTCGATCTTTTTCTTCCATCACCGTGATCTTGTATTTCTTTTATATTAATTCTTTCTTCAACCATGTAGTGTACTACAACTTAATTTTAGCTGTTTTTATAATTCGTTCTTAAATATAAAAATGCTTACATACAAAACAAGCTCCAGGAAAACAGATTTTTTTTCATGTGTGTTACTCTGCACCATATCCAAGCACCTTGAACAGAACAGTGCCTGATGTATGTTGTTGGCACTTAGAATATATTGGTATTTGCTGAATGAAAAAAATAAGAGAATAAATTAATGATTGTTAAGTGAGGTGGGAAGTTAATAAAAATATACAAAGGCTCTGTCTTTAAGAATTAACAACAATAACTTAAATTGCCTTGTCATAGATCGCTGTGTAAGTTACCTCATCCTGTGTTTTCTATTTCTAGAATTCTTGTAATTATGGTCAGTTGTTTGCATTCATCATTTATGTCTTGGGGCCATCGAGAAAGAGGTTATATTATTTAACTAGTTTTAAAATATGTCTCTTAATGGTCTACTGAAATTGCTTTACTCAAATTGAAGTTGCTTGAAGACTAATTTCCCCTTGAGTATTATCTTCTCATGGCCTACTTGTGTATAAAATAATACAGGCTTATTCTGGCACACAATAAAATGTTTTCATGAATATTTGGCATAAAATATGAGCGGAAAAAAGTGTTGTCAGTATAATTCATTGTCTTCATAAGCACATTTCAGAGAGTAAAGTGAGCTATTAAAAATTTAAACCAGGGCAATGGGTGTGATCCAGGCAAAGCAAAATGTGAGCTCACCCTAGTCTAATGTAGACTAAGGTTCTGAAATCCGGCTTTTGGAGAAAAATTTTGGCTGTGTACCCAGGTCAGTGGGGTATAAATTAATGCTTCTCTATATAAGGGAATATAATGGAAACACTTGTTAATCTGTCATTTCTAAAAAGCAAAATAAAATACTCTTCTTCTTTTTGCCTAATTTACTTGCATTTGTTATTTAAACTCAATATCTCAAATCAAGTTCTTTTGTTATAAGCACATCTAAGAACATCACAGCATTCAAAAGGATTTCAACTTTTAATTTATTAATTATTTAATTAGCCTCTCCTCTTCAAAATGCATGTACTGTGAAGGTAGACGCCATGGCTTTTTGTTCACTGTTTGTCTGCTGACTCTTGAATCCTCGCACCCACTACAGTCCATGACACAAACAGGTATTTTAAAGTGTTTAACAAATAAGTAAGTGAATGAGTAAATTTCTTTTGCTTCACACCCACTAATTAAACTCATATCAATCCTGTCAGTATTCTGATGACAGTTAATGTTGAAAATTATAACATAGAAGCTTCATTTTTTTTTAACATAAACTTTCCTCTTTCTATCATTTTGATTCAAGCTGGCCTCATCCAGCACCTGACTCACCTGCCTCCTTCTCTCTTGCATGACCACTGTCTTAATTATTATCAAGCCCTCGGGACAATGATGTTCTTGTCAACATCAAATAATCTTAAGAATCAAGCCTCAGGTCTGTTGACCACAGAAACAGAGCTTCAGTCAAACTAGAGATAACATCTAGGTCACAGTTGTGTTTAGTTCCAAAACCCAGAAAAGCCTAGAAACCAGATGAAACGATTCCATAGCTAACCCCTACCCTAGTACCAACTTATCAGTGTTGACCACAACCCTGACCATAACCCTAACTCCATAAGTCACAGTGACTATTATTTTTTTCCAAACATAATCAATCCCACAGAAGCCATGAGGGAGCCAGTTCTTTGGGCATTAGCTAACCTGTTTTGTGGCATGGGCCATTTCCTAAAAATAAACCCTTAGTGTCTTTGCTGCAAGCTCCTGTTTATTGTCTTATTGGGCTTTGATCCACACAGGCAAATGGATCCAGTAACAAAACTATGAAAGGCTTGGAGAGTCATGTGGAATTAAGGCTATTTCTCCTCCACAAACCATTTTTTTTTTTTTCTATCTGGAGGTTCTAGTTTCTCAAAGATTTTTATACTCTTGTTTTCATGACATTATTTCACTCATGGATTTCAGATAACATAAAGGAAAATAGGGACAAATAAAGAGGTGATAAGGACAGAAGATTTATAAAATAAGGTTCAGCATTTAAAGATTATTTTATGTTTTTTTGTGAGCTTCCTTTGGTTAATCGTAGCCACCCTGACAATTTAGAATTTCCATAATATGAACATAAATGCCGTTTGACTTTTATTTACCAATTAGCTCACTCTTGATAAAGAATTAAAGATGAAAGAAAATGTAATTTGTCACAATCAAAGAATTCAAAAACTATTGTTTGGTGTGTGTATTCATTTTATCTGAGAAAATGAAGTTCCATAAAATGTTTAACATTCTACTGTCAAAATTATCTTAGAATCACTTAAAATAATTTAGGAAATCAAACCAAAACAAAAAAAAATGTTACCTATATGTAAACCACGATTCTTATATTAAAATTATGATTACAAATTACTCAAATAAAAAAACAGAAATTCAAACATAACTTGTAAGGTATAAGTATTTCTAAATGGTATATGGTCTGGGTAAAACCAATACTATGTAAAACATTGTTTTAAGATTTCATTTTAAATATTTCATTTTAAATGCCTGGCAGTGTTCTTTGTTGAACACTGCCAGGCATTGTTCTGGAATGTGGGAGCAAAAATATGAAATTTTAGCCTTAAGAAAGCCAGGAGTCAAGAAGGGGAGGCAAACACACAGCAAACGTGGTTTATAAAGATACAGCTATCCTTACCAGGACACCACCATATCTCAGATTCTTGGTTAAAATAATTATCTTTAGAAGGTCCTAGTTAAAAGTACAATTCTATGACCCTGGGGATAAGTTAAGATGTCAACCATTTATTAACTATTGGTGTGTTAGCACAGATCTTAACCTAGGGGAGAAAGGACAATATGTATGGACTAGGGAGAGCAAAAGGGAAATGGAATGATGAGTGAGGGCACCTTACAGGGAAGACTAATCGCTCAGTGTTCAGACCATACACTCTCTGAGGTAAGGGATTCAATCTTGATCACCAGTGACCTCACAATAACGTTATATCAGTAAGTATTTGTTGAATTAATTAAGTGGGTAGGTGGGAGAATGAATAAAGGAACATGATTCCTGGTAGCACTATGAAGGATGAGGTCCACAGGAGGGACAGGAGATAAAGAAGAGGTTGCACCTGAACTTAAATACTTGCTTATCCAATGAAAATTTTGGGCTGCTGGTATTGAATTTTCTGTCTCTACATTGTTGCTAAGTAACAGAGACACCAAATTTCTTGCACTTATATTGACTTAAGGATTATGCTTTGTACATTCTTTTGGGAGTAATGGAAGTATTACTTCCATTTGGTAAAAAAAAAAAAAAAAAAAGTGATTGATTCTCAGGCTCTTCCTCATCTGTGATATCCGTACACTTATCTTTAGCAGCTGATTCACAAATGTGGTCCAGTTAGGCACCCCTGGCCTCTCACTCAGAGCTGGGCCCCGCACATGGTTTGGTATATACCTAATATGGTGCTCCCCTTGAAGGCCTTACATTGTAACCATAATCGTTCTCTAAATCTGTTGCTGTTCACTCAGTGTTATGACTTGGCTTCTGCTTGCAGTCATGTAACTGGTTTCTAAAATTTGTCTATTAATCTATTTTCCTGGACAAGAAGTCAAATAGGGGAGGTACAACCAGCATAATTCTTGACATGTTTTATTTTACTTATTTTTTATTTTTTTGAGAGAGAGGGGAATTGAGAGAGAAAGAGAGGGAGAGAAACATTGATGTGAGAGAGAAGCTTCAATTGGTTGCCTTTCCTACAAGCCCCAACCAGGGACTGAATCCATAACCTAGGCATGTGCCCTGACCAGGAATCTAACCAATGATCTCTGGTTCATGGGACAATGTCCAACCAACTGAGTCACTCTGGCCAGAGCCCTGACATGTTTTAAAATGTGCTCTGAGAGAGCCTGCCACTCCTATGGCACTGAAAATATTCTTCAATTCACCTTTCATTTCTTCTCTGTCATAGTCCCCCAGAAAATACACACACAATATATATTTATTCATTGTGAATTATTTTTCAGTTTATTCGAAGGATAAAAAATTATAAATGTCTTTTCCCATAGAAATATTTTTGTGAAATTCATATACTTCATAATGATAAACTATTTTCTTATTGTTTTAACTCATGTAGCCATGGTAAAATGCTATCATGGAATTACCAAAATCTAAATACCTTACTCTATACAATAAATCATATTTTACCATATCCATGAATTAAAGGGGTTACCAGTGAGGTCTTTTAACCACTTTAATTATGCACGAACTTGGGTATGAGTAATGACTCATTAAGGAGCCATCTTCTGACTAAATTTTACCTTTTTACCAGATTGTGAATAGAGTTGGAGAAGCTCCCAGTGGAAGGTATATCTCTTAAGTGCCTAGAAAGTTGGAATCTAGTAAATTTCAGCCTGACAACTCATTAATTTTAAGACAATTACAGGTCACTGGTTACTTATCTTTTCTGAATTTTAGTTGTTTTTTTTTAAATCTGTAAAATGAAGGCAGAATAATAGTTAAAATAAAACAAATTTGTTTTAAAGTATTAGATTGAACATACCATTGAAAATGATAAAGAACTTTGCAATTATGACTTATTGTTTTTGCAGTAGTTTTACACACACACAAAGGCACGTACACATAATCTAACTTAAATATATTTTTAATATCTTTGCAATTTTTTTCCTTTACTAACAGAACTGTAACTTCTCACCATAGATATTGCTTTACTCCTACCTATAAAAGTAGTACTACAGGTCACAGACTAACTCACATGACTTTATTTTCTTTTAATTTTAACAGAGCAGCCCCTGATCTTCCAGCAGAAAATTCACACCATTTATTGGCAGGTACGGGAACACCCCTTCGTGAGCCTACTAATGGGGTGTCTGAGTTTGCCTGCACTCTTGATCCCTGTTACCCTGTGGTGGGTGTTCTTTCTAGATATTTTCTATGTTGGCTACACATACTGAATTTTTTAAAATTAGTTTTACTACTAAAATATATCCCTAATGAATCATACTTGATGGCTGGCTTATGGAAGTTATTTTATTTCAGTTGTATATGGTCCTTTATCTTACCTTTGACTGTGTTTTTATATGTTGCAATTTTCTTCTGTAATTTTACACCTCCATTTTTTCCTCATAATATTATTTATCTTTTCTCTGTTGGTTATATTTCTTAATTTTTATTTCTATAATATTTGTCATTTTTTAAGCAATTCCCTATGAAATTTTTGGATAAAAGCATTAAGAAACAATGTTAAGAAGAAATAATGTGGGCTCTTCTGTTTTCTGGATTATTGCTTTTATTATCATTATTATTGTGCAACACACAAAACTTTCATATCTATGGAGGAAACAAAATTATTTTGTTAATAACAAGATCTTATATAAAAGTACAAGTCAGCATGGGGGATGTAAGTGAGAGCTGGGAAATTCCTAAACCCAAGTTGAGGCCTGTTAAGAAAAAGGCAAATAAATAAAATGTTGAATTATAAAGGTTTCATTATGAGGCCCAATTCCATGTCTGTACACCTGAGGTTCCCTATTAAAATTATTGCTTATCTTATTCACACTAATTGGACTGCTCAGCTATGATTACGAATCATATACATGAGAGCTAAATATGTAGAATAAAATGTATAATAATAGCTTAAAAGTATATTTAATAATAATACATTTATTAACTCACAACAACCTTTTAGGAGATCTTTTATGCATCTCTTGAGTTTCTTTGCTTCTTGCAAGCAGAAGTAAAAATTACCTTTTTGTTCTTGATTAACTTCTCAAAAATATTTGTGTAGGAACTCAGCTTTGGAAGATAGATGTTATGTCTCCCTCCAGGACAAAGATCAAGTAGGTTTACTTGCAGAGGACTTTAAAAAAGCGAAGTATTTTATGCTCAGGGCTCCTAAGGTGTAACACAAAACCACTGTGTGTGTAGCATCTGCGTGGGCCCTTGCATGCCAGTGTTGAGACTTTGGTACAGCAAAAAGTGGCAGGTGCCATAAATAACTAAGTGCTTTGTCTCTGATCCAGGAATTTTTTTGTCTTATACCAGCATCCATAAAACTACAGTAGGATAATTTGTTAGCTTGCAGGTACATTAAACTTTCAGATCTTTCACAGTTCTTTGACATAGCTTTTTAAAGTACGTTCTAATATTACATACATCGCAAAAATTAGTAAACTAAGGCACAATGAGCTTAAGTACCTTTCCCAAGATCATACATGTTGCAAAGAGAAGAGCTAGGCTTCAAATCCAGACAGTTAGGCTCCAGAACCCATACATGCAAACATGCTACTACACTGGTGGTCATATTTATTGTACTCCTAGTTTCCTTAGAGTTACATGGTTCTTGATGACCTAAGTATTGACTTACCAAATAGTACTATAACTATGAGATTCATTTTGATCTGGAACTTCCTCACACGGAAGACTTGCAATGTTCTTTCCAAGGACTGACCAAGTTAGATTTTCAACTATGTTTTCTTTCTTTCTTTTTTCTTTTTTAAGATTTTATTTATTTATTTTCAGAGAGAGGAACGGAGGGAGACAGAAGGGGAGAGAACCATGAATGTGTGTTTGCTTCTCACGTGCCCCCTTCTGCGGACCTGGCCCACAACCCAGGCCTGTACCCTGATGGGAAATGAAACCAGCGACCCTTTGGTTCGTAGGCTGACAGTCAATCCACTGAGCTACGTCAACCAGGGCTCAACTATGTTTTCTTAATCTTTTATCAACTCTTTAGATCTCTTCTTGAGCATCTTACAACTGTCAATATTCACCCTGCAATGAACTAATATATGATGTTATTAATTTTAAGGAGGATTTGATGCCCTTCTATAAATAATTATGCTTTTTTGTTTTTCCTTCTTTTCATTACCCCTTATCTGACACATCTCACTTCATTCTCTGAAATTTCTTTCACTGCTATACTATTTCCTACAGTGGACATTTATTGATTTTTGCTTTCCCAGCATTGGTTACCCCTTCGTCACGTAGCTGCTCATTTCCTTGACTCTCTGTTCATGTAATTTGGATAAGCCTCACTCTAGCCACTCCCTTCTCAGTCCATCGTCTCAACCTTGCAAGCGAGATCCCTACATTGCTCTCCCCACAGTGATTGGCTCTATATGCATGAGAACCAAGCTTAATCAAGTAAAATTCATAGGCATCAACCTTGAGGCTCTTACTTGAATTGTTGGTAAAAATCCAAACCATGGTTGAGTTTGCTAAATTAAAGAAGTAAGCCTGTGTCTGTCAGTGGCCACTTTGGCAGCAAGGAAATCGAATATGAGAAGAAAGCCAGCACTGATTAAAACAGGGCCAAGACATAGAGAGTAAACATTTTCTGACAATATTGTTTGAGTACCTGGATCCAGCTATGCCATTAGTTAACCTAGAAAAATCCCCGCACATTTTAGTTTTGTCGTGTAATAATGCCCTCTTAAGATTATACCCCCTTAAGCCACTCTGATTTGAAGCATTGCCACTTGCTACAATCTTCAGATTTTTGTGTTTGATCTAGTATCTAGTATCTTTATTCCTAAAATTATGTATTTTCACTTGACTTCCAATTTCTGTCTTGCTTTAGAATATTAAGAGTTCTGTGATTTTTTGACTTTCCAAATTTACAATATCTCTTAAGATTGTTTTCTTTTAGAACAAGAAATCCAGCTATAAATTTATGGTGTTTATTTAATATTTAGTCACAATTGGGTCATGATATACACTATTTTGTAAAAAAAAAAAAAAAAGACGAAGAAGGAGACGATGTGGGAATAATTATGCAAGATGGGGAATTAATGGGAGAATAGTTCCTGGTGAAAATACCAATGAATGTGATGTGATAAAATTTCCTATGTATTCAGCATATAACTCTTTGCTTTAAATAATATACTCCTGTTCTTATTGTTTAGAAAACAGTATAACAGGTGAATAGATTATATACTGTTTTGTATTTAAAAGCATATTATGCTAACATTTCAATATATTACTAATAGTCTTGTTTCTTTTATCAATCTCACATGAAAGAAAAAGATTGTAATACTTCAGCTTATCAAGTCTCATTTTTTACCCCTAGTGACCGTAAGTTCTCACACAGGTTATCTGCTTCTCATTTACTTGAAAATATCTCTCACATTTGGAGAGCATGACATATTCAGAGTTTCAAAAAGATTGTGTACCTTCTCTCTTTTGACTGATAAAACATTCTGAAAGACAGATGGAAAAGACATTAAAATCTCCATTTTGCATCTGAGATAAATTAGTCATATATTCAAATGAAGCCTAGAGAATAGACTTTTACTTGCTTAGTTCAGCACACCTATAACTGCAACGGCAAAGCAAATAGAAAAACAGCCTGGAGTTAGTAGGCCAAACATAAATGTACTCACCTAAACATTAAATCTAATCCATTCCATGTACACCATCATGTCTCCATGGTACACAGCTTAGGTGGGGTCAGGGCTGCCATGCTCTATTACAAACAGGAACTGCAAATGCAGAGGTCTCATTCATTTATTGACCCTTCAGATATAGGGAACATATTACAGTGTGGAAGGCGCTGTTTTGAGATTAATTCTCAGTGGTAAACGAGGCTGACTTTGTTTTTAAAGATAATCTTCTTTTATATTCTTCTACTTTTTTTATATCAACTAAGAAAGGATCTATTCTGTTACTCAATTATTCCTGGTAAATGAGCCTAATGAGGAAATCCAAGGGGCCATATAGGACCTTAGATATGTGCATTAATATGTTCTAGAGTTAAATAAAACTATATAAATAACATATAATCTTGTCTGAGTACAAAATCATACCAGAAGCAAGTAAACATATGCACAATACACAAAGAAAGAATTTTTAGTTTTGGGGTCTTCCCAGGTGTACATAGTGCTAATCTCTCAGGTGACAGGCATATTTTAACGAGCTGTTGAAGCTCTTAGGTTGAAGATGGAGCAGACACCATCTTTCTGCTTAATAAATTGAATAAGTACAGAGTACACAGAAGTACAGGAACATAATAAAGCCAAAATTTTCAAATAAAGTCAGTTTTCAACTACAAAGACTTGCTACCACTATTGGCACTCAACCTTCCAAAGGGTGCCAATTATGTTCATCCTCCTTGCTGTGTTCTGAAAAAGAGAGGCACCATGGGGATCAAAATTAAAACAGGTAATTACTTTATGTTTTAAATGCAAAGTATCTGCAGAAAACAGCAGGCCAATCTTTTTCCTATCCACTCAACAGAAGTCCCTTTGGTGCCTGGACAACTCCACTAATCATCTGGGTTTAAATACTTCTCAACGGCCTTGCATTCTCACCACAAACATCTTTTCTGTCTCTTGGAAAGACCTACACACTTGGTTACTATTTAACCACTTATCTATTGAAGTGCGTGTCTGAGAATTAAAGCCCCCTAGAGCTGGCTGATGAGCTTTCACGTAGAGTGAGTATTGTAACACATCTGGAGATTAAGGGCTAAGGGGAGCAGGAGGCTAAAATAAGTTTCCAAAGGCACTTCTTGGTATTTGCAAAATCACCATTATAGAACGAAATGTTTTCAGAGGAATCAAATTAGTATTTCATTAACAACATTAAAATCCTCCTGAAATCTTGAACGTCTATCCCAATGTCATTAACAGAGAATGACGAAGCTTAAAGGAGACATGATAAATTAGCTATAGGAAAAAGACTGAGAAAAAGCTCCACATGTTTTTATGGATTTTAAATTTGCTTATTTCAGCTGTTCTTTATTCTTAGATCCTTTTTTGTTTGTTTAAAGTTACAGCACACTCTTTTTGTTTCCTTAGCATTTTTACATTTATTTTATATGTTCCTTATAATTTAAGTCAGGAAATAGCACTTATCTCAGTTTTGCAATTAAGAAAAATGTACAAAACTAGAACACAGATTTTTATAGGTTCTAGCCTAAAACTTTTCCATTAGTATATGCAGCTTCTTGTACATTTATTTATATAATTATTATAAAAATATATATTTAGTGTGAATATGTAAAAGTGATTTCTAGTTGCTGGGGTATGGCAATGTTCGTATCTGATTATCTGAAAACTGTTCTTATGAGGAAGAACATTTGTTCTAGCTAGAAAAAAAATGTATAAAATAAGATACATTAACCACTCATCATATTCACCAATCGAACATAGTACATTGGTGATAGAAGTCCAGGTTAGTTAGGAAAGCAAGACAAAAATGGAACGGTAGGGAAATGTGGAAGACAATGTGCTTCCTCAAAACTCCCAGACTTACTTTCTTTTCCAAATTGTCCCTGATCACTGTAATTTGTGGTGGCAGGGGTCAGCAGCAAAGCATCAAAGATCACGGCACAAAGGTGAAATGATTCACCCTGCTTTTAAAATCCCAGTATGGAACGTTAAGATCTTCTAATTAAGGAACTGAGATAGGCATCTACTCGACCTTCACTTTGACATCTGCAGATTTAAAGCAATTCAACTCTTACTCCTACACTCGGGTTAATTTTCACTAGAAAAAAATGATTTTGACAGTTTTAGAAAATCAGGTTAAGCTCATATAAGGGAAAAAGAAATCTTCTTCTTTTGCTGATAGAGGTATCCTCCAAGACAAGATTTCCACGAGAGCCCAAGGACTTGCTAGGCTGGGCCAGAGCTATATACAGCAAGGGGTTCAAGGCCCAGGCTTTGAGTCTGCATGTATATGTAGCACCCCACTCCCCGTACTACCAATTGTCCCTGTGACCTTGGAAGAAGTGCTTAAGCTTCTCTGAGATATTCCTTTTTCTATGAATTGAAATAGCACTAATACTTAAAATGCAGGAATGTTGCATTTGGTAGTCAGCTAAACAATGCCCCCCCAAAATATGTCCTTGACCTAATCCCTGAAAACTGTGAATGATACCCTATTTAAAAAAAGGTCTTTTTGGATGTAATTAAGTATCTTGAGATAAGAGTATCTGAGTGGGCTCTAAATCTGATGAAAAGTGTCCTTATAACAGGCATGCAGAGGAGAGGCCCCCAGAAAAGGAGCAGGTTGTTTACAGTGGGGAGAGTGGAGTGATGTGACCACAGCCAGGGAATACCCAGAGCCACCATCATGAAGAGGCAAGGCACGGATTCTCCTCCAGAGCCTTGGGAGGGACTGCGACCTTGCTGACAGCTGATGTTGGATTTCTGGTCTCCAAAACAATGAGAGAATACATTTTGGTTTTAAGTCAACTTGTTTATGATAATTTGTTATAGCGGTCACAGAAACTAATACGACATTAAATAAGATAACTGTAAAGAATGTACTTAGCATATGACCTAAACATAAAATGTTATTTGTAAATAGAAGTTATTGTTATGCAAAGCCTGAACGGTATAGAACCTAGGGCCAATGACAAAATATATGGATGCTTGAAGAAGAGGTTTGCTTTCATTGAGCTCTTTCTGTGTGCCAGGTATTGCCCTTGGTGTTATGTATGCATTATATAGTTTCTCTCTCTAGCTCTACTGAAAGTAAACATAATTTCTTTTGGAAGAAGATTTGAGACTCAGAAAAGTGAAATGACACGTCCAAGGGCTTATAAAAAATAGGATAATGAAAACTCAATCTTCGGTGTGTCTCTGGGCAAAACACTGTCTTTTTTTTTTTTTTTCATTTTTTCATGCTGCTTCTGTACGATATGGTGTTCAGAAGCGGGGAGTGGGTTTGGTGTGGCGTGGGAGGTACTAAGCCTAAACCAGCAGTTCTGTGTAATAGTCTGTCAGCCTTAAGGGTCCTGGCACAGAGGAAAAGTCTAAGAATGAAGCAATAGGCAATGCAATGGATAATGGAGGTTATAGACACAGGCGAGAGAGTCAGAAAAGACCAAATGAACAAACAATTTCTAAACAAATGATAGTGCTGGTAACTGGAGGCAGGAATTGGGTAGAGGTAAATTGTATAGGATGTTAAAATAGGTTTGATACCACTGCAGGCAGAATTCTAAGATGGCTCTCAAGATTCCTGTCCCTTCAGGTGCATACTTCTATAATCCCTCCTTGGAGCATGGTGGGGAACTGGGAATACAGTGGGCTATCATTTCTATGATTAAGCTGCCTTATATGGCAAAGGTAAATGGAGTTTGCAAATGTCATTAAAGTCCCAAATCAGTTCATTTTTAGCTAATCAAAAGAAAGATTATTTTTGGTGAGCCTAATTAATCAGACAAAAGCCCTTCAATGAGCAGCTGGGCCTTTCCTGAGGGTAGAAAGAGATTCTCCTGCAGCCCTTTCAGATGCAGCCCTGTTGTGAATCGCCTTTGGAGAAAGCCGCAGCGTATGGTATTTTGGGTGGTCTCTATGGGCGGAGCGTCACCCCATCTAATCCGACAGCCAGTTATGACACAGGTACTTCAATCTTACAATGGTAAGAAGATAAATTTTACCAACAACTTGGATTAGCTTGGAAAGAAATTCTTCTCTAATCAAGCTTAGTGATGCCAAAGCAGCCTGGCTTACAATTTGAAAGTGGCTTTGTGAGGCCCTGAGCAGAGAACGCATCTCAGCTATGCCTGGACTCCTGATGCTCGGCAACTACGACATAACAAGTGAGTGTTTTAACACAGTAAATATGTGATAATTTGTAATGCGGCAATAGAAAACTAGTGCAGACACCTCTCAAAAATCAATTATTTGTTTAAATATATAATTTCTATGAAAAAAAATTAACACTGTGCTACAATCTAGTCTAGGCCTTGTGGGGTTTACTGGAAGTGCTGGACACTTAGGTTTTGCCACTTCCCACTTTGTTCTCATAAAATATTCATCTCCTGACTTCATATCTGAATATGTCCTTCCACCCACTGAATATGTCATTAGCACCTTCAGCAGTGAACCATGAAATCTGGAGGTCATCTTCACATACACGTCAAGGTCTGTACAGAAAGTATACAGTCACATAATATGAAAAATAGAGACATTTATTGTCAAAGATGCAAGATACAAGAAACATTGTACATAGGACAATGACACCTCACTCCCCTTCAAAGTAGGCACCTTGCCAAATAAACCTGTTAAATTAGTTTTGATTTGCAAATATATTTTTTAAAAGTAATTCACAAAATAATCAAACAAATACATACAAAAATACAAATAAAAGTAAGGCAAGTAGATTAACAGTATAAAATATTTCCTAATCAATACATAAAATAATTAGAAATGCTACTTACAAACAAAAAAGCTTAAGTGAGAATAACTGTAAGCTTTTAGTCACTTATTATTAAATTACCTAATATTTTTAAGGATTATAAGTTTTGTCATGGGAGTCATGAAATAGCATATCTAAAATTTATATATCAATATAATTCAAAAACCTAGAAAATATGATACATACTTTTGACCTAGTTATTATAATTTTTTAACTTTAATTATTTCTAAAAGACAATGTAGTAAAGTTACAAAATCCTAGAAGCAAAAAAGGACTGTGATATGATGCTTCTATATCCAGTCAATTTAGAAAAAATTAATGATAACCTCTTTATTTTAAATAGGACATATTTCGATACATACCCTGTCATTCCTGACAAAGATAATTAGTAGGTAATATGTAAGTATGTGTATAGTTAAATATAAATACTCAAGACAATTTGCTATATGATTTTATACTCAGTTCAGTTCTACATTGTCCATTTTTATTAAAATTTATGTTTATTTTATCAAACTATAAATATAATACATGTTCACTGTAGAAAACTTAGAAACTACAGCTCCAAAGAGAAAAAGTCCAAATGAAAAAAATAAAAGTTGTTTTAACTTTAAATGACCTTTGCACAATGAAATTCAAAGATATTTCTCTATTGATCGGGTGATATTTCTTTGTAAATTCTAACACTGAGCATATTAGATAAAAAATGACTACTGATATTTCCAAAATATATTGCACAGAGCCTCCTTCAGCAGAAAACATTTTGAAATCTTCTTGTGTTTTGGAGTATGCAGGTAAATATTTGACTGATAATTATAGACATCTTTAGCTATATTTTAGTGACTCAGTCTTTTTCAAACTTTTCAAAGGATGATAACCCTGGCTAGTATTTGATGGTAGGTTGAAAGTAGAATTCGATCTCATGTTTCTGTGTGTCTCCAGCACCCATCCGGGTATATTAAATTTGAGGTGAGTGATTTTTTTTGGAATTTTAGTATCTTTTAATCTCCCAACTATTGTTATTATTAAACTTTATGTAGAAAAATTGAGAATTCCATCCAAAACTGACCTTAAGAGAGGTTTTCCATGTAAATTTAATCTCCTTTCTCTTTTCCTCCTTCTCTCCTACCTTCATTTCCCTTCCTCTTTTCTCTTTCTTCTATTTCCTTCCCTCCCTTCTTTCCCTCTCTTCTTATTTTCAACCAGTATGTATTATACATATAAGTTCTGTCTGGAAAAAGTTCAGCCATTATTAGTATAATGAAAAGGTTTGTGCAACATCAAGGTAACCTGGCAGCTAAGGAGAGTGGACTGGAATGCGCATGTGTGAACAATTACGACTTCACTGTACTAGTCAATGGGGGCGGTAGACACCATTTGAGTGAGCATGTGTACCGTGTGGTCATCGCATTCAAAATGACTGAGTGAGTAGAGCAACGAATCCACACCAAATTTTGCATTAAGTGTGAACATTCTTCCATGGAAATTATTCAGATGATTCAGAAGGCTTTCAAGGACAATGCAATGAGTGCAGCACAAATAAAAGTGCATCACAAACCCTTTAAAGATGGTGGAGAATCTGCTGAAAGTGATCCATGTTATGGAAGAACTGCAACAATGTCTCAGAATATTGAATGTGTACAGGCTGCAATCAACAAAGGTCAGCGACTGATGTGCGAGAACTAGAAGCTGATATGGGGATTCCAAAAACTATCATGTCTGAGATTTCAATGCAGGATCTTGGTATGAAATATGTCATGGCAAAATTCGTTCTGCGGCTTCCGCTACCAGAGCAGATGGAACATCATGCTGCAGTCGCTAATGACTTAATTCAAACCACTACAGATAAACCAGATTTCCTCAAGAAGGTCATAACTTCGAATGGAACTAAGGCATCATTATCCTATGTACAATGTTTCTTGTATCTTGTATCTTCAAAAAATGCCTCTATTTTTCATATTGCATGGCTGGATACTTTTATACCATGTACTTCCACTGTGTTAGGTACAAGGATATAAATAAAACAAAACAGCTTTGTATCTGACCTCTCAAAGTTTAGAATCAAGGAGTCAGATTCAAATTTTAAATCAAGTATTTACAGTAAAGGGTGGTAAGTAACACAATAAAGAAAGAGCAGAGGGCTATGCAGATGTTTAACAGTGGCTTCTAATACGGTTGTGGACAAGAGTATTACTCAGAGAAAGGCTTCTAGACAAGGTGGTAGTTAGGCTGAAACCTAAAGGATCATTAAACCTAAAACAGGTAATATTTCCATGGTAAATATTGGAGGTACATGTTTATCTAGGTTTCTATCTTATTAGATTATTGTCTCTTTTTCATCTCTAGTACCTACTAAGTGCCTGCCATATACATGATGTTTTATAAGTATTTGATTAATTAATGCAAAAATATATAAGTAAATTAGTAGCATACTGGCAAAACAATTTGTTACATGTGTTTGTAAATTATGCAATTAAAAATAGCATAGGTTTCAAGAATATTAATACATTTCCCATGCCTCCACTGCTAATCTTCAAGTCTCTTCTGTTTTTTCATACTTTATTTGTTCTGTTTCTGTTCTTTTTATTCACTTTTAAATTTATTAGTGTACTCAAAAAATATACAATTGACTTAACCTTCTTCAGTACAATTTATTACAGCTTCAATACTTATTCAAAGTTTAATAACTTATTTTGGGGTATCATTTTATTAAAAATAGCAATTTATAAAACTTCTGAGTTAGTATTTACCATTTTCTTTTGCCTATAGGAAAAGTTGTTTAATAAAATCCTGGAAAATGATACAAGGAAATTGCCAAAAACCTTGAGTACTAAATAATTACTTTGAATATTGCTTTAAAAAAAACCTGCACATTAAGTTCTTTATGCATGTGGAATATATACAAATTTATGCTGCTTTAGGCAGAAATCATTTAATTGAAGGAGAATAAAAATAATTTAAAAACTTATTCAAATTCATTGTGAAATGTGAGGATATAATACACATGAAGTGTAAATGTTTATATCATACATTCATAAATAAAGTAAATTAGAAAACAGCAATGTTAATTGATATGAAACACCAAGGCAATGGTACATCTAAAAATGTTATTCAAAATTGTTGGAATATAGTCAAGAAAATGAGATTTAAGATCTCATTGGGAACTGAGTTCAACAAGACCTTACAAGTATTTTTATGCTTCTGGTGAATATTGAAAATTTGTTTGTATTACCTCAAATTGGCCTTAAGTATCTCATTTTCTTCTGTTGCATATTCTCAATTATCTGAGAATTCAAATGCAGAAAAAGGAACAGTAAAGCATGCCAAAAGTGGAAATGGGTCATAATTTAGTAAATACTATTATACATTGTTTTTGAAAATCGAATTATTTTTGATAACTTTAGAGGCAAAAATATATAGTTTATATAAAAATTTGAAAAAGAAGAAATTTAATTTAGCTTTCTCCAAAAATCAGGGATGATTTTTTAAGAGAACTTATTTTCCAAGAAACCGATTCTATCACACACACACACACACACACACACACACAATATGTGTCACAACATATTTTAGATAATTAAATAATCCTAAATTACACTTTTCTTTTAATAAATTGCTTGATCAAGACTTTTTAGGAAAGAATTTCCTTTGAGTATGTGAAATTTAACAGTTCTAATGTGTTGTTTTGTGCTCCTGTTATTAAATGGGATATTAAGACCTGACTAGTGTGGCCCAGTGGGTTGGGTGTAACCTAGCAAACCAATAGGTCACTGGTTCGATTACTAGTCGGGCACATGACTGGGTTGCATGCCAGATCCATGGTTGGGGCATGTGAGAGGCAACCAGTAGATGTTTCTCTCACACATCCATGTTTCTCTCCTTTTCTTTCTCCCTCCCTTCCTTTCCTTCTAAGAATAAATAAAATCTTTTTAAAAAGAAAAAGAAAAAATGGGATACTAAACTGTAGGTTCTCTGCTTTAAGTGCATAGATATTTCCAATATAGGCACATGGAGTCTGAGCTTGGCCATCATACAGCAAGGAACAGTCAGGTAATCCCATTGTTCAGAATTCATGCACTAATGGAAGAGTGGAGGGACAGGAGGAAGAAAAAGCAGAGATTCTAATTGATCTCATGCCACATGGTTTAACTATCCCTACCCTGAAGGTGCAAGGGAAACAGGGCTTTTGTGATTTTACTTGGATGGAGGAGTAGAAAACAAAAGCCATTTTTTTTTGTAATTTTGCTTAACTGTGAAAAGATTATAATCTGTTATTCTGTTAATTTCTTATTAATAGCATACTCATTTCATTAATACTATTAAAAAGCTATTCTCTCTACATGGATTATACCCTTGAACTTAAAGTTCAAGGACATAATGATAATCAGGTAAAATATTATATTTTTAACTCATATGAAAATAGAGGATCGGGGTATGAGATAAGAAAAAGATAAGTATACATAGTTATTTTATTAATTATGAGAGAATTTTCCATGTCTGCATCTGTGCTACAAATATGTTTAAAGTAAATGTCTGTCTCATTAGCACTAGATTAAGGATTAAAAAGACTTCTTCACGGACAGTTTTACTTCAAATTTTGATCAGAGAAAAATGAAGATGGTTTTAACATAGAAAGATTGTATACAGATTCAACAACAAATGAAATCATTCAAATAGTAGGTTGAATTATCACCATCTGAGCTGACAAAATTGTGGCCACACCCTGGTTAAAGGTTAAAGACTGAAAAATAGAAAGTGAACTTTCTTTTTCAAATCTATTTTGATAGATTTCTAGACAAGAAAATATATCCCTAAGGCATGCTAGAAAAAGCAGCAACTTACTCTTTAAATATGAAGAGAAGCCTAGGTACTTAGAGATTTCAATATAGCTCCTTTCATAATAATTTAAAGCACTTACAACAAATTGAAGCAATTAGATTTTGACTTTAATTTGCCAGCCATAGCAATTTATAATGCTTAGTACCAAGGTTCCAGTCATTGATGTATATCAGAAATATCCTTTTGGTATCAGAGGAAGAGGCTGATGTTCTTGGTGAGAGTGATCACGCCGTAAGGGACAGATCAAGTTATGAAAATAACCTTGAATTAAAGGTGGTTCAGCAAGAAAGTGGAGCTTATGTCCATATATAATGAGGACATGGGATGCAGCTGCACTAGTCATACTTTCATTGAACAACTGATTAGCTTTACAATTAGAAAAAGAGATAATTTTCGGCTTTATTTAAGTGAACCAAATTTGGCTCTGAATTTGCTACTGCCCTTGGTAGTTGCAAATTTTACCCAGAGTTGATTAAGCATTTTATCTAATAAATATTAATTTAAGCTATCGTGAATATGGCTAATGAACTAGTAGTCTCATCAATGGTTGAAGATCCAGTTTTACTATAGTTTAGCTTTTGACAGTTTTCAGCAATTATTAACAGCCCCCCTTTTTCCTGACACACAGTGAAATATGACCATTGTCTTATATTGAATTATGATTAGGGTGACAATACAATTTATTTTCCAACAAGGGACAAGTTTGAAAGTAAACAGGGTGCTATATAATAATTATACTAGGATTTCAGACATAAGTCAGAACCATATCTGGTCCACAATTAGGATCATCATAATTGTAGCAGACCTGTTTTCCAAGAAAATATCTTATGGGGTGATGGGAGAATCGCAATAAAAACAAAACTTTGATGTGACTATAAGGGTTAGTTTTACTTTGAATATTTGAAAAATGTTCCCAGATTTTAATTTATGGATATCATATTTAGTTTTCTTTTAACCTCAAATTTTCAAGCTCTTTCAAATTTTTTAAAATTTAAAACCTTGTAAGTTTAATTGGTGACTGAACATTTGACATTAGATGACAATAATGTATACTTTACATTTAATAGCCAATGGAGAATAGAAAAATTGCCAACATAATCATAATTTGGATTATTAGTTGGTGATTTTGAGGGCATTAAAAGTGATAAGATCTTGAATAATTTACCATTTAACTATACTAATTAAATTGTGTAGACTTTTTTTACTTGTAATATAGGTTTATAATAAGGCAAGTTATAAATGTTGCATAATGGGCTTATATGCAAATATAATTTACATAATGGACTTGTACTTTAAAAGAGAGAATATCTTGCTGTATAGTCAGTTTTTCTCCAGAAATGGTGATAAAGTTACCAAATTAAAGAGATAGAGCTAAAATATTTAAGCTAGTTAGACAATTAAAATTTTTTTCTTATTTTATTTTATATTGGTTTCAGGTATACAGCTTAGTGCTTAGACAATCATATACTCTTTATATAGTGTTCCCCACATGGTTAGACAATGTTATATATTTCCTTAATGGCAAGCATTAGGGTAATGTAACAACTGCTTCAAATTGGGAAATAATTTGAGGAAGCTGTTTGTGGTCTGATGGAGGTTTGTTACTTTTTTAATCCTCACTCGAGGATAGGTTTATTGATTTCAGAGAGAGAGGAAAGGAGGGAGTGTGGGAGGAAAACATCCAAATGAGATAAACATCAATATGAGAAACCCTGATCGAGTTCCTCCCCAAAGCACCCCAATCAGGGATCAAACCTGCAACCTAGATAGGTATTTGCCCTGATCGGGAATTGAATCCCCGATCTGTTGGTGTATGAGACAATGCTCTAACCAAGTGAGCCACCCAGCCTGGGCCCGATGGAGGCTTTAAATCATGTTGGAGAAAATGATTCTGACTCAGAACTAGGAAATTCATATTCAAATCACACCTGAGCATTAGAACCATGTGGCCTTTGGCATATTATGAAAATGCCTTTGTAGATCTAGTTTATTCTTCTTCAGAATCAAGGTAATGCTTCTTTACTTACCGCACAGGCAGTTATTTGTGAGGCAGTGATTAGCTAATATATGTAAATGTATTGGTAAACTTGTAAGCACCCAGAAAGAGAATAAATCCTGTATACATGGAGAACTATTCAGTTATTTTTGTTCCTTCTAATTTCATCTTGATGAAGAAGCCCCACCTCACCTCTCTTCTGCGATGGTGACATCAATTCCTGTGCAGCAGGTAAAGTGGGTATGCGTCTGTATTCTGAGTGCATCGTTTACTTTTGGTGGCTCAAATGCAGTGACAGCTCAGGGCTTTGACAGTTGGCAGAGACAGAAATTACAGCAATAATAATGACTTGAGAATATAGACAAATTTTTTAACATCATCATTACTTACTGCTAGAAGACACTGGATAAATGCATTAGACACACATCAGCTCTTTTAATTACCATTTTAAAGCTTCACTAGTTTTTTATCCTTTACGTTTAATAAGCTATTATAACAGTTTCATGTTATCTTCAAATTAAACTTTCTTTCTATTAAAAATGAACCCTTTAAAAATTATTGAAATATTTTAATACATAGTTGAAAACCTTTTTAAAGTGAAAAAGAGACAATGCTCCTTTGTGGTTCATATATATGTATGAACACATAAAAAACATACACACACACACACACACACACAAAACTGAAAGAAATTCTTCAATGAAACCTATATATTACAAAGCAAAATCTTGAGACCTACCATTAGGAGAGGGGGAAATGAAGTCCTATACCTTCCTAGGTGATCTGAGTGAAAGATACGAGTTAGTAACCGATAAAAGGTGCAGTACCACACACAATAGCATATCGGTCTCTAGGTCACTTGAAAACAAAATACAATTTTGTTTTATTTTATTATTTTACTTCCTGATACTCAGATGTGTATTGTTGAGTTAATTATGCTAATTCAGTTTATGACACATTATCATCAAAAATCCATGAAAAGTCTCAATTTGTTTTCTTTATTCCCTTTTATTACCACATGCCACATCTATTCCTATTTACCCAATAATCAATATATTAATATGTTTAATATATATTTGGCATATGGATGTTTTGGCAAAAGTGTGTCATTTTGTGTGCATGTATTTTTGATGTGCTTAAATGGTATTGTCTTATATATGACTATATCTATCATTTTTCTTTTATTACTAAACATTATGTTTTACAAACATTCATGTTTCTTAATGTACCTCTAATCCATTGCTTCAACACTTAATATTTCATTCACAATATTTTGTGAATCAGCTTCATTTTCTTTTCTATCCATCTAGTGATGCATTCTGAATTTTCCTCAAGCTCCTTATTACTATAAATATCCCTGCAATAAACACTGAATTACATATCTCTCTGGTGATTTGTGTGAATTTCTTAAAGCGATACACCAAGGAGTGGAATTCCTGAACCATTAGGCATGCATAATTTTATTTTATTAGAATATGACAGAATCTCTTCAGAATGAGTATTATAATCTACATTCTTAACAGCAGCAAATAGAAATTCATATAGTTCACATCTATGCCAACACTTTGTATTATACAGCATTTTAATTTTTTGACCATTTAATAGGTATAACATGTATCTCATTGTCTTTACTTTTATCATTCTTTTGTAACTAATTATTGTGAGCACATTTTACGATTTTTAGTTTTTTTGATTTCTACCACTATAAAAATATTCTTATTCACTTTGTCAATTTCAATTCCTTTGTCAATTTTTCTCTTGGGGCTGACTTGATTTTCAGAAATTCTATCTTTTATTGCTCTGCCATTTGTAGATTTTGAATATCTTTTTCCATTCTGTTTTATAGATTGTGTGTGTTCAGGGTTCATTTTGAACATAAATTCTTAATTTTCTGTAATCTAATTAAACAAGATTTTTTCCTTATAGTTTGTGCTTCTGAAATTTTAAGAACTTCTTTCTTATCATGAAGGTACTTTCCACATTTACTACTGATATTTTTTAGTGTTACTTTTAACATTTAGTATCTAGTTCTTTTTAAATCAATTTTATTTTTTCCATATAATGAGATGGATTATACAACACCATATGCTACGAATTTATCTCTTATTCATTTATCTGTGGGGTTTCTTTAGTGTAAATTAAGTTTCTACATATTTTTTCTGTCTCTGAACTTCTCCATTCTACTGGATTATTGTCTATCTCTGTCTGATACTATACCATATTTATTATTATGGCTTTGTAATCCATCTAATTATTTGGATGGTCAATTTTATAAAATGAAGAGATTGTAATGTCACTTGGTCCAAATTTTCATCGAATGCCCAAATCTATTATAATGTCCCTGATGGATCAACTTCAACCTCTCTTTCAACAACTCTGTTGATACTTTCCCAGGCAATTCACTCTGTTGTTGATTAGGTGTCTCCACACATGATCTTTACAGTTTGATAAGGAATCTATTATTCTGTATCTCCCTTTCGCCATTCCTAGTTCCTCTGGAGCAAAACCAAAGGCTTGCTTCATCTAATACATGACAATTCTTTAATTAGTGTCGTGATCTTCATAGTCGTTTTTTTCTCTAGGTTTCATATCCTCAAGTACTTTATCTGTCTGCATGTACCTTGATTTTTACACATCTTAATTCTAGCTGCCCTCCTCTGTACCCAATCCATTTGGTCTTTGATCTGTTTAATACATTGTAAGTGTAACTGGGCAACAAATGATTCAGATGTGGTGTAGCAAATGTATAGTGTGGTAAAATTATACTCTCTCTTCATGTGGACCCTAAAATTCTATTGATGGGTATTCTTTCCATGACTCACTAATGCAATTCTTCAAAAATGGAACACATCTTGAAAAACAAATAAAAATGTATAGAAGTCTACTGTCTATCACCACAAAAATGTATCTTCATCACTTTTAACAGAGAAAGATCACAATGTTTTTAATGCAATTAAATTTATGATTTCCCCAATCTTCCTTTCATGAACTAATTCACAGAGACCTTTGGCTTGCTACTTGTCAAAACGTATACCAAGCTTTGTCATTTCTATGATCACACGCCCTAAAACTGCCATTAAACTTGCTATTTTACCTTATTACACAGGAGATCCAGTTTCTTTGGACCACTCCAAGTCAAATTGCCCATAATAATGTCCTGAAATGTCTCTGTGCTATTTTTAGGCAAGATTTTCTCACACACCATTCGGCTCTCAGCATGGAAATATCTGGGAAAGTATTAGAAGAATTATTGGCCCCCTCCAGGCAAGTGGGGAGAGAAATTTAAGAACCAGTGACAAGTTCCATGTATGGAGAACCCAAAGTGTGAAAAATCCAGTGAACCATATGACACACTGCTGCAGACCTGTCAGCTCATCTTCAGTGAGCTATTAAAGGATCAGTTTGCATCATATCCTCATGTAAATTCCAGCTGTGTGTCCGGAAATCCAGGCAGAAGTTCCAGCAGCAGCATGGTTGTGATATTCATTAAGAAAGCTCATTGTAATACATTCTTTTAGTTTTTTCCTCCATAAATTCTTGCTTACACTGCTTGAAAAATAAATACGTTTGCTGCTTTGAGCTTCAACATATTTCCCTAAGCAACTTCTAGTGTACTTTGACAAGCTGTCTGTAGGTTGTGTTTGGAGCCTCTAAGCAATTTAGCAGAATGAATTTAGAATCAACCTAGAAAACTGTTGAGCTTTGTCTAATTGTATACTAGCATAACTTATCTCATCCTTCAAAATCCAAGTCGAAGGTCATTTCCTCAATGATACCTTCCTCTCTGCTAGAATTAATGCTTTGCCTTTTCATGCTCCCTTCAAAGAGTTCACAACATGATTACAGTACTCTTTCATTCATTCGGAACACATCTGAGTTCTCATTGAAAATCAAATTCTGTGTTTGGTACCAAAAGTACAGAGTTGAACAAAATTTCGAACCCTTTGCTTTAAAGCTGCTTACTACCTAGTTGTGGAGCTAGACATAAATATGTGATCGCAACACAGTATGGTAAGTAGAAGAATGAAGGTATGCAGAAAAGAAGGAGTTCTTTACCGGAAGTGATCAAGTTTTCCTGGATTTGGGTCAGTTGAAGCCTGACAAATGAGACATTTCATTGTAGTCTTGAAGAGAGAATTCATCTGTGACCTAGTTTGTTTCAAATGTGTTGCCTTTTTCCTTGGGCTGGAAAGCATGAGTTCTCTGTCTCTGAATTACCACTGCCTAGTGAGGAAATGTATGTATAGGGAGTGCTCAATAACATCGGATATAGATAAGTATTTTTGTGCCAAGGACTATGCCTCCTTTAGGTGTAAATATTGAATAGCTTACCTTCAATAAAGTTTCCCTCCTACTCACCTACATAGATTAAAAGACATAGTTAAAAAACACCTCACTAAAATGTGGCAAGGAGGAAGTAGAACAAAAGCAGGAAGGAGGCACCCATTGCTTAAGATCAAGGCCCATAGTAAGGCTTTTTTTTCTACCCATCTGTCTCTGCCCTCCCTGACCGTTGGTGTTTAGGAGGAGCCCAAATCTCACAGAGTTCATGCAAGTTTTCCAGATGGGCTTTGCTTTCACAAGCAGCAAGAATTAAACATGTAAATATTCTTTTTCCTTCGTGACAGCTGCCCTTTATTTTTTTTCCAGAGGCTTTGCCTTGTGTCCTGTAACAGCAAATCCACCGAAGAGATTAATCCCATGATCATGGCTTAATGTGTGATCCCACCCACGCAGTACATCTGAGTTTAAAGCAGGCACCTACCACTCAAAATAGTGGCCTCACAGTGGGATTTTTCAGACACCATGGCAGTTCAGAGGGAAAAAAATGTTTGAATAGAAAGATTTCTTGATATAACTGTAATTTTTTTTAAAGCCTAGTCCAAACTACATTCATTGATTAAAAAACAAACAAACAAACACTTTATTTCTAGTGTTCAAGGAAAGAGGAGGGAGGGGTATAAATGGAAAAAGTGCCTCTTACGTGAAAATAGCTAGCTTTGTCTTCATTGTTTCATTTCCAATCACCTTCTGCCAAAACCACTCGTTCATCTAAGGATTTGGTCTTTCGTGATGTTAGATTCCAAAAGAGTTACTTTTATACTGACTCTTATATAACTCTAATAATTATTAACCTCAGAAATAATATCCATATGCTAGATGTTATGCTAGGCAATTTAGTTGTTTACTAAATACGTAACTAAACTTCTAAAGTGTGTATAGTCTTCTCGTATTACAGAGAAGAAACTGAGGTTCATTGAGTTGATCACATCACACAGGAAGCTAGTACTTGAAACTAAGTCTACTTAAGAATGAAGTCTTAGCTCATTTAATTAAATCACCCCACATTCCTAATATATATTTGTAAAGATATAGTTAAATTACATCAATTCATGACAATCATGAACCAGAGGTAGAAAAAGCAGAATTTTCATAATATTAGTAGGGATGGAGGAAATAAGCCGACAGTTAAGAACTTCAGACTCTTGCCAGCATCAGTGTGTGGGGAAGGGGGTAGATGAAAGTGCTGCCTGTAGAGGTAAACTGTTGCAGCGATAAGGGACAGTTTAGGCACAGGCTGTAGATGAACACAGGCAGAGGATAACAATCCCTGACATTGGCTGAGGAGATGCAGGTACAAAAATAAGTTAGGATTAGACACTTGTTAAAATACACAAACAAGCACGGTTCTTTTGATCATGTTAGGAATGTTAGTTTACCCAAGCAGTTCTGCTTTCAAGCAGTGCAGGGTGACCAGTGAACAGAACTGAATAAAACAGTACAAGAATGATTTGAGTTAGATCTTCACCTTTGGGGAACAGTATAGCTTTTGGGCCATGGCACACAGAGTCCCTACTATGGCTTTGTATTGCATTTCTGGAAATCTTCTGAATTTCCTAGTGCTGGGATGTGTTAGGGGAGGGGAGGGATGAATGGGGAGAAGGAGGGCATAAGTGCTATTCTGCTATGTGGGCATGTACCCAGAGCCTAAACTGGCGAGTATATGGGCTCTGAACCTTCTCCATTTCTGGATACCTTCTGACCCTCTACACCTGTATCAGACCCATAGGGGTAAACACATGGCTGGAGGGGTTCCAGGATGTGCGTGTACGATATCATACTACTTCTTGAGCAACCTGGGTTTTCAAAAGGAAATTCCCTAAAAAGCAAATCACTTACCTTCTCTAGCACAACCATTTTTTTTTTACTGAATTGCTTGAGATCAGCCCACGAGAGTGGTGTCGACACACTTATTTGGGGTAAGTTCCATTCACCTTACACAAAGAATAAAGATACTTCACATGCACTGATTAAACAAACAAACAAACAAATAAATATCTAAATACCACTTCTCTAGCCATTGCTCTAAATCTTCATCAATAAATCATTGTATTTCCATCGACCTCTTAATTTTGTAATACATTTTAAAATCAAATAGTTGGTAAACTCCTACACCCTGCAAAATTATTTACTTGGAGGACACTCTGCAGGGCATCATAATGAAAGGCTGGTGCTGAGTGTGCAGCCGCAGGACTCTTGGAAGTTGGGACATTTTTCTGGACCAGAAAATGTTCTTAAGCCCATTGTAGCTGAGCAGGAGTCAAGCTTGGTGGTACTATAGTAAATTAAGCACCTACCAGGATGTCTCAAAAGTTCTTTTTTTTCCCCATAAAGGAATGGTTTATAGCACTGAGTTCATAATTGAAACTAGATTTGAATAAAATGCATGTTCGGTGTTGACTAAAAATTTGTTTCAAGATTACTGTGACTACTTAGATTATATATTTATTTATTTCCTAATTTTGCTTTTATCATTTATTACAAGTGTCCAGGATGAGTAATAACATGATTTGTAGTACTTTGATTTTTTCTTTCTTGTGGGAGCAAAAAGAAAGCTGGAGTAGAACACTGAAGCAGAAATAATAAAATCTGTGAAGGCAAGGCTAATGCAGTGGGCAATGCGCAGCATCCACACCCTCAGAGAGGTTCGTTCGCCAAGGCGCCTCTGGCCCAGAGTGATGACATGCATTGAGGAAGTTCCCTGCATTTCAACCTCATTCTTGTGGCCCTAAAGTAGAGGCCATAATGTTTTCAGTAACACTGGGCATGGAGTTTTAAAGCAACAATACAGATCCACCAGAATCTTTAGGTCTGAAAAGTACACAGAGACCATTTCTGCTAAGTAACATTCCAAGAATCAGATGAGGTCAAAATTTAGCCACTGAATCATGTAGCCTAGTCATGGGTCATGCGGATAAACTCTGCCCTGGTCCAGGCCACAGCTCCATATGGACAATGATTTGAGGGAATTTTGACATAGCTGAAATATCTAGGCATAAGTTTTTCTCATCAAATGATAAATAGATCAACTGCTCTGAGAAAAATAGACCTTAACTGTCAAAATGTTATAGGTTATAATTTGCAGAAAAATGATTAATTCTATGTTGCATGATACGGCTCTATGAAAATATATTTTAATACATATCAGTATTCATGTTATATCTGCTTCAGGCACTAGTTTTATTTTCCTGGCTCTTGTAAGCATTTAAGTTTGTAACACCTGGGTCAAAACAGGGTTAGGTAGGCAAAGAAGTGAAACTGATGTGAAGTACATGCGAAGCAGTTAGGGGTAGATATTTGGCATCCCAAAACATGGATAACTCTAGGTTAACTGATAAAGTGCAGTGGGAGAACTAAGTTCATGAGTAACTTAAGAAATATTGAAATTAAAAATGTTAAAGGTTGAAATATTAATGGTATTATACATTTCCATATATTGCCCAATCTTAATTATCTTAACCAAAATATATTTTTTCAAATACAACAGAAAGTGTCATTGTCATCTAGAAACATGATTAAAATTGATTTTAGAGGCATGATTAAACATAGCTGTACTGTCACTAGGGTCCTGGAATGGAAGGAATAGGGCATGTATTGGCCCATGGGTAAAAGGGAGAGGGTCCATAATTTTTAAGGTAAAACAGTCAATTCAATTAAATGTCACCCAAAGGCCTTTCTTTTGAGACCAACTTCTTTATCTTTAACCTGACCTTCTCTCTGAGTGTTTGTGTGTAAATTGTTTATTGATACCATGTATGATAAAGGTCACAGCTAGTAAATATGCCCCATTTCATATTATACATCACTCAGGTCTAATGTTTCTGACCAAACCCCGAAGGAATGAATGTTAGTCACAGAGCACAGCATTAGGAAAATAATTGAATTTGTCTGGCTCTGAAGCATAAAATGATTTGAAGGACAAAGAGAACTAATCGTCTAAAAGGCCAAGTCAGAAAGAGAGGAGTGTTTTGAGAGTGTTTGTTTTGTTTTTCCCTAGAGTATGCCATGGCTTTATAGAATGTCACATGAAATATCTAGGTAAAGATATTAAGCAAAGTAAAGGAAAATCTTCACAGTTTGGTCTTAATTTTCTGGATATTTTTGACAAATTTACTTCAAAAGGGATGGTAAAGAGTAAAAAAAAATGAACTGACAGTCCTTAAATGAAAGGGTTAGTGTAACACTATTTCTGGGGCCATGGCTCTGTCAAAAGGATAAACGTAGCAGCCTATGAGGATAAAGTCGAGGTGGGTCTTTGTCACTTCACAGAAAAATAAATTACGGTTGCAAACTGAACCTGGTTAAAATCAGAGAACCATTTGCTTTTCTAGAATTTAAAAACTTGAGTCATTTGCCGGTTTCTTAATGTTTTCGGTATGGACTGCACCCCAAGTACAATTCTAAACACTTTAGATGTGCTCTTTTAATCTGTCCAATAACCGAAGGAGGGAGGTGCAATTATGCCCTGCCTTACGGGGGACAAACTGAGGTCCAGAGTATAATGGCCTGCCCAAGAACACACTCCTCACGGCAGGAATAGATGGAAACTTAGGGTTTGAATTCAGAGTCTCCGCCTGGTTGCCTTCCTCAGTGGGTTTCGGATCCAAATTTCTAGCACTCTGCATTTTCTCTGTGCAGCGTCTAGAGTGCCTAAAAACACTTGCCTTCTCAAAATTTATACAATTAATATTGGGAGAGCTAGAATCAGTTGTCAGAAGTACTTCTAACGTGAGGAAGGAAAGCCGCTCCTCTCTGTGTTTCCCCAGCAGAGAAAGAGGACCCAACCGACACCCACAGGCTCACACTGAGGTCAGCGGCAGAGGGACTAGGACCCAGGACATAACCTGCGTCTCAGGATGCCCAGTGCTCCCTCCACCACATCAACTGATTTTCGTTGATATTTCTTGACAGGTTACCATTTTCCAGGCACTATGCCAACATAATTTGTTTCATCTCATCATATTTCCTCTCAAAACACCGTGTATGTTTTCACACAAACTTTATGCACTTTAATGCTTAATTGGAAATCTTTTCTTTATCAAAGAACAGCAGCCACGTTTTTAGACCTATCTTTTTTTAGAGCAGCCATGAGCGTGGATGGCTGCATGGTAAATAAAGGTGGACGTAGAGAAACGTCAGTGGAAGGAGACACACAAAGCAACCCGACACAAACATCTTTGCTCTTTCTTTGCTCTGAAGAATATACTAATTTAGCTGAGATTCAGCTTGATCCTCCCTGTTTCAGTCCATTTCCTGCCTTCTTCTTACTGCACCCTCATTTTCCCAAAAGCAATAAAACTTATCTAGGGTGACTTGCTCATGTTTTAGA
Organism: Mormoops blainvillei; assembly: GCA_004026545.1. Lineage (NCBI taxonomy): Eukaryota > Metazoa > Chordata > Mammalia > Chiroptera > Mormoopidae > Mormoops > Mormoops blainvillei. The sequence continues at coordinate 73,251 of PVJD01002629.1, read as the reverse complement.
CATTTCTCAGAATACCCTTAATAATATAACCATCATGGGATCACTGTTGTCCCAATTTGTTTGTAATTACTGTCTTTATTGTATATTATCTAGTTTCCCTTAATAGAACAGAAACTCTCCAAAAATTGTTGTGATAGCAGTAGTATTATATAAATATATTATACAATATTTTGACTTTTAAAAAGTAAATTTATTTTAAATTTTATTTAGTAAATAACTACTTTGTGTATACCATGCTCTTGTAATTTTAAAAGTTAGCCAATTGATCAAAGTTTCATCTTCTGACAGTTTTATATATGTGTATATATATATATATATAAATACACACACACACACACACACACACACACACACACATATACAGTTGATCTATCACATTTGTCCTAATTTCCCCCCACTGCTCTCTCCAGCCCCGCCTGCCTCCAGCTCCCACAGTCAATCCCCGCCCTGTTGTCCATGTCCATGGGTGATTTATACTTGTCCTTTAACTAGGACCTGCCCCTTCTTGCCTCCCTTATCCTTCCTCCCTGCCCACTCTGGTCCTTGTCAGTTTGTTCCTTGTTATATAATTAAAAAGTCCAGACATGTAGGTTTTTGAGAGTAAAATATCTATTTGTATTATTGACTTTTCCTTGACGTGTTTGTACCTTGAGGAATAATAGTCTAATGGCAAGGGCCGAAATGCATTCATTTTGTTAACTAAAACTCACAATGAATACAATTTGACCTTAAAATATAAAGTAATAACAGCTATGGGAAGAAAGCATATTGTCATTATTAGTGGAAAGCTTATATTGATATAAGTACTAAAAGGTAAAAATACCCCTTTTTTCCTCATAAGATTTTCTTTAAAGATCAACCTTTTTGAAAACAATCTGAAAAGCACCCTTTGGATTTTCTTTGTTATTCTCTTTGTTACCTTTACAAGTTTCTTTCAGAAAGTACTAATTTTATTTTAAAGCTTTAATCAATATTTCACATGGTGAAATCTTTTTCTTTGACACAGTGAATTATCAAAACATTTTTTTCTTGCCCAGGCGGCAGCTTTGAGTTGTGACTGACAATAGATCTTGCGGATACTGTTCTATCTCTGTAAAGATTAGATCAGACACCATGGGGATTCCTTTTCGTGTTTGTGGCTCTTAAATCAGCTGAAGCAACACACAAATTTCTCCATTCTAAAGATAAGTTTTCCTCAGTGGTATGACTATTGTTGACCGCATTTGGTTTTCATTACTTCAAAAACAACACACAGTTGTGCAGTTGGAAATTGTTAATTGGATATATACTTTTTTGACTCTTTCCTTTTCTTTGGAAGTAGTTGTCTCCAAAAACACAGTAAAATTTCCTCATTTATATATTGCCTAATATATATATATATTAAAGGAGGATAGCCTTTAAATGGCATCTGCAATTAAATCTCTCAGGTAAAAAAATTAATCTTTTATTCAGTACAGTCTTCCTTCCTTCCTTCCTTCCTTCCTTCCTTCCTTCCTTCCTTCCTTCCTTCCTTCCTTCCTTCCTTCCTTTTCTTTTCTCCTTCCTTCTTTTCTTTCTTTCTCTTTTTCTCTTTCTCTTCACGGTGAGAAGTTTATTAGGGAAATATGAGAGGGAGACACCCCAAGTGACAGAAAAAGAACTCTGAAAATGTTCCTTTAATCCAAGCAGGGACATAGTCTTGACCTTCCCAGAAGGACAAGAAATGGTGGGTTAGCAATAACATTCTCTGGCAACCACTTTACCAGGACATGAGTGTCCCAGCCAGGGCTTTCTGCGACACCCAGCAAAGGTAGGGGTGGGACAAAGACTGTTTATAGAATCCATGTGGAGGCAATGAGAGCTGTAAGAAAGTTTTGGAGAGAGAGAGAGGGAGGGAGAGAGGGAAAGAGAGAGAGAGATGGGAGGCCCTTAACAAGGAGTCCCAGGCTTTCAGCTCTGAGCACCTCAAGTACATTGACAAATCATTCTACAAAATGTCACTGCAAAGGTAAAATGCCTATTATTTTCAAGAGCTCTCCCAGACTTCTCCCCATGCGCCATATCACACAGCCACAGGAACATGGCAGAACCCAAACACAACATTTCTGAAGAAAGAAAAGCCAGAATAAGCCCTGTTTCTCTTTAAGGAGAGAGGAAGGAGTTGAAGGCTACTGGGATCTTTCCCGCGTAGGCCCGTGTTCTATAAAGCAATTTCCCAGCAGAAGCCTGGCACAATTCCAGGTGAAGGTCTCAACTTTTGTCACCTGTTCTTCAATGTACTCTATTCTCCATTCCAGCGCTGCCGATTTCTCAATTCATGATAGAATGTTGAATGGCAACATTGTCGAATGAGTTGAGAAAGGCCCGATTTTCTTGATGCTGCTGGTGATGACCTCAATGTACTCTGAGTTCTCTCAGTCCTGGTGAATTTGCTGCACAGCGGATCCTCTTGTCCTGCCATGGCTGTCACCAAAGAAACCAAACTTTTTTTCATATCTCTTTATCTCTGTTTCCATAGCTATATCTATACACTTTTTTAAGAAGAATTACCAACTGTTCTGAATGCAGAAGTGGCAACTTGGTGTTCGGTTTACAGCTAAAAATAATTTCTCTTTCTCTCTCTCCTCTCTCTCTGTGTCTCTTTGTCTCTCTCTCTGTATTATTAGCTGTTTTCTAGTTAGTTTTGTGACAGTAAAAGTCTTTTTCTCCATGAAGGCATTATGGAGACCTATGGTACACTAGTTAAGAGCAGTCTGACACTAGACTTTTGTGGTCAACAATCCCGTCTCCACCACTCACTTGGTATGAGACCATGGACAAGTCATTTAAGTTCTCTGAATCTTATTTCCCTTGTATCTAACATTGCCTGACTCATTGGCTGGGTGGAAAGGTTTAATGATACAAGCTCCACAGACAATCCTATTATTGACACATAATGGGTGTTTTTATATATATTAGCATCATTATTAAGTATTTGGTAAGTCTAATGTATACAGAGACAGACATTTGCCTAAAAATGGCTTATATTTATTTAACAAAGGAAGAATTTATTTTCCTCACATTATCCCCCAATTTATGTCTTTGAGTATCTTATTAGCTTTTTTTCCAGTGCGGTCTAATAGGTAAAATAATATTGTTTCCTACGAATTCAAAGCAATCGGGGCGCAACAACTATGGCTTTCTGTGAGTAACATTTTAAACATGAATTTTCTTAAGCAGTCGATATTCTTTCAATATTAGGTAGCATCAGATTTTTATGATTTGAATATTCTGTGACCAGCTGATCAGAAGATTCTTAGAGAAAACAGCTAAAGCTGGTAGGTTTCAAGAAAAATGTACAGTTGGGCTGTGAGGGAAATTTGCTCCTGATTCAGCTAATACGCATTAGGCTCTGTTAAGGGACGCAGTGACTGTCCAAGTTATTGATGACCATCTGGAGGCTTCCCTGCTTTAGAAGAATTGGGTAAGTAGAAGATGAAATCATTTTCTAAAGCTTGGCCCACTGCCCTGCTCTCTCTTCACCTGACCATTCAGACGGTGGGCATATATGAGCAAGAAAGAAAATGTGAAGCTGAGATGAAAAATAGGGTTAATGAACCATGGAGATGTGTAATACAAACAGAACCATTTTAGCAAAGTAGAGTTTGCATTTTTTGCTCCATAAACAATCATCATACACTCCAGATATTAGCTAGCTTTTAAAATTTTAATTAATTTGAAATGTTAAGTGGATCGCAGGTATCTACCTCTTGGTTGAAGGCTGGAAGGAAGTTAATAATGAATAGAACTTCTGGAAAAGGGAATTTTTCTGTATCCAGGAAATCGACACCCATGGGAAATTTTTTATATCATTTTAGTACTTTTGATGAGGGTCAAAATTATTTTTTTATGTAATTCGATTATTGCCATTCTATGTCATAATTTTCTGCACAAGGATTCAGAAAATATTCAGGAGAGCTAGTGGAGGACAGAAATACATTTTTAAAGAGAAAAATGTATAATATAATTATCTGAAAAAAATATTATGGAAAAAGACTGAAAGGGCATTTTAAATAAGATCCCTTTTTCCCCTTGACTAGAATTCTTCCCAGAATTTCTCTTCTATGGGTATTATTATATCCAAAGTCTTACTTTAATTTTCTGAATGAAGACTTTTTTTAAGGATGTACAAGTGGATTCTTTAATAATGACCCTCTTTGCTTTGTTAAGACCCCTAAAACTATGACTTATTCCTGTCATGTATAACCACCAGCAGGTGAAATACAGCCATCTGTCCAGGTTGGTAAATCTAAATCAATTCCACTCAAAGAGAAATATTTTGTTTGATTCTAAACAAATCATCTAAAGGCAAGATTCTAGGTCAATAATAATCAGAAATTTGATTTAAAACAAACAAAAAAGTGAAAAAAGTTCTACCCTTTTTCTCTCATCACCATCTGTCTGGAGAGTGTGTTTCTAATTTATATAGTTTAAGGTGAGCCAGGCAATATCCTTTCACAGGGACCACTTGCAAGTTTATGCCACAGTGAGGAGCCCACAAAGGTGAACAGTTGCCTCACCCTGTGATGCTAAAATGTACCTGCCATTCTCCACCTGCAATTCCTGTCTCCCCATGGGGCCTGTTCTCAGGGAAATGTTACTAAAGCTTGGAGCCTAACTGCTTATAAATGAGCTTTCCTGGAATAAACTCAGAAGCTTTTTATCCTCCTCACTGACAAGTATATCACAGTTTCTTAAGTTTCTTAGTCTGGGAATAACTATCTTCAACCACAGTCCATCAGCTCCTAAAAGTTATAAAGTTTTTATACGCACACACACACACACACAATGGATTTATGTTATGTTATAAATCATGTTGGTGAAGGTTTAAGAATCTCATGTCTTCAGTCCAAAAGGCTATTTTTAAAATATTTAGAATAAATCACTAAGAGGAAACTATAAATGTATAAAATTATTGAATATTCTTTTAGAGGGAGTATAAAAATTTTATCTTTGAAAGAAAGGAAATCTTCCGAAATAAAATGGTGTCTGATAAAGGGATATTTCCCATGGACAGTTTTTAGGGGTTTCTGGAACACATGTATTGAAGCTTATGAGGGGCTTCCCTGTGTACACACACACTATCACATTGCTGTTGGTGTCAGATATGATGCATTGCTGTAGTTTTGCAAAGTCATGCTCTGTATCTTTGTGAAATGAATCACAATTCAAAAAGTCAATGCCTTTTTTTAAACACATGCTTGAAATTATGGTGACATATCTGAAATATGGGGACATGAGATGACATCTTATATTAAAGCTATCTTGCACATCACATAGTATTTCATAATTATACATAGAAGATCCAAGTTTGTGTGTATCTTGGAATCTTGCCTTTCTCAATTTTTTAAAAGGCATGTGCACTTCTGAGTGTCTTTGCTAGTTCCCTAATGATAGATTATGCTAAAAATTATAAAAACGCTAATGTCTATATAAAGGATGAGCCCAGATAACGTTTAATTGGTTTGGCTATACGAGACTTGTTAATTCTTTTATCTGAAAACTATGATCCGATGGCATTGTTTCTTTCCTGGGTTCCTGCTTCACTGGACGGCTTTCCTGATCATCGGCTTGGGGAGCCCCCTGCGATGTGCTGGCCCACTTGCAGGTTTTCAGTGGTATTACAAATACATAATGTTTTGCCATTCTATTCATGCTGAGGGCAGGGACAATGACTCCCTGGGTTGCCAGTTTATACCCTAGAGCCCCACAGTGTTCCTGGACCAGAGTAGGTGCTCAAAGCCTATTTTGGGTGATTGAGAGAAGGAATGAGGGCCACCCTGGTGGCTAATCCCTGAGAGATCCACACGTCCACCAATTTATGAAGAGGTTACAAAGACGAACTTCCTGCTAGCCTTGCCGCGGCTCCATCAGCCGTGCCTTGGGTTCCCTTGATTGCCGTCCAAGATGGAACCCTTCTGATCCCCTCTCTTCCCCATATTCTCGGTCGAGCCAGTTGTATATTCTCTTTAGCATGACACAGCATTTTTCAGCTCCTCAGTTCCCAAACACTCCTCTATGACTCTGCAAGCTACAGTCTATGATTAACTAACACTCATAATCACAACCATGGTCTAATCAAAGGAAGTGATCTTCACTGCTTCCTTTAACTGACAATGCCTGTCCCTGTAAATGTTATTTTTCCTTTTAGATGGAGGACTGCAATACCCTACAACACACTTTTCTCGGGGTTCAGACATGAATTTGACCTTCTCCTCATTTGCCACTCACAGATACGCACTCCTCCATTCTCAGAGAGAAACCTGGCATCGGTGGCCGTAGACACACCATAAAAGATTATGTAAGTATATTCATGGTGGAAATCCCCATATGATTCAATTTTTACTTTATTTTCCTTTGTAAATTTCTTCATTGTTTGAATTTTTAATTCTGTGCATGTATTATCTTCCCCCCAAAAGCTATTTTTTTACTTATCTTTTTCAGTTTTATTGAGATGTAATTACACATATAACATTGTTTAAACTTGAGGTGCATATGTTGAATTGATTCACATATATTGCCAAATGATTACCCCATTTTGTTAACACTTCCATTGTGTCACATAATTAGCATTTCTTTTTTGTGGTTAGAACATTTAAGATCTACTCTTTTCTTGACCTTTCACTATATAATTTATTATTATTAAATATAATCATTATACTGTATATTAGATCTCCAGAACATAATCATATTATAACTGGAAGTTTGCGCCTTTGACCAATAACTCCCAAATTCCTCACACCCAGGCCCTGGTGGCCACCACTCTACTCTGTTTCTATGAGTACAACTTTTTAGATCCCACATATAAGTGAAATCATATAGCACTTGTCATTGTGTCTGACTTATTTCGCTTAGCATGACCCTCTCTGACTGCACAATCTCCCCCAGGTGTACCACTGCAGTGGAATCTGGTGACATGGTGCAGTGGGCTGCGGCATGCAGGTGCACAGCTGACAGGTGGGGGTAGCTACAGGTGAGTGCAGTGGTACACACCCATGACAGAAGCCAGGGCCTGATCTGGGGCCACAAGCAGCTGCAGGGGCCTGGCTATTGGCCTGCTCTCCTGCGGTTGCACACACCCCTGGGAGTGTGCACTGTAGTGGGGGTCAGTGAAGAGGGCCTTGCCAGGGGCATGCAAGTGCACAGATGGAGGGGCTAGCACTGAGTGTGCACATGACAGTAGGAGGTCTGTGTGGCTTCTTTTTCTGGTGTAGCCACAGAGGTCTAAGCTAGCTGCCAGGGTGGTTTCTGGGGCTTCCAAGGAGCAGGGAAGAGGAAGTGGGGAGGGACTTAGGCTGACATCCGTGAATGTGAATGTCTGTACAGCAAAGGCTGGGATCTCCTTAGAGTGTCTTGGGCACCTGTGGTGGGCCACGGTTCCTTCAGGGGTGAAGGCTGTTGGGTTTGTCTATAGACCGGGTTGCTATGAACCACATTCCTATTGCCTAGCTTCTATTAATAGCCCTGCTTCTTTTCTTCCTGGTTTCTAGCTGTCTTTACAAGGCTCTGCTTTTTAAAAACAAAACAAAACAAAAAACCTGGAGTTAAAAGTAATACATATTGTTTATTCATTCAAATCTCCATGTATATAGACACAAAGAACCCAGTGGTGACCATGACAGAAAAAACTCTTTCTCTCATGTAACCTACCTTCTAGTAGAGAACAAATAGTAAACAAATAAATTTTAAAATATATAAAATTAGATAAAGATAAGTGGTAGGGATTATAAATAAAGCAAAACAAAGTGATGAGAAAGGGTGCTTTTTTATATTAGTGTTATCATGAAAATAGTTCTTTGATAGGGTGGAAAAGCCATTAATGAAGCTGTTCAGAAATAGGTGAATACATAAGAAAGACATATGTGAGCAAGCTTTAAACAGCTAGGAGAAATGTCCTTGATACAGCTTTTTTTCTTTTTTTCTTTCGTTGCTTCTTAGGGCTGTAGTGGACAACCATCCAACAAAGGACACTCTTCCCTCAAAACACAGATAAATATGATAAATATTACATTGTTTCGTTTAACATAAAATTTAGACATTATAAGAATAGGTCTGTGGTCAAGCGTAATTATTTATATGGCCTTTCAATAGTCTCTGGTTTGCAGCCTTTAGCTACAGAAAAATAATGCCCTCTCTGGCAAGACATCACTGCATTTTAAGATTCCTCTTCTTACCACCAACAATGAACACCCCATGTGATTTACTATGATCAGCTATAATTCTGATTAAAAAAGACATTTCTATATTCTAAAATGGCAGCATATGTTTGAATATTTGATTCACCAAAAGAGGTACATATTAATTCACAGGCAGTCATTCTGTTTTTTAGTTATTGTATTCAAACAGCACGAGTGTCCTTGGACAAAATAATAGAGAAACTAGCAAACCAGAAAAGAAGCCCTTTCTAATACAGAAGGGAAAATAAAAGACATTGTCAGGCTTTTTTTATTTAATATAGGTTATAATTTGACTTTGGAGAGCCACATTAACAAAATATTTTTATAGACAAGTTAAAAAGGTGATTTTCTATAAATCATCGAGAAAAAAATATAGTTTCCATCCATGCATTATATCAGCTATATGCCTAGGGAAGCAAGTACTGATTAGGGCTCCTTTAAAAGGGTCATTAGTTTAAGCAGAAGTCATGTGGCTAAGAAAGTCATTTACTATTTTTTCCGGTAGAATATTTTCTTAATGCATGGTACAACCTATGCGATATGATGAGAGCAATTTCACTTTCATTTTATAGAAAAGGGTAAAAAGAAAGGCTTTAAGAGCTGTCATTTAAAGAAAATAAGCCCACAGTTATTCAGAAATAGTCTTTACCATAATTATTAAATAAAAAGAGAAATCCATTAGCTAACAAAGAGATGGGCTAAATACACACTGATTACTTCACAAACACAGTACACCTTAAATCTTGAAAGAACAAAGGTAATTTTGTTAAGTGAAGTGTCCTTTCTCTCAGGACTATCTTTTTTAATTGACTTTGGTTTGACAAATAAATAGGGTCAAAAAACAAACAAACAAAAGACACCTGCTGGATTTGCTTATTAAAACCTTCTTATAACAGCAAAACAGTGATAAATATGTGAAACTGAATCATATTAGCTCTGTTAAAGTTCAATGTACACTTCTTATAGAAGAGTGTTTACTAGGTTATCAGGATATATATTTTTTCTAGCTTTTAGGTAAAAATACTTCTAGCATAGTTCTAATCAATTTAGTTCAAGTCAGAGCAACAAGCCTATATTAAGTACTTTCTCTTTATAAAGCAGGTGCTATGTAAAATGTGGGATATGAAGATGCTAAGACTCGACAGCTGGCCTCTAAGGAACTGGAATCTAGTGTGGGAGAAAGAAGTTTAAAGCAATTAACCATAAAGAAAGACATAATGTATTAAGTGCTGTAATATAGCTACTATGTGACAGGATAGTAGAGCAAAAAGAAGAATTAATTCTGCCTAGGGAAGGAAAAAGATTCCTGAAAGTGGCTTTTGAGCTAATTCTGTTTGAAAACTTCAGATTTTGATAGGTATCTGACTTTTTTCCCTGTGTCTCTAACTGTTCTTTTTATGCGTTTTGGCCAATGAGTCCAACCACCAATGTGTTAGTAATTGTTTAAGAAACTGGGGATACAAAAATGACTGGAACATGACTATTGATTATGCTGAATGCCTTTGCAGTGATCACATCTCGTGTCTGTCACTAGACCAGAAATCTCCTAATTCTCAGTGCTACGTTTCCAGTTTGCTTTCTAGATATCTCATCCTGGGTGCTCTGCCGCTACCACAAACGACAGATTTCTAAAGTAAAATTTATTTTCCCTCTAAACCTACATCTCCAATTTTACAAATATAAAATGAACATCCAACATACACCTTGTTCAAGCAAAATCATTCATCTACTCATTTAAATTTGACTTCCAGAGTCATCAGTTACCTCCGCTGAGATTCTCATCTAGGCTCTTCATGGTCCGCGTATGACACAAAGCACAAGATTATTACCAATCAACGTCTCCTTAGGTTTTCAACAGGAAGCGAGAGCCTCAGTTCAGGACCGCTTTCTTTTTTTTTTTTTCATTTCTCATCCCACCACACATACACAGATACCTAAAACTGGCAGAATTTTCCCCTAGTCTGTAGTGTAGAGGGTCTTCTTACATCCTAATTTTGATATTTCCCCTCACGTACACCATTTCTAATAGGACATTTTCAACACTACATTACTGAGGTGAGGCTTGAGGGTGCACAAAAGCCAGGAACTAGCTCTTTTTTTCTTTTTCTCAAATCCCATTCTATGATGATGAACACACTGTTCGGTTTAAAAGATTAAGGTGGAAATTACAGGAAGGAAAAAAAAATTCTAATAATAATGCACAACACCCAGCTGTATTTTAACCTTTTTGTGCTTACTTCCTCATGAACAAAATAAGAATAGTTTTATCTATCCATCACGGTTATAATAAAGATTAAATAAGAAAAATGAATGAACAGCACTTATTATTATCATTCTTCTTCTTCTGATAATCAAAGACTTCACCACTAACACCTACTTAAAAGATGGTAGTTTGTTGCGAAAAGGAGCCCCTGAACATTTAAGTATCAGTTATGAGTAGAGTGGCCACGAGGATCATCACCAAAATGTACCTCCTACAAAATTAGTGAATATTGGGGCTGAGGGGCAGGTGATTCTGGGCAACAAGGTATCTTGGAGAACTGGTCAGACATCTTGATTAATTGCCATTTTCGAAGAAGCAGTAAGGGTACCGCAATATCGCGAATGCATACCAGACTTCCGAATAAGCTCGCATCCAGCACAGTGCCAAGCCAGCAAGGTGAGCAGCTGTAAACTGGAGGTACTTACTTTGCCTTCTAAAGTCATCAAAATGCTTAGCCGGCCAGCAAATGATAACAATAAACAGCTAACCACCCATGAAACAAGAAATCAGAATTTCCTACTTGTGTGCATACTTAAGCTAGGAAAGATGCCAGTCAATGAGCTTAAAACAAGGAAAAAAAAATGCTGCGGCCATGAGGCAACTGCGCAATGGCATTTAGAATCTCCATTAAGACCCAGGGAAACGTGCCCAGTGCTTTACACAGTGGAGGGGAGCCATGACTCTGGGAGGCTCTGGGAAATGAGCTTCCTGTAATAAGCAGGGCAATTAACCTAAAGCAGACTCTGGCTGCTAAGCGGGGTAGAAGTGCCTTTGTTTGATCAGGCAAAGGCTTCCCTGGTGTGGTCCTGCTGGAACTGTTCCAACAGATCTGAGTTGCCTGGGTTCCACAGCCCTCACTGCCCTCACCCCCACCCCACAGGAGAATTCTAAAGACCTCACTCAGGGTGTTCTGAGTGCCCAGCTGTACCGAGAGGGCCCGTATAGGAGTGGCTTGGAAAAGGCATACCTCATTCTGTTGGGGAGGGAGGGTGGAGTTCTTAGCCCCTCCAGATCCTGGGTTTAGCTCACAGTTCAATTATTTACTGAAAGTGAGAAAGAAAATCATGTGTTTTAGCCTTTGATTAAAGAGAAGGTAATGTTTTGTTAGCAAAGTCAGCTGCAGAGATTCAGTCTGAATGTGTCTGGGCTGCCGCTGAAAGGTCTTGATTTGGCTAATCACAGAGGTCTTTCTTGAATACTAACTAAGGAGTCCAAGCAGAACAAATTCATTTCTGATGAAGTCTTGCAGCCGACAACGTGGAATAATTTGAATCACAGCCTGTAAAATTTGAAAATTTGATCAGGATGGAATTAAACGACTCCCCAAAGTGATTTGGCAAGTCTATTTTCACCAAGTCATTGCAGTGAAAGTGGGTAGCCCATGAAGAGCCACAGTCATCTGCCGTCTTACTCAGTGCCCCTGCTGCCAAGAGGGATTCTGAGGGACATGCTATGGGAATATGTTTGCGAGCCCAGGTCAGACTTAAAGATGTGGTATAACACTCACACCTTCTCTCCACTACCATTTATGTCTCCATCATTTTCAAAGGTGTTCAGACCTATTTAGGATCCGTTTATGCTAGGCCCACCTCTTGAGGGTGATGATACTTTTACATTTATTGCCATCTGTATGAAACATAATTTCTTCCTATTTCTCTTATACTTTACAACTCATACAGTTTAAAGAGTACCATGTACATGGAGAAGAAATTGAAAACTGGCATAAAAGCATGAACTCCAACCTTGAACTATACTAATCCCATGGTAAAAATTTTCTTCAGGTGACCTTGATGACATTGAATACTTCACTTCTGTTCTCACAGCTCACTGGTCAGACAACATCAACTTGGCTTCCTGAGGTCAGAGCAGGGGTTAGGGGGTGGTGCAAAAGAAGGGACAGAGACTTCTCAAGTTCACAGTCTAGTAGCTGTGAATTCTGCTGTTGAAGCAATTTGTATCATGATGGTAAATAGTTTCTTTGGCTTTTGCAAGAAAACATTAAAAATCAGTATTAGAATATTCTACTACAAAAAGGTAAAACATCTGAAAACATTTCTTTTAATGTTATGGTCTGCTACTTTGTCTCTCAGGCATAAGGCATGATGAAGACAGTTTCTGAAAATGTTACACAGGGCATAGCTAATGCAGCTTTAAAGGTCATGTGTGGTGGTATCGTGAGGGTTCAGAATGCAGTTTTTGCAAAGGAAAGGAAGGTAGAAAAGAAAAAAAGAGTATCCGAGATACATACCATGACAAAAAAATACTGAGATTCAGAGAAATGGGGTGAATAGGAGATTTAAGAACACAGTAAGGAGGTGATTCAAGAAAATTCAATATAAAAATTGCTGCATTTTTTGCAACCAACATAATGTATATATTATAGATTCATCTTAAATTTTACTAAATACCTGGTAACAAACAAAATATTATGCCAACAGCCAGGATTCAAGTGCTTGACCCAATGGAACTGCGTCTTACTTCAAGTTAATTTTTTTTAGTGGGATCACTTTTGAGTGTTTGCTGAGACAGGCAAGGGACTCCGCCGCCTAAGGTGGAAGCCAAGGGGACTGAAGCCTGAGAGTTATATTTACTTGCAAGTGCATGAGAGAATGCTTATAGTTTAAAACATTCTCTAAATTCAAAGAGAATGCTTTTTAAACTGGGCTTTGCTCTTCTGAAATACCACAAAAATTCCTAGGGCAGAAGGAAGTCCATCCTTTTTTATTTTTTTTCAACTGGGCAACAATTCATTCAGAGATAAGCATGGAAGCACGGAGATGTGGAAATTAGGTCAATTCATATGACATATTTTCTTTTCATATTCATACCTGTGTCGGTAACTTGCTTTTGCAGATGCAATGGCCTAGATGATGAAGTGCAGTCTTTTCCCTGCCACCTACCTGTGGTTTAAACTATTTTTTAAAAAGCTCTGTTTGCATATTGTTTTATATATGCATGCATATATTTGGTATAAGTATATGTAAACAAACCATGTATATATTATCATTTATATTGTGAAACATGAGACACATACAGGAGTTATTGAATGAAATTGTGTTTATTCTGAGTCACATAGTACCAGAATACAAAAAAAAGAAGTTTGTCTCCTCTACAGAACCTTATGTCAGCATTAATTTAAGGAAGAGAAGATTGTCTTTAATAAGTTTGAAAGCAATGTTTTGCATGCAGTTACATTTAACAATCACATTTTCTTATTTGCTATAAATTGTGGGAAAATGCACTGGAAATGGAAATCTTCTTTTAGGCAAATTGGAAGGCATTCCAAGTACTATGCAAATAAAATGATAGGCCCGTTTGTCTTTGTTTTGCTGGAACAAATATGACAAGTCACTTGCTATCTCCTTGGCCTTAGGATATCCAGCTGGAAATAGATCTATTCATTTTAAAGTAATTCAGAGAATTGGTAACATCTATAACTAATACCATATATGTTTATGACATTTCACTTATACATTGTAATGGCAAAATTAAAGAGAGAATATTTTGTTTTTCTAACATTCTCATGTTGAACCCAGAGCTAAAGAAATATTGATTATTAGAAAGATTTTGGATCCTTTGGAAAACATCAGTAAATACTTTGAGAAATATCTATAGACTTTGCAAATTTCTGGCAAATTGACTCCAGCCTATATACTGCCTTCAATCATGATAAAATTGCCTATTTCATGGGTTATATCTCTTCTGTTTGGTTTCTCTGTGGTGCTTGTAACGGTTCACAGACCCTTTCTTAAAAATCTTTCTTCAGATCCCATGAAGCCGTGTTTACGTTCTCTCCCATCGGCATGCCTTCTTTGTTCCCTGTTTCAGTCTCCCTTCCCCCTACTGCTACCAAAACGGGGCCCTCTGCCAAGTTTCTGTTCTTCTATTTCTGTGTTTTGTCCCTTACACTTTTCATATACTCCTATGGCTCCAAATTTTACTAGTATGTTGAAAATTTCTTAAACTAGTTATTTAGCACCAGACCGCTACATGGTTCCATTTCCAATTTCAGGTCCCCATCCACCAGCTCTGTTGCTAGACTGAAGAGGTCTGTTTGCCTGCACATATCAAAGTCCTATAAGTCACGAAGAGGAGTTTGCAGCCTAGAAAATAAGAATTTATTAAAAACGCGGTGTACTTCTGGAGTCACAGGTGAGCTCAAACTCAAAGACCTGTCTCTCCAGTGACTTCCAGGGGATGGATTTTATAGGGAAAAAATCATTAGTCATGGTGACCAATAGAGTTGTGGGCTCTACTGATGGGTTGGTGCTAGGGTAGTGGGTAATTGATCATTGCATCTGGGCCTGATGTCAACCATGGAGCTGCTCTGTCCAATTTTGTAAGACTTTATTCTGTGAGATCATTCTGCTTTCCAGAGTGCAGAGCTAAAACACAGCTGAAGCCAAGTTATTATGTTTAATTCTGTCTCAGTAGTCAGTAGGCCCCGGGCCTTTTCCCTAAGACTACTGGTTGTTGACCAGAGTCTCATTGTCCTGAGGGCTTAACTATTAAACAAGGGTGAGGAAGGTGGCTTGGCCAGGGCACTAGGTGAAGCCAGTTTGAGTCAAAGAAAAAAAATCAAAATAAAAGGCCAGATTAAAGAAAATATAATTTCTGCATGTTTACCGCTCCACATATATATCCCATGTAATTTTTCTGACTCCCAGCCCTTTCTGATTATCTGGGCTTAAGCAACAACTCTTGCTTGCTGCATTTGCTTCTAGATTTTTTCCCTTAATACAAATTGCCTCTCTAATTGAAACCTCCTGGCTCCAAATCAATACACTTAATATATTCAACTAGCTCCTTAATAACTCTATGTTAAAAATTTTCTTTTTAAAGATAGCAATTTAATTTATCATACACAAAGCTCTTGATATACTGCTCTCCCACTCTGATCCTTTTCTGGTGTTCTTTGCCTCAGTAAATTGTATCACTCTCCATCTTGTTTCACAAACCAAAAACAGGGGAATTGTCTTTGACTTACCCTCATATGCAAAAAGCCTAACCAACTCTGTCGATTTCCTCAAAACTGCCATTGTCTTTCCTCACACTTCCACCATAGCCTCCTATTTTCTCCACATAAGCACTTTTTCTTCCCTGCTCCATTTTCTTTAGGGAAAGTAGACTCAAACTTCATTTCTGTTCTCTTTATCTGAAATTTTAGTCATTCGTAAAAGCTTAGCTTACCATCATCTTCTTTTTTAAATGTTTTCATGATTCCCACCAACCATCAGATTTTATCTAATTTTGAAGTGGCCATGTGAAAGGACACTATGTGCTTCGATTACACCCATTTCACAAATGTGGGACCTATGGCCTAAAAAGAGAAACTGTATACTCAAAGCCACCTATCTAGTCAGTAACAAAATTGGACTTTGAAACCTGGTTTATGTGACTTAAAATTTATCTTGATCTGTAATGTTGTCTTGCAACTGTTCAAGGCTGGACAGTTTCACTTGGGATTCAGGGAGATAGAAGAAAATTTGTGGGGCTGTGGGGACACCTCACGTGCCTTTATTCTGGGGCTGGGCAATCCACACACACTGCAAGGCACTTGTTGCACCGCCGGAAGTCCCAACTCCCTTATATACTAAATACACACAAAGCTGGCAGGGTGCCCAGATATTATATAACAAAGTGTGACTTTGCACATGTAGTCCCATTCTCAAGACTATGGGAAGACTGTTTATTGGCGCAGTGAGGGGGCCTGACTGACTCCATTTCCCCTACAAATACCATGTCCCTCAACATTCAGTCTTTTCCCTAGCACATTAGTGATACTAATATGTCATTACTCTTGTGCTTCCAATCTTTCATATACTCACCTGGAGCAGAAAATCCTTGGGAGAGAAATCATTGCTTCATTCATTCACTTAACAAATGTATTCACTGACAACCTGGGCACCTAGGAATACAGTGCTGACATGTCAGATTTAATGAATAAATACCTGTCTCTAGCATAAAACATACTGATTCAGAAGATCTTAGTAATTATTAACAAATGATAAATATGCTTTATTTTTATTTTAACACTATTAATACTCCTTATAAGATATATGATTTCATAAGTCTAGTTATTGAAATCTTGGAAAAATAACTTACAGTTGTCCATGATATAATTCAGGTTTTGAAAAATATAAACACATTCCTTCAAAGAAATGCCCCTAAAAAGTATCCAGACTTTCAATTTTTATACACCCTTTAAAATGTTGCATAGAGTTTGAAACAGATGATGTGTTTAAAGGTATGTATTATGGAAATTCACAGACTGAGTTCAGAATGACCAAGTAAAATATGTTAATATTTTTGAGGTAATAGGTATACCTTCCATGTGATTAATAGAATGTAGGTATTGGGTTCAGTGACTCAATGTTCAATAAAAACCACAACTGTTAAACATGGGGAAAATATGAAGGTATGATTTGTCCTGGTGGATGTTCTGAGTGATCTAAGCCTCTCTTCCTTAACCCATTGCCCGTGTGCATCTGCGACAGATCGATAGGGCCCATCTAGGTACTAGGTTCAAGCAGGAGAGTGTAAATTAGTACACAGTAGTTGGTATATCTGGAACTGTGAATCTGTCTAGGAAATTCAGCATGCCCTATATGGCCAAACAACCCATGCTTCAAAAGTAAATAGTCCCAAAAAATTAGTCAGTGTTCCTAGAGCAGTTATTGTTACCGAGCAGACAGGGGCCCACTCACATGGCACCTTGGTGTATGACCCAACAATCAATGCTGGTAGAAACAGGTCTTTATTTACAACATTTGAGCCTTGGGAAGGATTACAGCACCTCAGCATGGAGTCCTCCCTTCCCACAAGACCCAGCACTTCCCATGCTCCCCACCAGGCTACAAGCCAAAAACATCCCCCAAAGTTCCCCATGTCCTTACCTCTGCAGGATCTGGAATATGTTGTCTTCAGCCTCCTTGTAATAGTCAAAAAAAACATTTGCTGTGTTACTCTGGATCATGAAACTCAGAAAGGGCACAGGTCTTAAAAATCCAGGTGTGGCAGGTCAGGATCTTGCAAGGAAGCCATTTGCGGCTTCAGAGTCAGCTAGAGCAGGCACGATCACAGCAGCATCATCTCCTTTCTTATAAGTCCAGACCACATGGGTTCCTTCATCACTATAAATTACATAGCTGTGTGCTTACTCCTCCTTTCTCACTGCTACCTTTCAAACTGTGTGTCACCTCCCCAGTTGCTGCCCACACGCTCTGTTTAAATTCTGACTCCGAGCTTCTAGCCTCTGGCACAGGCACTGTTAGCTTCCCATTTCTGACTCCTCCCACAACGAGCTACATCAGGAGCCAAAGTCATGCCCATTCCCCTTGCCCAGGTGCAAGGATGGCTTTTTAACATAATTATGAAGCTAGCCAAGTTGCCATAGATTTTCAAAGTCTCCCAATCTCTGGGCTCCGCTTCCCCCATCTCCCAAGCCAGGTTTATGGGGGATAGCCTCTGAACCCCATTATATTATGACTATGCTTTTTCAGCCTGTCATTAGTGGGCAGGCCTACCCAGAGTAAACTCTCTGTCTGAACCATGTGCATGGATAATTTATATATTTAAAGTGACCAGTGTCTTCGGGAGGTGTGTTTGCCTGGAGTGTCAGTAATTCTAGCTTGGCCAAGTGTTACTACTTATGCCTTTGTGTTTATTTTACACTTTATTTTGTTGTTGGGAGACAGGTGACACAAAGGAGGCCATTTTGTGATTGAAAATAAGTGTCAAGATGAAGGTGAAAGTTAGTAGACTCTTTGACACCTGTTGGAAATCTGGCTCCAGCCACCTAAGCAATGTCCCTCAGATTTGGCCGTTCTGGTCCTGTAGAGAATTTGCTCAACAACCATGGTAAAGGAATCTGTACTGTTACGGCTGGTCTAGATTCTAGAACATCTAAAGGTGGAAGTGGGAAGGGAGGGTGACCTCAGCAACCAGGGCTCAGTCTGGGTTTCTGGGAACCTCTTTAGCAGGATTCCTTTTTACCATCATCTATAATCTTCTGCAGACCCCCAACCTGCTTACAGTTTTTCCTCTCTCTGAGTGAACTCTGTTGCAGCCCCAACTACTGCCATTCCCTGTGTCTGGGCTACTTTGTGACTGAAACCTGTAGGGTAAACACAGCTAATTCGTGAGCTAGTGTGACTTAGGAATCGAATTTCCTGCTTTATTCTTTGCTAATCTGTCTTCAGATTCCTCATCAGTAAAATGACATTATATTAATCCTAAAGTTGTTTATAATAAAGCAGTTAGCAGTACACACAATACAGAGTAATCTTTCAAGAAATAAAAATAACTTATTTTTTTTTTCTTAGAAATAAGTTAGAGATGATTTGAAAGTTTTATTTGGGTATTGTTTGTATACAAAAAAGTGAGTTTTGTGTTAACTGCCTATCGTTAGTTCAGCTCCAACCCCCACCCCCCAAAAGAAGTTTATAATGTATCATAGGAGGCAATGAAAAGTGTTATGAGGAGAGTGCTATTTAGATGGAATTTTGAATGATGAGCAAGAGTATGCCAAACAGAAGGGCTGGGGGACAGAGCATAGAAACATAACAAATAGTATATGGAGGTATGAGCAGATTCGGCTTTCTTTAGGAATTAATCTTAGCAATGTATGCATGAATTTCTGAGAGAGAACAAACTGAGATGGGAAAGGTACTTAGGTCAAATGCTAATGCAAATTAAAGAGCCCTGAATTTTGTCAGAAGGCTGATGGTATTATAAACAAAGATTAATAAAAATCAGCTTTATTTGAATTTGTCTCTGGGTAAGAATAGAGTGATAGGTTGAGGAGACCAGCACAAAAGATCTTGTAGTTGTGCAGTTGATGAAGATTATAGTATATCAGAATGCTATAATGGCAAAGAGATTGGAGAGAACGTATGTATTCAGGAGTATCTGGAGTTATAATGAATGACATTTGATATTTGTAGTGACTAAAGAAAATAGATAACTGTATTTTGGCCTTAATAACCAGGTTGATGCTGATAACATTTGTGATGACGGATAACCTCAGAAGTAGGCATGCAGAAATAGGGAGAAATGTTCAGCCTTAATTATGTCACATTGCCAATACATAGTTGTCTCTCTGAGTGTGGAGGTGAGGACACAGGTGTGGGCTGAAAGGTCAGCTTAAAAATATTGGTATGAAGACTTCGCTGAAGCCATGGGAACAGAGGAGATGGACTACAAAGATTATATGGCTGGAGCAGAGATAAGTTTTGCAGTTTGCCTGCATTTAGCTCCTGCATGGTACACCCTGCATGTAGTTGATATTCAACAAGCCCAAACTTAATTAAGATTTAATAAAAATACAAAACCTTCTCATTTGAAAAGCCTTCTCAGTGCAAAGATAGATATCTGCATATTAAAAAATTTAAAGTGTGGTGGTTCCCATTTGATTTCGTTTGTCCCTGCCATTAGCAGTCAGCTGGCAAGGGCCCACCTCGACTCCCTGCCACGGCTTTCAGGGAAGGGCATGAGGCTCTTCCTGGGTGGCTGGGCCACAAGCTCCCGGCAGGGGCTACTTCTGGAGTGGTCATTCAGAGCAAAGCTGAACTTGTGAAAATAATAATCTTCTAAAAGGCTTATTATTTAAACTTTAATAAGAGCTTACTGCATAAATGAGTAGCTAAGAAAGTCTCTTTTTTTGTTTATTTATTTGTTTTCTTTTGTTTGGGGGGAGCTAGAGTGGTAGTAGAAAGAAATAGAAAAAAAGAATTAATTCACAATTTATGAAAAATAGAGGAAAATTAAATTGTGTGAGACAGAAATAACAATGTAAATAGGACTCGTAGACCTGAAACAGAATGTTAATCACTGCCTTCGAGGCTATCCATATTTTAGAGATTTTGATACCATTGTCATAATAACAAATATTTATTTAGTTTGAATCCAGTGCTTCATTGCACATTAATTTTAATCATAATTCATATTATATATTAAAATTATCTTAAAATGTTAAAAACAAAGTAACATTTAAATGCTGCCAGGTTTATATGTCACCCCAGCAAGTGGTTATCCCAGCCTGTTGACTATCCCACCAGAATCACACCCTTCCCGTGTGATTGTGTCCTTTCTGATCTTACTCTCTGCAGCAGACCTCCTTCAAAAATGATGCTGTCAAAGCAGTGTGCTCAGAGATTCATCCCCTGTTGAAGGTAGGTTTTCCTTACTGAATCACCAATTTGGGATCTCACACTCTCAGGTGCCCTGGAGGTGTAGCTTTGCAAGGGTAGATGACATTCTGCTACTTAGTGTGTTTTCACAAAATGCAGCCTTTGATCACGTTGTCACTTGACATGAAGAGACAGAGACCGGAAAAGTAAGTTGCCTTTTGCTGTCTTCTCAGAAAGGAACAAAGAAGAGTCAGATCTTGACTTTTCTAACTTGATTGAGCAATATTTTGCCTGGCTGCAAAACTACCATATGCTACACACTTTCCAATTGCCTTTAGACTTGCTAAATGCATATATAGACTGAGAACAAGCAGAATGAAAAATGTAATAGATGAAGTTTTTTCACACTGCCCCTTTTATTATTGTGTTATAAAAAAACAGTCTCAAAAGAGATTGAGGTAGATTTATCTTTTAATGAGAATCGCTAGGAGGTTTGAAGCCAAATATTCTTATCTTTTTCTCATGTCTCCAGTCCAGGACTTTTCTGCAGTGCTGACCTTGCAGTATGGTCTTAGAGGGAACTATAATGATGTTATGGACTGACTTCCTTCAAAAGAATATTTGAAAAGAGACAACGAAGTCAGCTTGCCTCCTTTCAGGCTCCATTGTCTCAGGTCATACATGTCAGCCTTTTCAGAAAGCAAAAGACAGAAAAGTTCAGGGGCATCTTGTGCAGCAGCAAAGAGTAAGGTCTTGGGACATTGTTAGGTAACTGACCTCAGCTGCTCAAGGTCATCTGAGGCACTTCAAAGATTCAGTGCTTACCTGAACTGCAGGTTGGATGTTAAGTGGGTTTAAACCTATGGGTCTTCGCATACATTCTCACTCACAGGAACTGCACGGAGCAGCTATGGAGGAACAAACTACCCCAGTTCCTCATTGCACAACAAGGCAAATGCCTCTTGCTGCTGTCCTCACAGTCTCGTGACGCCTAAGGAGGCTCTCAGAAACTAGTTTAGTATGAGAGCGACTTTATCAATTGTTCCTTGTCTTGGTTTCTCATCTTACACAAAGCAGAGGGGAAATATCTTTATGCTTCTTTTTGTTTTTAGTTCCATCCTGCATGGATTTCATAACAGAGAAGAGGTTGGTGTTGGGGTGGAATGAAGGCAGAGGTAAGAAGGAAAAGTAGGCAATGGAATGGTACTGCTATGTGCCAGACAGAGTTTTAAATTCTGTGAATAAAAGATTGAATAATGGAAGCAAGACTTTCTGCCAACACAAAGCTAACTTTCTAGTCAAGGGAAGTAGACAATAAGTAAACAGCATATGTAGATACCAGATACTGACGTGCATTTGGGGAAAAAAATAAAGCAGAAAAGAGATGAACATAAACTCAATGTAATATAATTAGGAAATGACCACTGAGAATGTGACATCTGGAAAAAGAACAGAACACAAAGAGGAAGTGAGCCATGAAGATGTCTGGGGTAGAAGGAGCACTAAGAAGAGGGTACAGCAGTGCAAAGGCCCTGAGGCAGAACTGTGAATATATCTCAGAAAAATTGCAAGGAAGCCAGTGTCACTGAAGTGGAGGGAAGAATAGCGATCGCCATTTGTGAGTGATTCAGTGTTGCAGGTCGTGTAGGGCCACTGTTAGGACCGATTTTATGTCTGAAGTCTGAGTGAGATGGGAACATTAGTACTTTCACCCCAAAGTTTCCACTACTGTGATACATAAAGTTTATTTTAGTATCAAGAGTCATTTGAGAGATGCTCTTTTCAAGCATGAGTTCAAAGCAAGGCTAATCTCTGTGACTTTAGCTTTCTCCCTGACTCAGGAAGGAGGGTTTTACTGGATTTTGTCACATAACTATCCATACTGTTAAAAGCTATAGGAGTATGAACATTTGGTGAAAGACAATGGAACTAAAACAATAAAGATGAGGTCTAAATTGGACCCAGAAAACCTAGATGTATTTTTCATCCTGGAAATCTCTAGATTTCTCGGCTTCTCAGTGAAGGAGGCTGATCGCTAGAGTGGGATAAAGGAGAGGGTGGGAGCCAATGTCTGTGGGTCCAGGCCTTTTTCCAAGAGCCAGAATCAGCCCTGAAAACCTGGTCTTTGACTCTTCAGGAAAGTCTGGAGATGAAGAGGAGGGAGCCCTTGCTTGACACAATTTAGAGCAAGGAGACCAGGACTTCCTGCCTGCTGAACTCTGGAGGTCTGGATTTTAGAACAAGGTTCTGCCATGAGCCCTTGACAAGGTCAACATGGACAAGCACTATCCTGGGTCCAAAGAAGTCCTCAATACCTCTTTCTCAGATGAAGTGCTATCCATCTGTATCAATGGCAGGTGATTTTTATATTTTTTAACTCATAACTAGAAATTATGATAAAAACTTCTCTGTCCTTTCACGCAGAAAGGACACAACATTTGTGGCCTAAGTGTTTGTCCATGCTAGAGTACTCAGGAGGAAGACAACCAGTCTAATGGGGATGCAAACATTTTTCTTAAGAATTTGATAATTGATTAAAAATATATAAACCCACCTTGGAGACTTATTTTACTTTTTACAATCATTTTACTATTTAATAGTTCTATTTTGGATTATATATGGAAGGACACTATAAATTTTTATGGTTAAGCTCTGTAAAAATTTAGTTCTTCACGAAAACTAACTTATGTCCCTCTTGCAAGCTGCAAAGATGTTCTTTGTGGGTAACATGATAATATCATCATATAATGTTTGTCAGATTTTGGGTGGTAGCAATTTGTGGTTTAAGAACAAGCTAACACTGCATGAATGAAATAGTTTAGTCGTTTCTCTTGAAAATACAAATGTGACAGAAAAGATTTGATCAATGCTAATTGATGGTTAATAACTCATTCATTTTCACATTATAGTATACTTACTAATTATTAAATGTCAAACTCTACACTGAGAAGATAATTTCAAACTTCAAGCATTTTCATCATTAATTACCATAATTTTGTAGAATATGATTTATCCTCAGTTTTCAGACTCTATTATTTCAGATGAAATTAAAGCAAAACAAATAATCTGTAAACATTACCAATGCTAAACAGCACTCTGACTTCAGAGATGTTAGAATATTAAAATATTTGTGCCTTAGGATCAATGAGACACTGTAAAATTAGACAATTCATCCAACTAAAAGTATCATGTACCTACTATGTAGCGGGTACTATAAGAGACACTGTAATCATAACAGAACTGATACACACAATTTCCTTTCTTAAGCTTTAAACAGTTTTGCAAAGTTGATAGGAAGTTAGATAAGTAATAATAATAATAATGCTGGACAGTGCTTTGATATGGAAAATATAGATTGATGTCTGAGCTGAGACCCAGGTGATAAATAGATGCTAGGCTGATAGTTTGTAGTGAGTGTCAGGAAGGGCGCTCCAGCTTAAAGGATTAGACCAGAGGAAAAGAAATAGGGGTTGGAAAAATTTAGCATGGCCAGAACATACTGTTTGGCCCATAAAGTTTAAATGACAAGAAGAGTAATTAAAGACACAAAGGGATATAAGTTCCTGATGAAGGTTGATAAGAAAAGAATAATGAAAAAATACATTTAGATCTATAATAGCTCTCATTTAATACAGGCAGGGTCCCAGTCACCCAGAGTGCATCTTATTCTGGAGATGATCTGTTTCTTTTGCAGTGAATGTAATTAAATGTTTGCAGTAAAGAATGTTTACCTGAAGGATCAACCTGTAATTAATAGAACTGTTTGCATCTAGAAAGCTTGAGGCCGGACGTTGTGTGAAATTATTCATTCATCTGAGTGTTTGAACAGACGTGATTTTAAAATGTACATTTATACAACAGAATACTAAATGGTAGTGAAAATGAGTCAAATGGTGCTACATGCATCAGCATTAATATAGCCCATATATATCATGCTAAGAGAAAAATCCAGTGGTAAAACAATACATAAAGTATGAGTCTGCTTTTATTGAACTTAAACCATGCATAATAAACTATATTATTTAATGATAAAAATATGTGGTGAAATTACCATGGAAAATCAAAGATTCTATATTCTATTTTGTTATGAATAGATGTTAAGTTTTCTATAATTTATTTGTTATGAGAAACTGGTTCCTTTTCTAATACCCTCAGTCCCCAGTACATCGCATATCCTTCTCACCATTAAAATTACTTTCTATCAATTATAACATCTTAGCATATCCGAATGTCAGGCTTCTAAGAGGGTATCATTCTCTTCAATTAACAGATAATTTGAAAATCAGGGGTTTCACAGCAAATAGATGAGGTAACCAGCAGCAGACCAAGCCGTCTGGTCTCTAGCCCTAGGCCCCTTCCTGAATAGACATAACCTGATTATTGACTGTAAAAGTCTTCCCGTAATTTATCAAAAAAGTAATGTCTTGAGCTGCATGGTTCAAGTCAATAGTCATTAGCCTTATGTTGCTATTGAACATTTTTAAAGTAGTTCTGGATAACCTAGGAATTCAATATTTTGGGGTTGTCAACCAATGTATCCATGCCTTTTTTCCCAACAAAGGACCTGATTTTGGTAAAAAAAGCTTCTGCGGTTGATAGTTTCACCTTCTTTGAAGCTGGGCTGTTCAGATGATTAAGTTTTGGGCTTGGTTCTTAGCTTGCTCTGTCTTCCCATTTTAGAGGAAGACTGTATCTGTGCGAGCCATCAGAGAGTCACTTTCTTTATCTTTCACATTGCTTTTCTTTTTGTAATTTAATTTTAAATTTTTTTTTAAATTTTTAAGTGACGGTTAATATTATATTAGTTTCAGGTGTACAGCATAGTGGTTAGACATTTATATAACTTATGAAATGACCCACCAGTGGGTAAATCTGATACTCACTTGACACCATACATAACTATTACAATATTATTGACTGTATTCTTTATCCTGTACTTTACATCCCCATGATTATTTTGTAACTGCCAATTTGTACTTCTTAATCTCTTCACCTTTTCACCCATCCTCCTAACACCCTCCCATCTGACAATCATCAGTTTGTCCTCTGAATCACATTGGTTTTCAACTGCCTGTTAATGAGCAATAGATTTTCATTATATTTTTCTAGGACATCATTTATGGTGCTTAGCAATAGCTCTTCAATCCATCACCCTTAAAATTACTATTCTATACCTGTTATATGGCACCAGCATACCATCTGAATTCACTGGGTAACAATGGGGCCTAAGTCATTCTAGGCTACATGCATAAGTTACACAAGTGCATGATTCAAATTCCATGCCAACAACTTCTATTGGACCATTGTTTGTCCCTCAGATTGCACCTGTGGTCTCCTAGGGTGGTCTGCAGCACCAAGTGACAGAGAGGGAAAATTTAGATTTGGTGCTCGGATGGGTCAGCTTAATAGGTTAATGTAAGCTGGAAATGTTCACCTGATGTACCTCCATCCAATCCAGGTAAGATCCTATAGAACCATGGTGAGAAGAAATCCTCCCAGTGAGTAGAGCTGGGAGTAGAATCCTTGGTCGTTTATGTGTATCAAAGTCGTGATTTGACTAGTTGAAGAGGGACCTAGACAGGCAAAGATTGGAAGCCAGAAAAAAGGAAGTCTGGAGGATTATATGCAAACTGATTTGGGCATGATGTTTGTGGATTATTGTGCCTCGCATTAATGTCTGACACAAACAGAAAGCCTTTATTACAGAAGAGAATTTCAGCCACCTAAGGGCACAAGATGACCCTTCCTACTGATGTCAGGTAGCTCATTTCTGGCTGGATTAGATATTGCCACAGCTGAATGTACCACCTGTCAATGACGGCAACCAATGTGGGCCTTCAATATGGTACCAATTCAAGTTGAGCAATATGGAAACATGTTGAAACAATACAAGGTGAAATTCCTGGGCCTTTTTGAATTAGACCCTTTTAACCCTGGAGGAGGCAACAATTTAACCTTACCAGAACTGACATAATTCTAGATATGGACTTGCTTTCCTTTTCATAATACTTCTGCCCACCTTACCATCAGGCTCTTACAAAATCCCTAATTCACTGGAATGGGATACTGCGAATTTCCTCAGACTAATGAGACAATTTTGTGAAACAAGGTGAGGCAATAGATGTGCTATTACCATGGAATGAGTCTGTCTCACTATACATCTGATTACCACAAAGTGCTGACTAATATGATAAAGGAATGGCTTCTTAACTACTCAGTGAAATGACAGCTCAGAGCCAAGGCACCACGCAGGTTTGGCATGCTGTCATTTAAGGTGTGTAATGTGCATTAAAATAATAGCACTGCATGGTGCTGTGTTCCTAATATCAAGACTACTAGACTCATCATCAAGTAATAAAAGTACCATTGGCTTCTCTAACCATTTTCCCTATCAATCCATTTTAGAAATTTGCATTTCTTATACTTATAATTTAGACTCTGAGATTGTAATTCCTGAGGGAATATTTTTTTCATGGGTCACAATAAAGATCTCACTGAACTTGAAGTTAAGACTGCTGCCTTATCAAACTAGCTCAT
Source organism: Mormoops blainvillei (assembly GCA_004026545.1). Taxonomy (NCBI): domain Eukaryota; kingdom Metazoa; phylum Chordata; class Mammalia; order Chiroptera; family Mormoopidae; genus Mormoops; species Mormoops blainvillei. The sequence continues at coordinate 46,126 of PVJD01002629.1, read as the reverse complement.
GCCAGTGAACAGGAGTTACCATACTGGCAGGAGTAACTGCGTTAGAGTTGGTGATATTAGAGTTGGTGATACACAACAGGAAAGGGAAGAGTGTGTCTGAGACCCAGAACATGCGCTGGGTGCAGTACCCAGAAATAAATCTGAGTGGACTATTGCAGAAAGCAAGGTCCACCACAGACGAGCCAACTAAGTGCTCAGACTCCCTAAGGACTTGGGTCACCCTTAGGCAAAAAATCCACACTAGCTGAAAAGAAGGGCTGTAAGGAACGTGATAATGAATAACCATTAATGACTTGGTGTGGTTCATAGTTTATGGGACTATAGTTGCCAAACTAATCCTCTCACACAAACTCTTCTGTACAGTTTATAGGAAGCTAGCTCTTTGAAGAGTTTGCTATGGATGGGAATTCATGGAGGGCACAAACCTTTGCAAATGACGCACTAGGATTATCCTATTAGACACTGGTGCACTACCTCAACATTTTCCTGTCTCATCTCTAATTCCAGTCACTGATTCAGCAAATAGTGTGCAGATAGTGCCTCATGTCAAACTGCAGTGGGTGTGTCTTCAGGTACATGCTTTGGAATACCTGTGGGGAGCTAGCTTAGAATTCACATGTGCAACTCAGAAGTTCTGGAAATTTATGACTCATAAGGAAACTCTCAGGGAGGAAGAAGGTCTGATCGATAATTGCTTCCTCTTTACATCCCTTGAATTCTGAGATCCTTAGTAAAAATCTCCTCAAAGTGGGATTGAGCGCCCAGTATCTACAGATGCAGCCAATTTGAAAACATTCCTTTATGTAGGCTTTCTCTCCTTTCCTATTACACTTTCCCTGTGTCTTGGTCCATTATATCTAAAAATAAATATATCTAAAGTCTGATATATCTAAATATAATAGACTAGGTGGCTCATAAATAACAAGTTCTGGAAGTTGTGAAGTACAAAATCAAAGTACCTGCAGATATGATGTCTGGTGAGAGCCTGTTTCCTGGTTCAAAGTCAGCTACCTTCCGGCTGTGTGCTCACATGGCATAAGAGGTGAGACAGCAACCTAGAGCTTCTTCTATTAAATGCACTGACCCCATTCATGACAGTTCCACGCTCATGACCTAATCAGCTCCCAAAGGCCCTACCTCCAAATGCCGCTACACTGAGGATCAGGCTTTAACATGATTTTGGGAGGGACAACAGATATTCAGTCTACAGTATGCTGGTTCCTCACTGCTGCTTCCTGAAAGCATTTGTCCAATATCCATTTACATTAAGATACCTTTGAGCTGTATTTTTAAGGGAATCTAAACTATGAATACAACATGAATACGTGCACTCTTCTATTAATAGATTGTTCAATTTTATTATTATTTCCACTGATCCATGCCTCTTTCAGTTTACAAAGCATCAGAATAGATAAGATCTCTAGAGTTGTGGAGATAAAAGTAGATTAAAGAAAATCCAGTAGGAACACAAAAGGAGGAGCTGGCAGAGGAGAGAGAAGTTGTGGTCATTGAATGAGAAGTCATATTAGAAACCTCATATTCTATATGTTAGAAAGTTTGGGCAGGTGGATTTCCAAATTCTGGGGTCACCCTGAAATCAAACTGAAAAAATTATAATAATTTGGTAACACATTAAAGTGACAGACATAGGTCAGTTTTAAAAGTCATGACTTGGAAGCAAGTACAAGACATTTTCTTTTATGGTATATTTCTTTCAGCTGGAAGCACAGAGTAAATGTTAAGAGATATTTGGAAGTGGAGACTCTTGCACAATGGATAATGTTGATAAATCTTTAGTTACTTGGTCTTGTTGGTAAGTGTTTGGTTTGGGCTTCAGTTTTATTTAAACTTGTAATTTGACCGATTCAGGGTAAGTATGAACCGGGGCAGGGGCAGAAATTGTGTAATTTCTATAAGCAGGGATTGTTGAGTATTTCGGTCTTTTTGTATAGTGGTTTCTCAAACCCTGCTGATTAGATTAATAGAAATAATAAAAACCCAGCTAGCATCTGTTCTTTGGATCGCTTGTCTTAATGGAATATTTACCACCTGACTACAAGCCACGCTCAGTGTAGCCTGTGTTTTCTGCTTGGCCTCCTCTGTGCTTCCCGACGTCTCTGGGCGCTTTAGGGATAGAATATCTCTCACCAAAGGATATGATCATTTCTTTTCTTGGATGTTTTTTCTATCTAAATTTTGATAACCACAAGGATAGGTATTTTTCATGTTTAGTTGAGTACCTAGTAGGTAGTATAGTATTACTTTATAAATGTCTGATAATTATAACCATTTATAAGATGAAATATTTGTAGATTATACATACCAGCAAGAAATTTGCAAATCCATATTAAATGAGTTGATAAACTCACATAAGAAATATATGCCATCAGTGTCTATAGAATTAAACCAAATTACCCTGTGTCTAGTATATTGATATAAAGCAGGAATGAGGACTGTGAACACAGACGATTACTGTGACAACTAACAATTGCAACAATAACCATAGAAAATCAGAGAGTATATTTACTTTTCTTTTACTAAGGCCATGTTTTACCTTTGAAGAGCACAGCAAAATAGTTTTATAAAGGCTTATGTTTAAAAAAATAGAAATCTTTACTTATTAGCAGAGCCTTCTGCAGCATTTCTGCATATATGCACACGGTGACATCAAACAGTTGAGCCTGCATTTACCCTGTTATTGTTCAGTACCTGAGAGACGAACGATCTATTTGAACACAATGACCTTATGCCCAGTCATGGAGATCAACTGACATAGAATCCGAAGCGGAACAACTCCAGTGGTAGCAATCTTTCCTGGAAAACATCTGCTACCAGCTGAGCGTGTTTACGTTGTGCCAGCACTGGCAGATGTGTTCATAGACAGCCCATCTGTGTGGTGATGGGAGGCTGGAGGTAAGGAAGCCGGACTGGACAGACAGCAGGGAGAGCGCTTACTGTAATACACTGAGTTGCTCTAGAAATGCGAATCAGCACCTCATAGCATTTTTTTCTTCCTGTGCTATTAATGTCTTAATGCTAGTTAGTTTGTGTACATTGCTTAGAATGAGCAACGAAGTTTAGCTTTGGGACTATTCTTAGGAATTTAACCATGGTATAATTAATATTTTAGAGAGAGTAATTGTTAATGTAAAAATTAGTATTAAAGGTTTAGGACTAACTGCCAAGTTAAGTCATTTTCATATTTGAAAATATTATTAAAAAACTCTTTGGTCTATGGGAAAAGACAATGCTGGATGAAGTCAGCACCAGCCTTTCTAACCGCAGCTCTTTTATCTTGTGTCGTCATATTCAGAAGTGTTATCCACAGTATGATCTGTAGAACACAATTTAATAATCGACAGAAGTTTTGTACAAAATTTTCTATGACTTTTTAAACAGTAAAAATGCTTTTCTTTATTGCTAATTTCCTCAGACCTTTTTCTATGTTAATGCACTTTCTGAATCTTCAAGAGAGTGATATATACAATTGTCATTCACTGAGCACATTTTTTGTGGAGCAAACCCTGGACTAATATTCTCTTGTGCTTACTTGAGAAACTCCACTTTGGTGATTAAATCGGAAATGAGCAATCTGGAAGCAAAAAAAAAAAGATATTTATATTGGCATTCAATTCTTTCATATAATTTGTTTATTGAGATTTGTTAAATTAAGCAATGAAGTGACAGAACTCTATCTTTTAAGAATGAATTGAACAATAATTTTATTCCTGTATCTAAGGTTTTCTTTCTTTCTTTCTCTCTTCTTCTCTTTCTCTCTTTCTTTCTTCTTTAACTTTCATGGGCTTGCGCATAATAAAGATCATATATAATGGGAGACATTAGCTTCTCCCTTATTTTGGAGATGAAGTTACTTCCATTTCCAGGCTAAGAGTGAAACCCATTTAAAAATTAATATCAAATGGATGAATTTAGCTATCTGCACAAGTTCAACCTTAAGATATCCCTGTAAATAGTTGCTAATGAAGATGAATGAAATACCCAAATTCAATCAAAATGTTTATATAGAAACCTCACATTAGACTTTCAAATAATTGTAATGTAATAAATTTTGTGATAAAGTCAGATTCCTATGTAAGTGTAATCCAGCTTGTATGAAAAAACAGTATGAGAAGAATGTAGAGCAAAAATTGGCAGTGGCTATGCCACACCATCCGGGGGAAAGCCACTGAACCAGAAGGCACACATCTCATCATCAGAGATGACTGTTCTATTTAGGGGAAGGGATCATATATCACAGTGTCCTAAAGCCTAAATTATACGTCCTGCCTTCATACACACCTGTACTTTTGAGCTGTGCTCATTAAATAATAATTTAGTTGCAAACTTAAGTTTCCAGGGAACTCCTAGCCAGTTCAAAGATGTAGCATCAAAAAATGATGGTTAAGATAGTGGACACTGAAGTTAGGCTGGCCGCATGGGTTCAAATCCCGATTCTTTCACTTCTGAACCATGTGACCTTCAAAAGTCACACAGTTTCTTATTTAATCCAATCTGTATTCCTGCGATATTTGCAAAAGGCACCACATAGGTTTATGATAAGACTGGATTATATTCCAGAATAGGTACAAGTGACCAATAGTATATGGATCTTTGAAATTAAAGGTAATTTTGAAAATATAAATAAGATCTCTATTCATTTACAATTGTTAATGGCTCACTGTTGGTCTCTAGCAAATGTTTCAAAATTGCAGAATGCTAAAAGTGATCTTATGTAATAATTTACGGCGAAAACAGTGAAGAATCTGAAAACATAGACTAGCTAGTTATAGAAACCCATGTAGTTTTCCAGAGTCATCTCCTGGAAGGTAAACGGCAAACAGTCGCAAGTGGATGTAACAGCAGTTGAAACCACCAATCCAAGGACGGCCTTAAGCATGTGCAGTGTGTATGAAACCATTGGCTCCTCCGGACATGTAGCTGTAGTGACTGACTGACAGCAGTCAGCAGGGCTACAAATTGCATTTAAGTGACTAACTTGTGTAATATTTCATTCCTTCAACTACAAACAGTACGCACCACACATAAACCTGTTAAGGATTTCCTGATGTTCACGGGCTTTTGACTTTGTTCTTAGTCCTGTGCATACACTTTAAAAGAAATGCCGAATTGCTAATGGCTGAGGCTGAGAGTCAGGGAAGACAAAAACTTGTTGAAAACTAGGACCTTATATCGATATACAAAGTAAAACCGAGGGCTGTGATATAAGAAATAAAAGAAAAATTGAAAAAAGGGGGATTTAATTTATTTTACAATTTTACAAATAATAAAACAGTAACACCAATTGCTATACATAAACAATAGGGAAACAGTGTTGAAACATAATGGATTAGACAGAATAAACCTTATCTTTCAATTCCACAAAGTATATAAGAAATACTCAGTAGCAATTATTCTGTGCAGCGATGCTAGCTCTGTAAACTTTTCTCCTGCTATATACATTTGAACCACTTGTGCTTTTGCCTATGCAAAGAAACAGTGTCTATTAAAAGGTTCTACTTAAATGGGAGATGCAGGGCCCAAAGCCACAATCTGAAAACTGCAATTTAAATACCTTGCCAGTTTGAAGACTCTTTTTTTTTAATTTTAATTGTTCTTTTTTAAAAAGATTTGGACAGACTAGACCCTTTTTGTAACTCTAGGTATGAACAACATAGAATTCAGTTATAAAGTAGATCCCTCTTAAAGCAGGTTAGTAACTGAAGTCTCAAAAGAACTTCTTTATTCGAAAGTGGTCTTATCTCCAGAGTGCTTCACAGTGCCACCCCTGAAGATGTTAGCATAACACAAATCTAATGTGTGTATATTACAGGCTCAGTGTGTATACACACAAACACACATATATAACATTGTATATATGCATCACACATCTATTTGTACTCTATAGATATATCTATAGCACATATATAATAAAATATCTATTTCTAGGTGGCCTTTATTTGGATTTTCTTTCATTAAATACAAACAATAACCTTCTTTAACTCAATTTTTAAAACATTGGTATATTGATAATGTCTGGTGGGGAAATTTCAAACTCGTAGAGGTAACAACTAACTCTATTTAACTCTTCCTACACCCCTTCCACAATTACAGCTACTCTCAACAATAACCACGTGAAAACAACTCTTTTATGAACCAATACAACATTGTGTGCATTGTGACTAACTGGCTCCATTAGAAATAAATTATATTGTCCACCCTTTTCCTGCCTAGTAGCTTAATAACTAGTTGGTATGTACACTGCCCATAGCATGTAGAAGGCAGCTATGCTCACTATTATACCACCAAGGCAAGCACAGCGTTATTGAAATAAATTGCTTCTGTAAGCATATATTCAGAAATTCCCATTAACAACTGATATACATTCCATATGATATATACTACATAAAGACATTTGAATGCCCAGCACCTTCTTTTAGATAAAAAAACAACAACGAAAAAATCCCAAAACTTCCACAGTAATATCGTCAGTCTTGTGGGCCGAATAATTAGATTTGCCCGGAAAAATCTGTCACTGACTCTTTTTTTTTTTTTTTTTTAACCCAGCAACTTAATAGTAAGTATTGAACAGGCTGGATAATAATGATGAAAATGTTTCCATGGCCCATTCATGTCAACTGCTCACTAACAACCACATTTTCTAAAGGACAGGAATATTTCACAATCAGCTGCTTGAGCATTTGCCAGGTATGGGGTTAAATCATGAAAAAGAAATTAAAAAAAAAACACACCAAAACTAAAGTTGTGAACATATAATAGTACAAAAGAAAAACACCCAGATATTTCAAGTATGTATTTATAATTTAATTTTATCAAGATCCCTTTTGCCCCCTTATTGGTTAAATCTCAGTTCTTTTCCTTATTCTTGCTGTTAGCCTTCGGTGATCTCCTTGCCGCATCACTATGGGAAGGCCACAGTAGATCTTGAGGGGGATGTGTGGATGGAAAGGTATACAGTAGGGAATGGAGCGATCATGTACAGCTTATATTCTTTGAAGACTAAATGCCTTTAATTGAATTTATTTTTGAGTATTAAAAGTTCCCTGAGATGAACAAAAGTAGTCTCACTTGAAACTGAAGCCCTTTTTATATGTCAAACATTTTCAGAACTGGGCAACATCTTTAGAGAACACAAAGTATAGGGTAATAACACAATGCGAAGCTAAAAAGGCACTACTCAATGCATCTAAAAGATAAACTTCAATGTACAGAACAGTGAATGGCTGGGATGCTTTTGCTGTGGCCTTAAAAATGTTTAGATACATTTGTTGAAAATACAGTAAAAATGGCAAGGTACCTTGCTGCTGCTTTTTAAGACATACTTTGAATGACTTCTGAGATGGATTTTACCTATAGGAATTTACTTGGGATTTCAAAATTTCCATTGAATTCAAATTAAAGGCTATTCAAACAACTTATTTGCAAATAGTTGAAATTAAATCACCTACCTACCTTGATTTATTAAGTCAATCAGACTTTTAAACTTTACATTCCAAATATGTGCCTAATTGTTTTAAAATTTCCAATAGATGAGGTTAATGATAAAAGTACATTATGTTCTATCCATTTTTAGCTATGCTCCTCCTTTATTCATTCTGTTTTCTTAGAAACACATGAATTCTCAGAAAATATAGTTCTCTATATCACACAGTTCTACCATATTTTTTAAAATTATACCACATATCATTAATATATTTAGAACTGTACTATTGTGAACATCCTATTTCATGATAACATATACCTATACATTCCCCATGCTATTTAATCTTTTTTTCACACTGTCTTCCCTAATAAACAAAACATACATATTCTGCGTGCTATTCTTCTTTCCTAAGGCTGCCTTGCCTAAAAAACAAGAAGTCATCCAAGTTGTTTCGGTCCCAGAGTCGAAGTGGGAACATAGTACTTCTGCTTTCAGAAGAAACAGAATTTACCATCAGAATTACCTACCAGTGTAAGTTAAGTTACCAGTAAACAGGCCTATTAGTCAATTCTGTTATATGCTAAAACATTTTAAATTATTTTATTAATAATTTCATGTGCTTTTTAAAAAACACATCAGTATGATAATGTGAATAAATTTAACCACAGAAGAAACGTTGGTCAATTTAATTCTTACAAAGTGCAAAATACACACAGTTTCATTGTTAAACCTCTTAAAATGAATGATATCTGTTATGGAAACAGCACACCTGTTAGTCACGTTATTCCTGCACTAAGAGCATTTAACTATGGTATGAAGAGCATGCCAATCTTTTCTTTTGAATAAGGGACAGGATATCAAAGAACTGGAAGTCATATTTCAGCCCTGTCAGTCAAACATTTATTCTTAAGGGCAAAGTGCTTCCACAAAATTATTATGAAATGTAAAAACTGTGGAAGTCTTGAGTTGGGAAAATTTAAAATACCTACAGAGAACTTTCACATTAATAGAATAACACATGAATTTATTATTTTCACAGAAGGAGAATGGTTAGTTGTATAATCAGTATAATCTTTGGTACCAAAAGAACATTTTTTTCAGCTGATATTATCATCTCAGGTGACATAGAACATCTTTCCTTTAGAATAGCTCAAGATTACTGAATGGTACAGTTTAGCTGGTACCTTCTACACCAATGGAAAAAATCTGGAGGTTTAGAGTTGTGCAAAATAAACTTTTTTTAAACAAAGTCATTGTGTGATTGCTATTTAAAAATGTAAGAACTTTAAACATGATTACTTGAAGGTTATTTATCTCATTCACATTTGCATTAGAAGGATTTCTAAGCACCCCAATACCCAAACCAAAAGAGATTCCAGACAAACAAAAACAGAAAGAGAAACATAAAATTCATAATCAGACTCAAGAGTCCCAACTGAAGGCATTTGCTTGAGTTGTTTAAATTTATGAATCTCACTGATCAAACTGTTTGCATCTTCCTCTCTGCTGACAAGGATGGTTAATACCCCCAAGGGCTGAGTTGTCTTCCTGGGTTCCTCTTCTCACGTGCTTGGCATTGCAGCGGCAGCCGGACAGTGATGAGCATCTTTGCTTCGGTAACGAATGACGGGTGCATTGTTGGATCTTGTAAACACTACTGATTATACATTCAAACTGTGTTCTTCATGGAAGTGGCACTTACTAGGACCCTTGAAGTCAAGATATTTAATTTTTAGAGCACTTTGTAGGTTTCCCATCAGCTGGTTGTGGATTTCTCAAGAATGTCCTTTATAACCTTCCAGGTCATTGGCGAATGCTGAAACCCAGCTTTGTTTTGGATCCTATTTTCAAATCTTAGGAAGCATCTTCAGAAAAGAAGTACATATTCAGCTTTTTTTCAAATGTGCTTTATTGCTTTACACACTTCCCTGTTGTCAGTTTCAGGGCGCCTCTATTGTGTAGCACATTTAATGTTTTGAATTCTAATGGCATTCTGTGAGGACTTGCATTAGAAAAGTACCTATATTTTAAGTCGTCATAGTAATGATATTTGACAGCTTTTCCATTCAAATCCTTAGGGAAGGGCCAGAATCCATACAGGTGAATTTCATCACAGAATCTTGTGGCAAGTGTGTACATGAGCAGGCCTGTACTGGGTCTTTTGATGGGAACTTTGTTCGTCAGCCAGTAACTGGAAGAAACACATACACACAAACATGGAAACAAGAATTTAGAGCATCATACAACACAGCCTATAGCAAATATACTATGTACAATTAAGGTAAATGAAACTTGAAAAATATCTTCATGAATAAGGTTTGAAGTATTCCTTAAGAAATATATTTGTTTAAGCATCTAGAATATTAATGCATTTATTTTACTTTCCTTAATCCTTGATTTTCTTGCTTATTTTTGAGGTCATATGATTAGCCAGGGATCCTGAAATGTAGGTAAATATTTCTGTGTAATCTCATATTTAAAATAAATTAGTAGCAAACATTTATATACTATACAGAGTAGAATCTTCTCAGGAAATATTAAATTGGGCAATGACTGAGTCATTCTCCTGGAAAAAGAGAACTTGAAACTATGTATATAGTTTTTCAAAATCTCATATTTAAATTAAAAATTCAAACAAATAAATGCTTTACCTCTGTTGTGCTGACTTATTCAACATTAGTTGTCTAAGTCACACTTTATTAAGGCTAACTGAAAATGCTGTCTCAACCCATAGAGGAACAACGTAAAACACTTATATTTGTAACTAGTCCACCATTTATGCAGTTTAACATTTTATAAAATTGGTAAAATATAATTCAGTGCTGATAAATATTTTATGTTATTCATTTTAAAAGGTCAAAAAAATACTCCAAAATGTTCAGACACATCATTGTTGCCACACTTTGTTTACCTCAAAAGTATACATGCAAACTCAAAAGTTAATCACCACTTCTGGAGTGGAAGGGGATTTCCAATAGTTTTTCACATACTTATTATCTCATGCTAAAGGGTAAGGGTATAGATTTTCTATAATTTTCAAAGTTACCCAATAATAAATAAATTGTCTTTTATAAAATTTTGATTTTGATTAACATCTCCTATTCAGGAAAATATATTCCCCGCCATCCAAATGCAAGGGGAAGATGGCTAGATCCTGGTCGTTGCTGTGTTTAAATACTTACCTTATATTTTACATTATATGATTTCCTTTTTAAAAAATGATTCATGAAGCTTTTCAGGGAAGAGCAAATATATCTAGACTATTGAATATGAAAACACAAAATTTTACTTTATTTCATCGATGGAGAAATATTGGACTTTCAAACCTCACTGCAAATATCAAAAACAGGAAAAATATACTTTGCCATTATCATTCCCTTTCTTTTTTTCCTTTGTCCCCCTCCTACAAACCAGAATTGACCTTTCACAGGTTTTATTTTTGTCTTGGGTCACATGCTGAAATGTGCTAAGCAATGTGAAATGCACTATTGACCTCCTGTTATCACAAGTGTTTTAAGAAAGCCTATTCTCAGTAAAGAAGGTTTCTAGGAATTTTCAGAGAAGAATATCTAAGAATTTCTTTTTAATCTAAAGATAGCTGAATGAGCCAAAACCATACCACCCATATTGGTATCATCAGGACGAAACCACAGGCATTGATTTCATGTCTACAGCCTGAACGGTTTGAAGAGACTGTGCTACGGCCTGAAGTTCTCTCAGCTTCGAGAAAGCAGAGGCTCTTAATGTGAAATGATTTTTATAGGAAAGTCTTGTGAATGTTATCTGTGTGTGGTTAAAAATGTCAGTAGATGAGGTTGGTTTTTAAAAAGCATTTATTTTTAAATTTTTCAAGGGGAGGGAGTTCAAACTCAGTAAAAAACATTATTTTTCATCAAGGAGCATCAATGATTGGAAGTAGTTTGGCAGTATGAAAGTCATATGAATTATGTATTTTAATCGTATTCTAAGGTGAGAAAAAAATAACTAGCAGAAAATAATATAATGCTATATTATCTGTATGGGAGTGAAAGATCACATTAAATGGACTCCATGGTCATATTATAAATAAATGCTTTCCATTTCTTAATTCTGATGAAATTTGCTAGAGTCTACTTAATCATGGTTGGCCAGAGACAAAATACCAAAACACCTTCTACATGTAATACAAATAAACAACTCTAATGTTGAAACAAATGTTGAAGGCAGCATTATTGGCCTAAATATTTGAAAACAGTCTCAGAGATGTCACTCAACATTTTTAGACCCAGGCACCTTTTGAGATACCACAGGCAATTAGTGAGATTGTCTTTTTACCCTCAAGTACCTAACATCTAAATGCAAAGCGGGCAAATAAGCATTATGGAAACATTAGCATATCCAGAAAAATGTAATAGGAAAACATAATTCTTGGGAAAATTCTCAACTCTATGATGTGACTTCAGTGAAGAATTTACAGAAGAAATAAATGTATTTTTAATAGGGATGATATACCTAGAATATTAATTAATATTAACAAAAAATGTGTTTTGAAAACTAAATCCTGATCACAAAGCATCCTATTTGAAAGTAATCAGTAGATGCCCCAGCTAGAATAGCTGGGTGGATTGAACGCAGGCCTGTGAACCAAAGGGTCAAAGGTTTGATTCCCGTCAGGGTACATGCCTGGGTTGCTGATCAGGTCCCCAGTAGGGGGTGCTCAAGAGGCAACCACATGTTTCCCTCTCTCCCTGCTTTCCCCTCAGTCTAAAAATAAATAAAGTCTTAAAAATATACATATAAAAAATCAGTAGAGATACTTTAGAAGCTTACTGTGTTTTAATCTGTGCGGTTAAAATACTGCTATTAATAAACTTACCTTTAGAAATGCTAGCAAAAGAAGAAATTAAGCATTGTGATATTTGGCTTGTAGCAATTTGAGTAATTTTTAAGGAAAATAACTTACACATTTTTCAGGACACTTTTAGAAAAAAACACAAACTAAATGCCATTTATCCTTTTGAATAATTCTAGAAATCACAAGAAAACAGACCTTAATAAATGTCATCAACATGTAACAGATAAATTTAAAAAAATTAAAGCAGGTCAAGAACTAAAATCACAGATAATAACATTCTGTGAAATTATTACTATTTACTATGTGCTTATTATAAATCTAATGTTATGCTTGAAATTGTATAGGTCAATTTAATTATCAGGATTCAGTTTTTGCCCAGAAACACATTCTGCGTGTAAAAAGGACAAAAATGTATACATTTAAAAAATTCTATTAGCAAGTCAACTTTATAAGCCAAAGCCCAGAATAATTTTGGAAAACCACATTTGAAAATATCTACTTTATATAGAGACTGACATTTAAAAACTCTAAATTTATTGTGAGGAGTTTATCTTAGAAAGATAAAATATTAACTTAAGTTTTTAATCTTAATTAGGACAAAATTGGACTGAAACAACTGAATTGATAAAATAACAAACTACTCATAATCTAATTCCGTACAGCTGTTGTAAACTTTATCTCAAATTCTTCTCTGTTGTAGATTAAAATTTAGCAATGTTTTCAGGTCAGGAAATAATCTTGTTTCCATGTACGTATTTATTTTTACAAATAATTTTTTAAATTATAAAATAAATGCTGGCTTCCCATAGAAAATGGAAGAAAAAAGGAATAAACGAAAAAGAAAGATATTACCTATAATTCATCATATAAAGATAATAACTGTTATAATGTGGAGCATTCTTTTGTTTCCCTGGCAGTCTTGGATATTAAAATATATTGTAATCATTCATAGACACACAGAAGATTTTTCATCAGCTAGGCTGCTTTATTTCAGATATTATTAGTACCCTCTCTCCCTCCTTCCTTCCCTTTCTGTTTTAATATCATAATACTCTGCCTTGTATGAAACAAACTCACCTTGGACTTTATGTGTAAATTAAATTTTTCTTTTCTTTTATAGATGTAATCATCTCACCACTTCTCAGTATGGAGACTCTGTTCTTGCTCAGCAAGGTGTCTTATCTTCTGTTCCTCAACATAACACTCCCGTTTCACACTTCAAACAAACTCAATACTTGGGATGACTTTCCCTACCAAATCAGCGTGCTTATATAGATGGTCGCACTTATGGTCACAACATGTGAGTGTGAAATAATGTTTTTAAGTCTTTGAAAGAGCTAGTTTATTTCTTTGGACATCGGTTAACAATATTTAATGTGCAAGCTTATTATATTCATGTAAAAGATACAGTAAATGTGGGAGAATATAGCATATAACCTGACACATATAAGTAGCAGTTGAATTTCAAAACATCCCACAACAACCCAATCTTCAATCCTACTCACAAATCTCACTTCTGTCTTGGCACCTTTCATATCTACATATTGCCTGGACAATTGAGGTCATGTTTCCTTAGCTGAGGAACAAAAACATTTGATGATATGATTTTGGGGTTTTCTCTAACTATAAGATTCTACTGTTTCAGATCTCTTCTCCCATGAAACTGCACATTCCCTGACACATTCTTGGTCCTACTCTCCTTCCTCCTCCCTACTTGGCTCCCTTTACCTTCTTTCAGGCTTTAATGTTTGCAAAGCAGTTACTCAGAAATGCTTGATTTTAAGGCCAGCAATATGTTATATTTTATCTCATAATAAAATTAGATAATAACCACCTAATGAACCAAAATATGAGATTATTTCAGGCAACTGACATTTTAAAAATAAAAGCAAAAAAGTGTTACATACAACACATTCAACATATTGACTAATTTATACTTATATTTAAACAAAGAAGCCTTAAAGTTTAGAAGTATTATAATATTCTTCATCTTAAAATATTATTATTCTAACAATTGGACATGAAAATTTCTAGTTGGACATAAATAAAGAGTATAGAATCTGACTGTGCCAACAGTTTTAAACTTAATATTATATTGCCTGCAAAGTTTCCATTCATGAGCCCGGAAATTCTTTTATCTAGAATGCGAGATGATGCTCAGAGCCTAACACAGTGTGCTCTTAGTTCAGAGGTGGTCTCTCCGCCTCTCCTCCTGTGTTTAATCTCCTCACAACTAAGTACTACGCTTGGGTCCACGGGAAGTTACTGTTAAGGGTATGATAGAGCCTCTGGTTCTAAAATGTCTATGAAAATTTGAGATATTACAAAAGAATTAGCTTTCTATAATTCATCACCTAAAATATATACTCCATGCCTTAAAAAACTAATTCTTTCATAATATCTGAATAATATATATGGATTTTCAAGGATTCCTTCCTACATATTTGTCATTCTGTTGGGTCGGTTCATTCTTTGGAGGAATTTATGTGTGCAGGCTATGTAATATAAAACTTAAGGCAGTCATCACTGGCCATACTGGAGTAGAACATCTCTGATACTTTGCTTCCAACTATTTAAATAGTCATTTCATTGCACTCCCAGTCTCCAGTATGCTACAAACCATGAATTCATTTTTTAAATTGCATAAAACCTAGTTTTAAAAATTGTTTGGTAAGCTTTGTGATACTTTTTTAAGACTATGAAATGGTTTGTCTTGTCACAAGAGTAGGGCTGGTGATCATTTAAAAAAATATATGACTTCTAGTACTGTACTTAGAATAATTGAATTTACCATGAATTAATCAATCCTTATATTATTCCAGGGAAGCAAAGAGTGATAATCTTAAATTTGCTTCTCGTGTGAGGAAACAAAGTGACAGAGGGACATATTTTATGTGATTTGGCAAGGTAGGGGTAAACCCTGGAGTAAAAACATAAGCAATTTATTAAAAAGTAGCATAATAATTTAATGAGTATTCATAATAGCCCAGAGACAGTGTTATGAGTGTTAGGAATGTAGTTGATTTTTTTCTTCATTTAATCCTCACCACAAACCTATGAATAGTTGTTATTTCACATGTGAGGAAACTGAGGCTGAGGAAGGTTGAATAGCCAGTTTAAGGTTATGGAGAGTGTAGGTGATAAAACCAAGATTTAAGCCTATGTCTGTCTGGCTAGGATGATTTCAATTTTAACTAAAATGGAATTGATTTCTTTAGCTTCTCAATAGCATGCATGCAGCTTAAAAAAGCAAGTCCTTGGAACTATTTTCAATACTGAGTTCACATGGAGAAAAACAAAAGATCAGTATAGTGTTTTGGTGATTAACAGTCTGTTTTTGGTGGTGTGTATTATGAATGATTTTTTAATTTGTTTTATTCAAAGGTAAATAAGAGGTGACAAATATATAGGACCCACTTTTCCTAAGTACACTCTCAGAAAAGTCTGAAATCAGAAGAGGATTTTGTAGTTTCACTATATAACTCACTTAACCACATTGCAAATGTCAAAGGCAGTGACTCTGTATCAAAAGGTAGGGATTTCCATTCAGATTTGAATAAGGCTTCTTAAAGTATTTTGAAGTGTCATGAAAATGAAAGCAGAAATTTGTAACCTCAGGAGGTCAATCTGTCAATATTTTTTTCCTATGAGCCCTTTGTATGCAGAGCTCTGTATTAAGTAGGTGATAAAAAGAAAACAGAAAATCCTTTCTGCAGAGGACTTCACAGCCTACCTACAGAAAATGTTTTATCTACCTTCTTACGCCCAGGTCATCAGAGGCAGAGAGGACTCATGGCATGGGGAAAGGAGTAGAAATACTACTTTAGGCCCAATAATCTCTATATTCTATTTGGTACTTATTTATGTTATTTGATGTCCACTATAGGAATCAGACTTTGACCGTAACTCTGAATTTCATCCTTTTTTTTTTTAAATCTGGCCACGTCCATAGTCAGTTTATTTGTAGCAGTAATGTTAAGAAATTCTAAATCTACCTACACTATATTGGTTTTGCCAAGTGTCTCGTTTTATTAGTGAATATATAACTCTCATCACTGTAATATTAATGACTCTATTTGAAACTTAGTTTCAAAGTACTTTTACATGAACCTCGTAAAACCCTGTGATATATGCTATAGTATATATTATCCCTACTTCACAGAGAAAGTGGTTAATAGCTCCAGAAGTAAAATAGTTTGTCCAATTTTGCTCAACCATTGGTTTGTTGGTAAGTGTTTCACAGCAGACAGTGACTAGGAGAGACAGTTACTAATATGTATTGTTTGCTAATTTCTGTGGTGTAAATATTCCTGTCATGGCTGATTTCAAGCTTCTACCTTGACATCAGTGAACACAGAGATGGGCAGAGACAATACAATCAGCTCTTGCAAGCCACTACATGCCAGCTTCATTACACCACTGACTGCAGAAAAAACACAGAAAATATCCTCTTGATCTGTGGCTCTGTAATGTTTATACGAGAAAATTCAAGGTTAAAGATACTTGCCTTCAAAAAATTTTCAGGTAGTTGTTTATTTTTACTGCATTTGTAAAAAGAGAAGATGAAGCAATAATTTGCATCTCTGTAAAGATAGTTTCACTACATACTAACGGAGAAGTTTAACATTATTATATAGTAAAATAGAAATAAATGAATTTATTTTATCTCATGATATTTTAGCACAGTGCTGGATACACATTAGGTACTTAATGAGTGCTTATTTAATTTCTTCTTGCTGGCATTTTGGAGATTTGTAGTGTTAATAAAATGCAGCACACTCATGGCTTGGCAACCCCTGAGTGACAATATTCAACAGTGGGAAAGCCCTGAGAAAGCTACGGCTTTGGCTTTGCTTTACCTTTAGCTAACTATGATCTTGGGCAAACCCCTTAAATTTACTCAGCTTCAAATTACCAATGACGAAAATGTGATTCTTAATATGGTTTCCACCACATCTAAAACCCTCATTTATAAAAATTAGCAAGTCATCTGATGTCATATTGAGGAACATGAATGTTCATCAAGTTGTAACAGTAGTATAATCTTTTATGTTTTGCTTGATGTTATTCACCACTAAGACTTTTATAATGTGTGATCTGATATAACATGCAGCATTTCAATAACATTATGAGCTGTGTGATAAATCATTCCTGATGAAAAATATAACATCATTTCTACTTTCTTGTGATACTTACATATAACTTACAAAATCATAATAAACTGATTTTTTATTATCTAAAACTTATAAAACTATCCACTCTAATTTCAAAGGTAAAGCTAATGGAAGAGAATGATAAAATATGGGAAAACGGAATTTTGCTAAGAAATTAAAACAATTAAACAGAGGGATCTTTCAGACTTCATTTACATGTCAGAAACCTGAATGAAATTTAAATGGATCACACCAAAACTACATGATACATTTGTTAGATTTTAGTGAAGGGGAACTTAAAAATAATTATTATATATAAATATATTCTAACAGTATTTTAGAACTTCTCAAAAATAATGCTTAAAAACCTTAACTGGCATACGGAGGTTATGGCAAAAAAATTAAGTAGATGCAATGCTACAGGTTTTAATGACCTTCTCTTTTAACCCAATTGAATTCTGAAAGACACCTGAAATTGAAAATCTAAACTGTCAGAATGAGGAAGAGGTGACGTCCAAATGGTGAAATACTGGCAACATAGAAAGGGGACAGTCTTTTGAAGCATCATGATGGAGTTAAATGAGGTTAATGCTGAAGTTCTTCTTGTATTATCCTTCTTATGAGATAAGGTTGCTTTTTGAAAATCAACAATTCTGAAAACCTTACTTTTGTCTTATGAAGATGAAAAGGAAACAGTAAAATAAGACATGGAGTACTACAAAAAGTAAAGGAAGAATTAAAATCAAGTGGGGGTAGGTAATCGCAAAATATAACAAAAATGGGTTTGATATTGGAAGACAAAAATGAGTTATGTTTTACACATGTAAATTTTTCCTTTATGTAAACATTTATTCCAAGGAGGCACTTAGAGATTATACTTCCACACTCCCCAGCCAACATAAAAACAGTTTCCCAATAAAAGTCCATTTTACTGTTATAATAAGATGTAAACAACTCTTCTAATGGTCTGGTGATCTTATTTAAACTTGAGTTAGACTATTTTCAAATGTATATGCTTAGTTTATATTAATAAGTCAGGTTACATTAACCTTCCAGATAGGAGTTGTGCAAAAATCTATTTTAGGAGGAGTAAGGACAAATAAATGTGATCTACAATCCATTCGATAATGTAAAATGCTTGCTAGAATGATGTACAAACATTAGTCAAAGATCAGAGAGTCGGGGTTCTTCACAAAGCCCAACAAAGTAATGGAATCAAGATAGTCATAAGCAAGTGCAAAGTAGTTCTGTAAAGCTTTCCCAGCAAGTATCAAAATAACAGCATGTGGGGAGTTTAGTCAAATTTAGGTCATCATTCTCTATTTTTATTCTTGCCATAAAGGGTGTGATGCTGAAGGAACTGACTATTTAGACAGTTATGTTGTCTTTGGCATACGCTTATCACTCAGTAAAAGGCATTTTATAAGCATACACACTGAGAAAGGGGCTTCCAGCTTAAAAACAAAGCAAACCACGAGTATTGCTGAGGGAATATCAGGGATTAAGTTTTGGGATCTGAATTATACTCCAAAGCTACCTGTCACCAGAAATTACTGCTGTAACCCTGCTCCACAAAATAACTTAGGGGGTAATTTTAAATTTTTGTTTAAATTATTAAGTGCTATAAGGTGATATATAATATTTTTCATCAAGTCAAACATCAATAAATATTTGTCTTTTTCTCCAGGTATCAATATTTATTGGATGCAAGTCCAATCTAGTGGGATCAATGCAATTTTCCTCCGTTTCCTCTTTTTGTAGCTTTAATAAATGCTGATTCCTTCAATGTATTTTTAAGAAGAATCACTTAATAAATAAATCACATTTAAAAAGTAATTGCTGAATGGAAGGTCATTAGTAGATATTTCTTTTTTATAAAAAAAGGAATGTTCTCGTACTTCTGAAAAAATAAAACAATCAAGAATATAGCTATAAAGACAATTATATTATGTAATATCCTATTCTTTGCAATGGAAAAACATGAAAGTGAAAACAGTACTACAAAATCTGGCTATTGTTTAACAAAAGGCACCTTGCCTGAAATTTGCCCCTATTATGATATAAATATTCAGTTAAAATGCAACACTGAAAGAATGAAGTTGGACCCCTTCCTCATACCCTTTGCAAAAAATTACTTAAAAAGAATCATAGGCCTAAATTGGAGAACTAAAGCTCTACAACTCTTAGAAGAAATACAGGAATAATGTGACATGACTTTAGGCAAAACTTTCTTAAATTTACACCAAAAGCACAAGTGATAATAGAAAAATTAAATTATACCTCATCAATATTAAAAATATTTGTATTTTTTTTAAAAGAGAAAACCCCAAAGAATAGGGGGAAATTTTTGCAAATCAAATATCTGATAAGGAACTTGCATCTAAAATATATAAATACTCTTACAACTCAAGATTAACTACACAAAAATACTCAATTTAAAAAACAAGCAGAGGAACAGACATTTTTCGGAAGAGGATATAAATTGCCAAATGCACATGAAAAAGACAGTCAAGATCATTAGCCATCAAAGAAATGTAAGTCAAAACCACAATGAGATACTTTTTCACACCAACTAGAATGGTTATAATAAAGAAGACAAATAATATTGTGTTGATGAGGACATGATGCAGTTAATATCCTCATACATTGCTGGTGCTTGTGTATAAGACTAAAATGATGTAGCCCTTTTGGGACAAGGGCTGGAAGATTTTCAGAAGGCTAAACCTAGAGTTAGCTTATTATGCAGTAGTTGCACTCTTAGGTATAAGATTCTCTCCTCAACCAAACTTTAGTTAGGCTCCGCCACCCTCTTGTCATCTGGGCCACTACTTTGGCCCTCTGTGTCCATGCTCGCTGAGTCCAGTTTTAGCAAGAACCCTGTCCCGTCAGTTTAGAAAGAATCCCCTCACTTTTGATATCTGACTACCCTTGACATCTGATAAAACCTTCATCTGCCACCTTCTTCCAGTTCACTGTGAAATATGAATTTACATACAAATGAAAATTAATATATTATGCTGATGCAGTCATATTAAGAAAGGTCAGTCACATTACCTATGCATGTGGCTACATAACATTCAGTTAGTGAGTTTGAGTTCAGTTTAGTTTAGTTCTTGTTTTTGTTTAAAGCACTTCATGAAGTATTACCTGCATTATAGTGCTAGGGCTTAAAAATCACCTAGGAAAATAAAACAAACCAAAAAAAAAAAATCTACAATTACTTCTTTCAAACTTGCTAAATTTTAAAAGGCAAGGAGAAATAATCATTAGGTTTCTATCTAGAAATATTAATTATACAATTCAAGTTAATATAGCAATCATGAAATTCACACAAAATTTAGAGGCAGTGGCCAAACACAACCATTTTCATACTATTTGTTTTTCTTTTTGTTATACTGATATAGTAGAAATTCAGGAATGATAATCACAAACTTTTTCCCCAGACACTTTGAATAAGAATGTAAGTTGATGGAGATAATTAGCTAAGAGTTCATAACAATAAACTTATCAAGAGGGTGAAACATAGCTTTCTTTAAAATGAAAATGTGATTGAAATGGCTTTTTGTTGTTGTTGTTGTTCAAGAGCAATATTTCCTTAAAAAAGTGTCTCAGATCACTTGTCTAATGATTGATTCTAGTTGGGAAAAACAGCGGAAGACAGGCAGTCTGTGGGAGCTGGTTTACGGAGCATGCGTGTGGTGTTCCTGACCATCTGCTCTTCTTCTTTAGTACATTCATGTAATATTGCCTTCTATGCTGACTCAAATTTCATTTGTAAACTTCCTGAATGCATGAAAGACCCATAGAGCGCAGGGAGCAAGAGATGAGCCTGGGGAATATACAGGGTCAGAAAAGGAGAATATGTCACCGAAGAATAAATTACATTTATTTTGGAATAAGTGTAGTTAGGTTTAAAATATTAAGAAATAGCATACTGACTTTCATATGGTCTTTCTTAACTAATAAAGACACCTCTAAAATGTCTCAGTTGTTATCTTAATATTCGTCCTTTCCAATAAAGCGGACAAATGAAATGCAACAGCAAAAAGACTGCAAATCATTGTAATTTGTGGGCACCCTGTAAGAGCTGTCCAGAGGGTCCTTCATTTTGTATTGGCACGAAAACAAGCCTTTCATCTTTGGCCTAGCAATCATGGATGGAAGCAAACTGAGCTATACATCGGAGAAACATTGATTTAGAGAATCTAAGAGACAAGAAGGTGTCAGAGTAGGCCATCCGGTAGTTTCATAAGTAACTAAGAAAATGTACCTTTTAAGTTCCTCAAAACAGCTGCCTACGTGAAAGACTTGGGTAAGTCAGATCATCAGCCACTTTGTTGGGACCAGTGATTACTCAGTGAAGAAGGTGAAACAGGTGGGTTTCTGAAGTGGCATAGATGTAGAAGCAGCGTAATAAAATTCTCATTGTTTTAATAGAGTTTAAGCTGTAGTATTTGATTTATTTAAGAAGAGTAGGAAATTTCATAATTTTCAAATGGAGCAAGTTTAAAAGTTTTTGAGGATGGTCTATGAATTCTACCTAAAAATATTTTTATAATATTAACATTAAACTTTCTGTGTCAATGGTGTTGACATACAGTAATGAACATAGAGATTAGAAGTGCATTGATGGCTGTCTTTGTCCACATTTCGGTTATTAAATTCTGTCTGTAGCCTATGGAGTTCTCAAATCCTTAAGTGTTCAAGAATTAAGTGTTATCTAATCTAGACCAATTGCCAATTATGTTGGTCTGATAGACCTTTAATTTAAAGAAGGCTAAAAATACTCACTATGATTGTTCTTCCAACAACAAGAATTATCAGGTCAGAGACAAGTTCTGGAAGGTCAAGGCAGTGGCTGAACTCTGGACATTAAGTGGTCTTTTAGGCCTGGCAACTGGTTATGATAAGAAAAGTAAGTTATATTGTATAAAAATGGAATATTAATGCATAAATAAATGTGCATTTTATAGTCATGGACTTAAGATCTGTCTTAGGTAGTCTTTTTTTTTTTTTAAAGAAAAGAGTATTTATAGCTTGGGAGAGCTTTTCCTGAAAATGAATTGCCAGTAAGGCTCAATTTAAGTTGACTATATTAAGGTCAAAAATATAATTATAATTTGTATAATTTATATAAAATTAGCTTGGCAGAGTAAACAAGCCCTTGCCAGAAGAATAATTTCCTTCTCTTTTACCATTTCATCAGCACTTTCTGCATTTCCAGAACTGTAGTTCTTCAAAGAGTACTTTGACCAGAGAGAAAGAAACATGGGCAACCTGATATATATGAGATGCACTGCTTAAAAATCCTTGTTTCAAACTATGATGGAAGTTTGGCTGGTTTGGAATGACCTAAATCTCCTTTTTATATGTGGTTCTATAGACTAAAGACACTGAGACTCCATTGCAATGCTAAGTGATGATCTTTCAGTTTGTATTGTCATACAGTCTGGCCAATTGCCCTGTTCCCTGCCTCTTACCATATTTAAGATCTGACTACATATTCCAATGTGGGAAAACACTACCCCTTTTCAAACATAAGTTCTACATAAGTTTAAATTTCCAGTTGATTCATCAAAACAAAGCTGGTTCAGAAAGGGGAAAAATTACAAATTGCTCACATCTGTTCAACTTAAAACATTATTCATACTCTGCCAATGATGATTGCTATGCCATCTGGGGAATATTATAGGTGTTTGGGGGAAAAATCTGTTGCAGAGCAATGAAGAAATGACATGTGTGAAAGTCTCAAGGTTATTTCATAGTTCAGGGATGGCTTTTAGGTATTTTGGGATAGACAAGTTCTAGATCTATATGCACACGAACTAGAAACACTTATCTATTAAACAATTTTACATAGTAACCATAAGCATAGTTGTTAAATTAATGCATAATTGGAATCAAGAGATTCTGAGATAAATAAGTGAAACAAATTATTACGCATTATAGGAAATAAAACATTTCATTCTAATTAATAAAGTGAATATATAAGTATATTATCAAGTGTGGCTATATAATACACAATAGTTATATGTCACACATTATGTTTACATTTGCAATTAAACATAATATGTATAAAAACACATGTAAATAAAGATATGTAATGCATAAATAAATATATACCTCATTTGCTATGAAAAATACAGGGTCCAGCACAAAAAACTCCCCTTTTTTATTACAAAATATTTTATTACAAAATCATAAGCATGTAATTCTGTAACATAATAATATCACACTCAAACACACCATATGATATTTTAGGTGAAATGTTCAAATTAAAACTATAAATTATTATACCTATATTATTACCCTGTCAGTCACACTCAAGCAGGCGTTACTTCTGCTGGACCCTGTATACATACAAACAAACATCCCACAGGCATATAAATAATTATCTAAATATCAGAATACATAGTTAAAATATTGCCTAAACAAAAAATGGTTTGGGATAGTAAGACTTTTTTTAACTCTAATGTTAGCTGGATCAAAGTTTCTATCATTCCCTTTTTGCCATTAAAATGAACTCTATTGGTTGACAACGCAGATCTGTATAATTCCTGATGAAGCTTTGCCTAAAATGACGCATGTTTGTTATGAGACTTATTTCAGCCACTTTTATTAAGAATGTACCAAATTCAAACATACATTTGGTACTTGACTGTTTCCTGTATTTCAGAAACTTTTAATAGGAACTTAAAAAAAGAAATTTGCTCTAAAATTCACTTATTGCCACATGTCTGGATATACTTAAGGAACCAAAAATGTTAATTTCCTATTAGGAAAATTCTTATATTGTTACTAATCTTATTCACTGACCTTCTCTTGACATTTATGTCACAAGTTAGAAATTTTCAAGTTCTAGTGTAAATTTTGTTGTTAGTGCTATTATAAAAATGTTGTCTAGGATAAGTTCAGTATCAAGAAATAAGTGAGAAATAAATCTTTTAAATCTGGATTTTGGAACTGTCTGTTTTCCAAACGTTTCACTGAAATACCTTTGGGGATCTATAGTAATTTTGTTTTTATTGAGGAAAGAGAAGGACAAAAATGCATATTTTAAATTTGTACAGCATCCAAATATTCTGTGCTCCTCTCAACTACAGATCAAGAGAAATATTGAACCAGTTTGCCTCCAGAAAATGCTCAGCAATCAAAGGTGAGAAGAGGTATGGGATCTCTTCCCCTAATGTGCATACGTAGCATAGACCATCCTGTGGAAAAGAAATCACATTTAAATGTGACCGGAGCTGCGTATTTGTATTCATTCCACCATGGAAACAGTTTGAATGCTTTCCTCTGGAGACTTATGTATCTCACTGACAGCTGCAGTGCAACAATATGCTGAAGTGGCTCATCTTGACAGGTCATATCCTGGATTTCACATTCTGAATGGCAGCTGGGGTGCTAGAGAGCTTTCTCACAGTGGGTGGGCCCGTATTTAATCAGGCCCTCCCTGGCTGCAGAGACAAGCAGCATGTGTGGCTGCAGCCCACTCTAAGAAGTCCAAGATGTACCTTTGTCACTTTCTAAATAGCAGTGATATTCACGGCAGCAATCTCTGTGGTTCTATTAGAAAACTGCAAAGTGCCTTTTAAGAGCACAGTTTTCCTGTGTCCAGTTGTAGCACTTTTCCCAGATGACACAGGCGGCATCAGTGCCACGTACACCACTGGTAAACACTGGGTAAGTGATTCAAATATCAACTGAAATCTGTATCTATATCCATGTATCTATGCATGTACCAATGTATAAACTGAAGCAAAAATTAAAACACCTTGATGTACACTTTTGGGACATGTCATTAATTGGAGCAAATGTGTGATTACAACAACAAAACATAAGCCCACTTCCACTCACTGGAAACTGGATTACCTGTCCTAGCTGAGTCCTTACGTTCTTCCGGAGAAGAGATTTTACTTCTCAAATTCAGTACCAACTGTGGCTGCACAAATCAGCCACTGTGCAAAACCCAAATGAGCTCACAGGCAATAAATTGATTTGTGCTGGCCTGTCCAAGTTTCTCGCTTGGGCCAGGTCAGCAGCTTCCCGGGGCGTTCGCCCAGAACCCCTGAGATGGCAGCTGCCTGCTACACCGGGGGCAAGTTGGAAGCCCTACTCTTCACCCCCAAGACCTCAAAAAAGCAATCGATACTTTTTTGAAAACCTAACCATGAAAGGCTTTTAACAGGATAAAAACTTCTGTGTTAGATGGGGACATAGGTTGAGTTTAAGATTCCTAAGCACATCTTTGCAAAAAGACTTCTTTCAGGCTGAAAGCCTAGATTATGCCCTAGGTTTTCTTACTTGAGGGATACCAGATATATTTAGGCTTTCATGATTAAACCTGAAGTTTGCCTGTTGACAACCTAAGTCGAAAGCTCCAGACTTCTAAGAGGAGAATCAGCACTTTGGACTGGGTATGGGAGATCCTTATCCACAGGTGTTGATTCAAGTCAAAGAGGTAAAGGCCTTTTTCAGTTAATACTACTCCCTAATTAAGCAACGGAAGAGTTCATTATTTTCCAAGGCCCAGATTCCTGTAAAATGTTCTTAACGAGTCTGAGACTGAGAAGAATTTTCATTAGCTTAATTTTTACAGTCAGGGAAAGAACAAACTCATGGTACCACATGACTGATTATAAAATGTTGAAGAATTCTGATGCAGACAGTTTTAGGCCCAAAACATAAAACTTTACCTGTGAACTGTGAATATCCTGCATGTAGAAATATCACTGTATGTGCTCACACACACCCAACAGCCCTGCGGAGCTCGGCCTTCTCACAGTAATTTCTAAAAGGCTCCCAGGAAGCAGCGGAGCCTGAGAGCCCTTGAAAGCTGTGTGAGCCAAGGATCCTCCCAGCACAGCCTTGCCCTCCCTTCGAAGCACAATCCTTTTTAGGCCTGATGTCCACCACTCTTGTCTTTTTTTTTTCCACTCAGAGATTAGAAATTTAATCTCATTCTATTTTCAAACATATGCATATATTCCTCTTAGATCCATTTTCCTTGACCCTTCCCAATGACTTCCCCAATACTCTGATAAATCTTTTCATTTACTAATTTTTTTTTATTTAATTCTACTTTGCAGTAATAAAGAAAAGTTGAAACATAAAGGGTATGGAAAATGATAAATCTATAATAGGGAGAGGAAAGTCACAAGTTGAACAGAAAATGGACATAAATTTCTTGTGTTCTTAGTCTCTAAAATGCTTGAACATATCCTTTAAAATTACCACAATGTTTCTATTTAGTGACATATTCTTCTGAGTAAAACTGATTTTTCTGAAGTATAATTAAACAAGATAAAGAGACATAAAGTCATATCTATTTATGATTTATTCCTTACTATTAAAAATGTGAGCCCTGGCTGGTGTGACTCAGTGGATTGAGCGCCAGTCTGTGAACCAAAGGGTCATGGGTTCATTTCCCAGTCAGGACACTTGCCTGGGTTGCGGGTCAGGTCACCAGTAGGAGGCATGCAAGAGGCAACCACACATTGATGTGTCTCTCCCTCTCTTTCTCCCTCCCTTCCCCTCTCTCTAAAAAAAATAAAATCTTTGAGAAAAAAAGTGTGATAGTGATTTTTTTGGTAATTTTTGGCCATGACTATGCAACATTAAAGGTAAGAGGCTTGTGTGGTCCAGTCTAAGAGTTTAGTTTTTCATAAAAATTATAAAAAGTTGTATAAGAAGATCTGTTCTAATGGGTAAGTGAGACACAGCAAAGTTTAGCAAGATGTACTACTGTGCAGGAGTTATGGGTCCATGGGAGACAGACTGATGGGGTTCAAGGCCCAGTGCTACCACTTACTATGTGAGTTTGTACAAGATATTTAACTTCGTTGTGCCTCGCTCCATCATCAATAAAATAGGGATGAGTCCTGACTGGTGTAGCTCAGATGGTTGGGTGTCCTTCCACAATGTGAAATATCTCTGGTTTGATTGCTGGTTGGGACACATGCCTGGGTTGCAGGTTCGGTCTCTAGTCGGGGTGCGTGCAAGAAGCAATAGATTGATGGTTCTCTCTCACATCGATGTTTCTCTCCCTCTATTTCTCCCTCCCTTCCTCTCTCCCTAAAAATAACTAAATAAAATCTTCAAAAAAAATAGGGATGATATTTACCATATAGGATTGTTATGGAGACTAAATAAGTTAAAATTTGTAAAGTGATGCAATCAATGCCCAACACAGCACTATACTATTTATTATTGAATTAAACAGCCAATAAAAAAGCGAATTTTTGAAGCTTAATCCATTTCTAAGTTAGAAACTGCATATGCAACAAATGTCCATGTAGAGCAAAGATTTTACTTTTTATTTTTCTAAATTCAGGATACCCCTTCTAGCCCTCAGTAGGCTAATTTTATGGGTTTTTTTTAATGTACTATCTTTGGGTGGTAGCATATTGTGATAATACTTGTGAGTTTAGGCAAGCAGTCAAGGACACTTCATCAAGAACGGCATGGAAAATCGCAGTTGTGTTATTTAGACAAAGGTGTTCTTTTGAATGGCTGCCTCGTACTTAGTGTGTGTGTGTGTCTGCGTATGTGTATAGGCTGCAAAAAGCATGTATGTGAAAATACGAGTAAAATTAATTTCACAAAAGAACAAGTTTCTTATTTCTTCTTAACCTTGACTATTCTAAAAAGGAAACTTTGAAAACATGCTTGTTATGAGGACTAAATGAGATATGTTCAATAAATGGAGTTACTCTTCTTGCTGTTGTCCTTCCTCCCATGAAGAGCCACACAACTCTTCTCTAATATATCGTCTCTTCATCTTGGTTTATCGTGTTCATTTTTCCTTCATTCTCCACTACTTCTGCTCCACTATTTAACTTTCCATTGAAGTTGTAGTCCAGTCTTTAGCCAGGCAACATGCTTCTAAGGGGTTGGATCTTATCATCTCAGACGGGGCCTCAAACAAATCATTTTATTTATTTTATTTTTAAAACTCTCCTTATCTGACTCATGATCTAACTTTTCTACAGTTCTTTTTCTTGTAAGAGGGGATAGATCGGTGACATGAGTTGAGGCATGATAGGAACCTATATATGCAAGTGAATTATATTTGAGTAGCTCTCTGAATATAGGGCCAAAACTTTGTTTAAAACATTGACTCTGGAAAAGGCTTAGAATTCATCTACGAGTGCTAAAATCTAGTTTCATTTGAACACAACACTATTTAACTTTGTATAAGTAGATACTGAATATCAATAATGGAGAATTCATAATTGGATAAATTAAATGCATTGTATTCATTCATTCTTAAAGCAAAAACTTTGATACAAATCAGTCCACGTTTTAGGTTTTGTCTTTTTTTAAAAAAATTAACTCTATATAGATTAGTTTTTCTTTTCGGGGCTCTGTTGGGGCACCACAGTTTTTGTAATTAGATCTAAAATGTACTACTATATATCTGGGACATATGCCTGAGGGAAGCCTTCCAAAGTTTTTAAAAATATTGTGGATATTTCAGTATCACAGATGTTTCATTATTGAAGATATTTCAGTACTATAGATATTTCATTTTCAAACATACTTTGGACCACAGCAACTATAATAGTAAGAAGAGAGATTTGCTATTTCCATCAATGAAGTAAAGGAATTGTTCTTATTTTCAAAGTCGCTGTCTTTCAGCTAATGTAGGTTAGCACACTAAACCCTACTGCAGCACTCTTAAAAATTCAACGTGCTCTCAGCTAACTTCCCCATCTTTCTGTTTCCTTATCTTCTTGCTTTATTGCCCTGGTTTAGACCATCGTTAATTTGCACACATTTTAACAAATTTGCCTCTAAAATATTCTTAGGGGCTCCAGTTATCCAATACAATGCTAATTTTATGAAAGTGCAGCTCTGATTTTGTCACTTCTTGTTTACAAACCTCTACAGACTCTCTACTGTCAAAAGCATAAAGTTCCTTATTACAACATTTAAGGTTTTTTTTTAAATTTAGAATCTTATACTAGCCAAACTCTTCAGTAAATTCTCTATGTCTTTACTCAATTATTTACCTATTTACTTGAATGATTTTGCTCATCCTTTACATATTAAGCACGTTTCATTTACCCTGCTGCTCTACCATTTTCCAGTAGGGAAATCCAATTCACTCTTCAGGTCCCCAAATGTCTCTTTTTAATGAATAGCTCACGATTTATAGTGATAACAGCAAATTTTTCCCTTTATAGCACACTGTTGCATTCTTTCATTCATTCCGTATATAATAAGATGTCTACCACTGTGCTCTGAATTCAGAGGTAAATAAGGAAAACTCTGCCCTCATATCATACAAGTGTCTGCTTAGTTGTATTTGTCATAAATTGTACAGCCTCTCATTGGTTAGCACATCACCTAACAGACGAAACTGAGAACTGCAGAGCTTAAACTAATTGATTTTTACGCTCCTGAGCCCTAGCAGGGAACTTTGCATGTAGAGAAAGACAATAAATCTTTGTTGAAGTGAAACGAATTCCTTGTCTGCTGTGGACCATGATTCCTAATAAACGCACACAGGCATTTTGGTGATTTATATTATTTGAGCTACTGTAAGCTCGTCTCCAAAATTACTTTATGGGTTTTATTAGTCTCCAAAATAAATGTCTAGTGTATGTAACTAATTAAATTCTTACTTTAATGCATTTCCACTGTAACAGGTACTATGGAAGTGGGAGGAAGAATACAGATTCAAGCTATCAGGCTTGGACCCTGGCTTTGCCTTTCACCAGTTGTATAAACTTAGCAAGTTACTTTACTAGTTCCTTCATCAGTTTTCTCATGTGAAAAGTGAAAGTAATAACGGAACTAGCTTACAGGGATTTTTGCATAGAGTGAAAAGGCTGGCACACAGCAAGAGTTGCAAGAGTGGTCGCTAATATTAAATCATGAAATGATTGCAAAAAGTCAGTTGTCTTTACACATGTTATTTTCTCTGCCTTAAACAATCCCCCTATTCCTACATTAACTAAAACAAATTCCTCCAGCAGACCTTTTCCTTTTAATCAATCTTCCATTTTTACTTCTTCTAGAAGTCACTTTCCCACACGATCCTTCTCTTCCCCATCATAGTGTTTGTTATACTGATATAATCATCCAAGTGAAGGTGAGAACTGTGTCTGTTTACTCTAAATTTGTACCCCACATCTACATGACACACAGTTTGCCTGATTAAAGTTGTATGCTAGATGAAGTTATTGAAGAAAACTGACATCTAGGAAATTCTCTTACTCAAGTGAGTATAAACATAATAATTAAGGAAGTTAATATAAAATGCAATTAAAATATTGTATTAAATGTATATGTATATATAATATTGAGGTCTGTTTTTAATAGAATTAGAAAGTTAAAAATGACAGAGTAACAAAAAGGAAATAAAACATGAAATCCTATAATGATAAGAGGGGTTATTGTTAGTTTGTGGGGAATGAAAAGAGAGTAGAACAGCTTAAGATGTGGCATTTCTTGAAATCTCTTTTGGATATTAAATACAGAAACCTCATGGTTATCCATCTCATGTATACACAGAAAAGTCCTTATTTGTGAAAATGCCTATAATTTACAATCTAATAGGGCCATTAAAATATAGTTACCACAAGAAATCTTTGTGTGACATACAATATTTTAATTTGATGGTTTTGAATTTCTAAATGCTTAAAAAATATTTGTTTTGCATTTAATAATTTTTTTCCTCATTCTCAAGTTGTCACTCAATGAAATTGACCATCCTTGGATTAATTTTTTTTTCAAAGCTATAAAACAAGGACAAATTTGGGAAAAAGTCTTCCAATTGATATTCTTACATTATAGCAATGGCACTTTTGCAGTCATAACATGATACCAATTTGGTCTTTGTACAACATGTACAAAGTTTTCAATCACAAATTCTAAGAAGACATAGTTCACATCTATTAACAAATGGTCATCTTGGTCTTTGTCCCTACTTCCTGGCATAGAGATCCTAAAACCCTTGGAATTTCCCTGAGTGATGGGAGTGTGTCTTTTGTTATTCATAAAGGGTCACTTTCAAATACATCTGAGTTTATACTAAGGAGGTTACTTAGGGTGGTGTCCCTAGGTACCTCAGGACTGGGGCTGGTGATAAGAAAGGCCAGCTAATAAATGCGTGAGAACCTTCAGCCCCATCTCTGACTCTCAGAAAGGAGAAGGGGCTGAAGACTGGGATATAAAAATACTTGAACAAGGAGATCAGAGAGCTTCCCAGTTAGCAAACACACCAAGGTACTGGAAACTCCTAGCCATCTTCCTTATCCCTCTTCCTGCAGCATACCTTGTCGTATGCATCTCTTCCTTTTGGCAGTTTCTGAGTTACAATCCTTATAATAAACCAGTAATAATAAGTAAAGTGCTATCCTGAGTTATGTGAATTCTTGCAGGTTGCCAAACTCAAGGGAGAGGCTGTGCAAATCCTTGATTTATAGCCAATCTGTCAGAAATACAGGTGGCCAGGGACTTGAGTTTTGTATCTGAAGTGCAGGCAGGCATGTGGCATTAAGCCCTTTCACTTCCAATGTACTAGGCACTGTTCTATATGCTTTACATGCAGCTTTACATACAAATGATTCAGCAACCCGATGAAGTGGGTACTCTTAATAATTTTGTTTTATAATTCAGAACCCCAAAGCATGGTGAGAACAAAGAAGTGGTCCAAAGTCATAGAGTTGGGAAGCTCTGAAACTGGGAATTAAAAGACAGTCTCCCTCCAGAGTCTGTGTCCTAAACATTATGTTCAGTTGAATCAGAGTAGTGCTATTAATTTGGCCGTGTCATTTTAGTTGGCATTACATCAATTTCAGAGTTAATAATTAAATTACTAAAACATAAAATGTGACCAAGGGTCCAATACTTCATTTTATAACTTTCTTGGGTATAATTCTGAGAGTAGTTATTAGGTGTGTTGCTTTAACAGTTAAAACACACATACACACACACACAGAAAAGTAAAAACCCTTCTAAAATCTAATGTAGAAAGGAAGGTTAATATGCTTTTTGTCTCAGTTAAATATATGGTACTCCTTACTAAGCATGACCTGGAATTTTAAAACTTTCACTTTTCTATGGCAAATGTTATATCCCATGTTAACTTCTTCAACTTGTCAAATCGAAGTTATTCCATTTCACTGAGGGGGATGAATACATTTCAGAACTAAAAAATAATTTAAAACAATCAACTTGAACTATACATAATTAGAAAAGTATTTTATCATCTCCAGATTCTGTTTTTACTTACATTTAATAGAAATAATGCTGATACTTAGAATAAAATCCATCAGAGAAAAGTGTTACTGTTCTGTGCTGACATTAAAAAGGAATACTTTGGAGACATACTATTCAATTTCTGGGTAAAAACATTCCCATGCTAGTTGTTATCACTATTGGCTTTATGCATAGGAGCTCTAAAGGAAGTCTACGGAGCTTTCTCATTAGTGCTAAAACAAACACACACACACACACACTCACGCCCCACAACACCTGAGGGAAATAAGAGACCATTCTGATTATTAGCTCTACTTTCCGCTTATGAAATCTGAGTCATCATAAATGTAAGAAGTGCTTCAGAGAGCCAGTGTTGAATTGGTTTACAAAAAAGGGAAAAAAATATTAAAGAGAGATTGCTGCATCTTATTTTCCATACCACACTCTTTCTCTAAATTCGAGGAAAACACATAAACCAAAATAATAAGCCAATTTAAATCTTAGTTTTATGCACACATTTCTATCCACAGATTCTTTCTAGAGAATAGTTCTAGAATACTAGAACACAGGCTGTTTTACTTTCATACACTACTCACCCCAAAGTCCTAATTGTCTCCAAATCATTGAGCAAAAGAAATAATTTCCTTTATGTTTTGAGTGAAGAACTAGTAAAATTACAGAGGTAGTGTTCAACAACTATTCCAAGTGATTCTTCCAACACTGCGTGCGTGCGTGCGCGCATGCGCGCGCACACACACACACACACACACACACACACACACACACACACACACACACTGTCTTCTACTTTGCCAGTCTTTTCACAGACAAAATAAAGTAAATGGGGCCTGTAAGTCCTGTGAGCAGCAGCTAGTTTTCACTAGTATTCAAATGTTCATCTTGAAATCTTGCCTTTCTTTGCTCTTCATAAATCAAGTGCTACATTTGCCTGTTTTTTTGTTGTTTCTTTCACCCAGAAAAGAAAATTAATGAAAGCAAATGGTGTAGATTCGCCACCTGTAACATTTAATAATTCTGTGGCACTAGGCAAGTCATCCTCCTGCAACCGGGTGAACGACTTTAGATGCAGTGGTTCTGATGGGGCCCTGTTCAGCCTGTGGGTGAATGTAAGTGGTTTCAGATGACAAAATTGTCCTCTTCAAGTAGAAGATTAAAACTGGTAGAAAATAAAGTGATGATCAACTATGTATGACCCCAAGTATTATAAATGATTTGATTCTAATTCTTGCTACTGATGAGATACTTTTTTTATGGAATGAGAAAGAAAGAATATTTCAATTTCTTAGCCTAAAACATCTCTGGGATAAATAAATGATTTATGTAAAACATAGCAGATGAAATAAATTTTATTTTCTGAAAATCTGAACTGCTATTTTACACACATGCATATCTTTTTTTCTATTTAGAAATAAATCTTAATATGCATTAACAATTAGCTCAGTTCACTCACATATTAGAGTTCTGGAATTAGATATAGAATTGGATGCACATTAACTGGAATGCACATGTTTGCACATACATACAACATGTATATATATTTACTATAATATTTTAATCATGTATTATCGAGTGTTAAAATTTACTTCTGTTTTCTGTATAAAAATTTACCAAAAAATATTTTCCTATATATTTAGTAATAACTAAGGGAACTGACAATATAGTTGTACTGTCTCAGATGTTATCACTTTTACTAATATCATCTTGATTTTTAGGTTAAGTAGTCAAGAAATCATATTTTTCCAATTAAGTAAGTAAACATTTTATATTGTGAATATAAATGGCAAAACTACCAAGTTTCTAGATTAAAATGGAAATATTTAATTCATCAAATTCAGGCATTTATAATAGATAAATTAGAATATAAGAATTTTTCCAATGATATTAATAAGATTAGCAGTTTTTACATTTTGGGAAGTAAATGAACATTAGGTAAATAATAGGTCTAGTGTAATGTTCACTTCTGACACACATTATAAAATCTGAATGTCATTCATAAGCATTTAGCCAGACCAGACTCAAAAGCAGTGTGAAAAATATGAGTACTTTTTCTTTAGTCAATAACATTAAATACTCCATTTTAAGGATTATTATACAAAATATCTATTGTATGTTTATATTTAATTAGTATAATAAGCCAAAGGGATGAATTATATGAATGTTATTGATTTTGCTTATATATACACACATACATATATTTATGTATATATATACAAATATATATATGTATATATGTATATACAAATACATACACATATACAAATATATATTCACAATTTTTAATAAATCCTTTGATTAGATGATATGTAGTCTCTAGTTCTAATATTGTCTGAATCAACTGACATATGTGTTTATACCTCATTCTCCTTCTGAAAGGTAGAATAATAAAACTAATGGTTAAAAGCTAATGGGCAGAAGACCAGGGTGAGGGAATTGGGAACATTGTCAGGATGAAGAGACAAAGGAGTATGTGGATTGTGACAAACTGGATAATAATTCTTACACTATCAAAAGAACAATTCAGTTCAAGCTCACGTTATCAAGAAGAGATAAAGTTCCAGCATTGCCAGATCTTATAATTTTTTAAAAGAACCAACAAAAATTAAAATTTCATTTGAAAGATCATGGTTTTTAAATGTTGGCCTGAATTTTATTTTTAAATATGTGTGGTTAAACAGGTCAGTAGACAGTCATCAATTTGTTACTCATGAGTTTGCTACCCCTATTCCATAATTAGGAAGAAGAACAGAAAAGCAATAGGGTGTTTCTACAGGGGAAATGAAAGAAACCAAGGGTTTTAATCAAGAACAAAATCAAGGATTTTAATCAAGTGGTATCAAGACCAGCATGATACCACTTATACTGCTATCAGTTAAGTGTCAAATAGACACTGAGTACAACATATTTTAAAAGTCCGTCTTGACCAGGATTAATATCTAAATTATATTTTTCTCATTCCAGTCCTAACATTAGTGAATGATTATGCTTGGAACACTACAAAGAATACTAGAGGGAAAAAAAAACCCTGTTAAATTCAATATTAAAATTCAAAGTCCTACAAGTCATTTGCTTATTTATCTGTAGGAATGCAGTTACTATTTTAATCTGAATTTAAAATAAAGACTTGAGAGACTCAAGTACAAGTCATCAATATTGCAGTTACTTAGAATACACTTTTCTCAGGTATATCCTCACAAATATTTGTTTTGAATAGAAAAATAAATGTGTGTAGTAGAAAACAAATTTGTCACTAGGTAATTTCAGGAAATTGTGAAACAGCGACATTTTGATTCTATGACTGTGGCATCCACATTAAACTTCTCAGCAAAATTATTTAAATCATGTTGACAAAGCTTGATATAAAAACAGATTATTTTTATTTCTATAAGCTTTCATCAACTTAAAATGTGTAAGAACTGGCATTTTGTAATGATACAGATTTGTACTTTTTCTCTGGGTAAATACATATTTTTAAGTTCCATATTGTGTTTCAATTTGACTCAAAATAAAATACTTCAAATTTACATGGTTTGAGTTTTTTAAATAATATGGCACACCAACAATCAATTCTGTAGAAGAGATCCTGATTTTGCTCTGCAAATATCAGCTGAAAGCCTGAGAAGATAAATGAAATTAAATTTAAAGAAATGCTTTGGAGCCCAACTATAGGGCTTGCGTTATCTTTTTTAGAGTTGAGAAGAAGAGGAATTCTACTTTAGAATTACCTAACAACTTGTGTCTGAAGTTTGGGGAATAAATCCTTAACTATGTAGACAGTTTACTTAGTTTTTTCCTCTTTTTGTTTATAGGAAATAATCTCTTCATCTCTGGCTAGGAAACACAAGCCAGAAAGTGTTCAAAATCTGTGATAACATATAAATAAGAATGTTTTCATTTTCTAAATATCATTTTGTCAGAGTGCAAAGCTATGTAAATTAATATTATTATATTGAAAAATAAACATCAATAAGAAATGATAATATGGCACAAATGTTGTAATACTCATATGAAGCTACGTGATTCTATTGAGGTATTGGTGAAAAGAGAGCAGCTCCTGGAACAAGCAAGTCTGACTTCGCCACTGAATGTCTAGTCCTGCGTGAAGCTTGGGCCTCAACATGTTGCTCTGTGAAATGAGTGGTTTAACATGTGTCAAATGATCTCTGAAATATCTTTGATATGTATTAATTAATTAATTAGCTATGCATATTACACAAGGTTCTGTTTGTGTAACCAATGAGCCACCTGGCCAGGGCTTTTTACCTATTCTTGATCTTGGTCTTTGGCGTTATACACATATGGTTTTATCAGTGAGATGCAGCAAAATTGTTTCATGCATGAAATGAGAATATTGAGTTTTTTCAAATAGGTTTAGATTTTTCTGATCATTTATGAATTTCCTCTTTTTAAAACATTTTCAATTTTTTTTTACTCATTTCAGGGAGAATTATAGTGTTATTTTATTTTTTGTTAAATTTAAAGCTCGAGATACAGCTGTTTGATGAAGGTATAAATATATTGGAGCTTCCTTTAAGGTAAAATATTGGGAACTTTCAGAGAATCTATAAAGCCTATTTTCAGTGTATTGCTATAATAAAAAAGAACAAGCTGTGAAAATGTTTCTTAATATTGTCAACCAGCAGCTTGGTTAGAAAGTCCCCAATCAAACCCAAGTGTTAAAAGGTCCAGAAGACTGAGGGGGGTTGGCGAATTCCCCAAACAGCTGATTTCATCATGCGTCATAACCCTTGCACAAGGCAGTCATTTCCTAGTGCATGAACTTTCCGAGAGGAAACCACGGTCTCCATAGTTGGTTGGCCAGTAGGGGCAGCACCCCATTTGAATAATTTAGTCTGCCTGTGAGTTTTTCCCAGGTAGCCGACATATGCTCTTGTCACATGCCTGTCCCAGGTTACTAATGGATATAAGAAAACCAATCTCAAAAACAAACAAACAAACAAACAAAAAAAAACTTTTACATAGATGCAAAAGAATGTTTTAAAAATGCTGATAGTTTGCCTAGTGTGTCACCTTTTTCTTCTGCAATTGCTTCTTGTGTTCTCCAGTTAAGTCCCTGCCCTCCTGCTAACCTACGGGCAGAGTATTCTCCTTTACTGTCATATTCAGTGACTCACAGGCAGTGAGAAATCCAAGGGCTTAGTTCCTGTGCACACTAAGTTAAATGAGGAAGCCAGAATAAGGGAAATGTCAAACCTACCATACATCACGGTGCAAAAAGAAAAGAGATTCATAGGCCTATTTGAACATAATTTCTTCTGTCACCTTTTATTGTTCTAAACAGGTAACTCATTTCAGCAGTTACATAAATGCTTCCTTTTTATCATCTTCCCTACCTTTCTAGGATAAATTTTAGCATGGATCCTGAAGCTTTTTGTAAGTTGGGACTCTGATTAATATTCTTTTCACTCTTTCATTTTTTTTAATCAAACAAAGTTTTGGAGGCATTACAGTTAGTTCTGTCAAAAGAGGACTATTACGCAGTATATAGCTATGGTATGACTCGCAAATAGGCCCTACTGTAAATTCTTGGTCTATACTCTTAGCCGACCTTTAATCCTGCTTGGAAACTTCCGTCCATCTGTATTTAGTGACCCTGATCACGTAACTCCCTAGAGGGATTCCAAGCATTTGCCAAATTCCCTGGGCTAGCATTCTCAAATTACCTTGTCCTTTCTTTATATAAATCTCTGAACTATGAAGATGGGGATTCCATCACTTGAGGATTCCTATGCTTTTGTTATCTTCTTTGTGACTTCAGACCTTGCCCAACTCCTGGCACAGAATGTACTCTATAAATGTTGTTGAAAGAATGTATGTGAAGAAATACATCTATTTGAATTTTTCAACTGTGGAATTATGTGATTCAAAGTATTTTGCTGCTTCAACATGAATTTTTTAAATGAAAAATTCTGTATTTTATATTTTACCCAGTCTGGGAGGAATGCCATGCTTTGTGCATTACTAAAATATTTGTATGAACATATTCTGTGTTAATTATATTCCACAAAATAATCAGCTTATTGATTTTGAAACTACAGCAATTCTGTTGTAGGCATCTGTTCTAGGGAAAAAAGAAAGAAAAATATTTGCCAGCTGAATAAACTACAAAATGTGCTTAGCAGCACTGATTCTTCCTGATAGTGACTTTTATTAATGAGAACCTACTGATGGATAATTTAATTCTAACACATATGGATTTTACAAAGTCTAAAGTTTCTCTCTCCCTCCCTCTCTCCTTCCTTCTTTCCCTCCCTCCTTCCTTCCTTTTTTCTTTTTTTCTCTTTTCTCTTTCTTTCTCTCTTTCTCTTTTCTCTTTCTTTCTCTCTTTCTCTCTTCTCTTTCTTTCTTTCTTTCTTTCTTTCTTTCTTTCTTTCTTTCTTTCTTTCTTTCTTTCTTTCTTTCTGTCTCTCTCTCTCTCTTTCCTTCCTTCCTTCCTTCCTTCCTTCCTTCCTTCCTTCCTTCCTTCCTTCCTTCCTTCCTTCCTTCCTTCCTTCTTTCTTTCTTTCTTTCTTTCTTTCTTTCTTTCTTTCTCTCTCTCTCTCTTTCTCTCTTTCTTAAATTATGCTTGTTAGAAAGCAAAACAAAGATGAGAGTTTTGGGAAAGTGCTTACATCCCACACGAACACTGCTTCTTTAATTTTGGTTCCTTTAAAATAGGTGCTGTCAAACATTTATAGTGAGTATACAATTTTCTTAAGCAATACTGACAAACAGGTATATTAATGTGAGATCAGTTTGTCATATTGTAAAAATTTTACATATGGTTA
This sequence comes from Mormoops blainvillei, assembly GCA_004026545.1. NCBI lineage: Eukaryota > Metazoa > Chordata > Mammalia > Chiroptera > Mormoopidae > Mormoops > Mormoops blainvillei. Next base: position 6,682 of record PVJD01002629.1, on the reverse strand, counting down.
TAAAATAATTTCTTCAGAAAGCTTGCAAAATTCTACTATGAGGAATAAAATTATTAACTGAATAAAATGAAAAATCATAACTTTAGCTGTACGTAGTAATTTGACTTTAAGTAAGATCCACTGGAGAAAAGGAAAGGAAAAGAAGTTGGCTCCTATTAGACTCAATATCAAAAATATTAATAGTATGCTCTGGCCGGTGTGGCTCAGTTGGTTCTAGCATCGTCCCATAACCGAAAGGTTGCAGGTTCGATCCCCGGTCCAGGCTTGTACCAATCAATGTTTTTCTCTCTCTCCCTTCTTCTCTCTAGAAGCAATGAAAGAAATTGTCCTCAGGTGAGGATAAAAAATAAGATAAAATAAAAATAATTAATAGTGTAATAAAGAATTCTTTGCAATTTAGACCATGTATGAATATCCAGATGTCACATGATTGTTTTAGCTATTTCATTTCACCTAAGAGTGTAACTGGCATAAGTATTATAGGATATCTGAAACAAGGAAGCACATTTCAGAGAAATTTGACTAACTTATCAACATGTAGCAACAATAACAATAGTGTATCAGTAGGCTAAAGTTCTTAAGATATGATGAAAACTATTATTCTTAAGAACTAAAAAAAATACTTTCAATTTTACTTTCACTGAGGTCCCTAAAGTGACAAGTGTACCATAATACTATTTGGAGGAAATGATTGCGACAATGAACACTGTTCTAAAAAAAAAAAAAAAAGAATTTGCAACTTTTGTAATGTGATTTGACTGGTTCTCAAACTATTGTACGATCATCTTTCCCATATATATCAAAAAACACATTGTGTTTAAATATAATCTTCAGAAAACCATACTGAACCATAGATGCTCTTGCCTGGAGGGAGAGCACACTTCCTTATCAACGCATAAAGAGGAACATTTTGGTGGGACAGAGGACAGTCCTGGCTATTTGGGGCGCTCACTGATGAGGGCAAGCTGACAGAGATATCAAGCTCAGACAGCCACAATGGTTTCCCCCTTACCAATGAATACTGGTTTTTTCTAGGACCTTATAATTCCGATTCTTCTTGTACCTCTGTGAATATTCTTCTTCACTTATTTCATCCATAGAATGTGAAAAACAAATGACTTATTTCTGAGAAGTGAAACCCAGGTATATGACTCCAACTAGAACCTGTAAGAGACAGAGCTTCTAGCCTTCCCATGGCCAACGTACTTTCCCATTGTTGTTTTTCACATAAACAGAGAACCAAAAGATGTTGTTAAAGGGACTTTAAAAATATTTAATAGCCAAAGTCTTTATTCAGGTACAATATGCTTATTTACCCAGATATTCAAATAATTTGGGGGTAAAGCTGTCAAAAAAGAGGGAAAGGAAGAGAGAAGATTCTTCCTTTGGCCTCTTGGCAATAGGAATCATGGTGTGCTGGTACACAGGCCCCTAAATATGCAAACGTCTCTATCAATAATTTTTTTCCAACAACAACAACAACAACAACAAAACAACAACAACAAAAAGTCTAATGGGCAAACCCCAAGTCTTTTGTCTTGTTCTTTTTTAATATATTATCTTGACTTGGCTTTTCAAATATTTATAGCCATAATTTTGAAGTTCTAGCCTGAGGCTGTGATCATCTGATCAATCATATTAGATGCTAGAAATGTTAATTGACTATAATCAATCATATGAAAACACCTAAACTATTGCCTTCAAGAAATATCAGAGCTAAATTATCCTCAGGAAAAAAGAAACTATAAATATATAAAGATTTATGGGACACTTGATCCAATAACCTTCTTCACCAAACTCAATATCTAGTCATACTCACTTCTTAAATATTTATTACTATATATTTGCTTTTTATTTTAAATTCACAACTAATTTTTTAATGTTTATAGGAAATCCCTGAATGTAGTCATTGCCCCGTGATTTGGCCTTAAGTTAGAAGAGCTGTATGCAGATTAATTCAATGCATATTTCGCATATTGATCAGTGTTCCTCTTTTTTCCTGAAAGGTCAGAGAAGCAAGGGAATTTCTAAGGGTATTTACGTCCTTTCTACCACCACTCATTACAAGATAGGGTCTTGAAAGTAGAAAGACAATAAAACAACAAAAGCATGGAATGAATAAAGCATACAAAATAAATGTAAGAATTTGTCTTGCAGATTTTAAATATAGTAGTATAAACCTCTTTCTGAATACTAAATTTCAGCCTTGGAACTTAAAAAATAATGAAAATACATTTATTTTCCTGGCTAAAGTTTTTAAAATAACAATTTTTCTTCTCAAAATCAGCATAATAAATTATTTCTAAAATATTAATAGATTTCTCTCTCTTCCTCTCTCTGCCTCTATTTTTCTCTCAATATATATACATATATACATAAATATGAGGTATGTCTGGAAAAGCATATCTCATGCAGAGTTTTTTGGTAAAACATCAAATCACCCAGGTGACTCAGCCCCACTAAAGCCCAGATTTGGCTCCCTGTGACTTCTGGCCTTTCCCAAAACTAAAATCACCTTGCAAAGGGTAGAAATTTCAGACTGTCAATGAGATTCAGGAAAATATGACCGGGCAGCTGATGGCGACAGGGGGAACGGTGTGAGGTCCCAAGGTTCCTACTTTGAAAGAGACTGAGGCATCATTGTCCTATGTATAATGTTTCTTTTATCTTGTATTGCCTTCAATAAATGTCTCTATTTATCATATTACATGGATGGATACCTCCTGAATAGACCTCTTATATGTACATATATGTATCTATGTATATATATATGTATGTATGTGTATATGAATATATGATTTTGAAAGATAATACTCAAGATAATGTTCAATAAATAGTACTAAGTTATTAAATTATAAAATTGGGGCAACTTTCCCAGGTGGTCAGGATGAATTTCAAATGTGCAGTATGGATGTCATCACACTTCATTATTATGATCCGTTTGCTTTTTAATCAGAAGTTAATCTTATATTTTCATTCTAACAACACTTTAGGCAAGTAAAATTTAGTAAGCATTGGTTTCATGATTTTGTGGACACGGTACAAGTTGGTTCTTCATATGTACCAGTTGATTAATTAATAATCCTTACTACTTAAGATTCAAGCCTTCTTTATTGGCATTGTTTCCCTGTGTTTCAACAGAAGCTAAAGTGTGAATATGATCTCTGGTGGTAGCCAGATTAAATTTTTTTTCTTCCATTCAACTTGTTATCCTGCTTCTTTGATTGCTCCAGAGAAGTAGCTCTGGCCCTGGCTGGGTGGCTCATTTGGTTGAAACACCTTCCCATGCACCAAAGGTTGCAGGTTCCAACTCAGTCAGGGTACACACTTAGGTTGGGGGTTCTATTCCCATTCAGGGTGTGTATGAGAGCCAACTGATAGATGATTCTCTCTCACATCAATGTTTCTCTCTCTCCCGCATCCCTTCCTCTCTATCTAAAATCAATAAACATATCCTTGGGTGAGGATTAAAAAAAAGAAGCAACTCTAAACCAAAGTCAACACAACTTTACCTTTTTTCATTACTCCAATTCTCCATCCCTCTATACCTGTGTTTCAACCCACACCGTAACAAGTATGGCTTTTTCACGCTTCTAACATAAAGAGATAAATAAGTCAATCTTTGCTCTCATGAAATTTACAGTATAAACAAATAGTAATCATACATTCTGATGAATGTTCATTAGAGACATACATCCCTTGTGAAGAGAATACAAAGAAAAGACACTCAGGTCTATCCCAGAGAAGGGGACAAAAGTAAGAAATTGTGCCCAATTTATTAAAAAAAAAAAAAAAAAGAAGAATACTAATATGTGCTACAAAAAATAAAACAAATAGTCAAGAACACCAGGATAAAGTGTTTGGACTGACCTGTTGACTGTGTACCTCAAAGGTGCAGTGCTTGTGTGAGTTTCCTCAGGGTAACATCCAGATGCCTTCTTTAGGTTACATGGAGAACCCTCAAGTATGAGGGGGAGCCTGGCACAAGGGGAAGCTCACAAATTGTTTATGGAATAAAGGAAGGACAACAAAGGAAATGGCCTTGGAGAAGGAGGCCTAAGGACTATGAGGCCTATCAGGATGTAAGATCTAAGCTCAACCTGGAGCTGGGAGCCAGAATAATGAATGTCATTCTCTCTTCTGAGCCTCTTTGGGTTGTAAGTGACAGAACTATAGCTGTCACTTATAGGCAAAAGAGGTATGTACTGGAAGGATATTGACATTATTACCTTCTAAGCCACGAAGAAGGGATTTGTATAGACCCACAGGGAAGCCTCAATAAGATATATTGTGACAACTGTGGAGCACGGGACTGAACTAAGATGGCATCAGTCCCATGAAGTAAGAAGCCATGTTTAGAGTACATGCAGTGGAACAACGACTCAGAGGGACAGTGTAAACTCTCCAGCATGCTTGCAGGACAACGTGGAAGGCAGCATGCGCTTATCTGAGGAATAACGCCACCTTCTCCGAGCATGCGCAGTAGAGCGTCATACTCAGCATTTGCTCATCTAGGTGGCACAAGGCAACAAGTGTTAATCAAAGGCTGACGCAGCATAACATCGCAGAAGAATATGAAAGCAAAGGCCTTAGGACAGACAACTAAACCAGCAGAGAGGGAGAGAGCGACATGCAGCTGCTCCCATCAACCCTGCTCTAGCTGACTCAAAGGCTGCTGCAGATTCTGCCTTGGCTGCCTCCCTGACGGGACTCTGATCTGGACTCTTGGGACTTGGGTTCATTATCCCCCAATTCTCTTGTGTGACACTATTGCTGTTTGTTTCTGAGTGATTGTCAGTGCTGTTAGGTTATTATAGATTTAGGTTGAATCTGCATTAATAAAAGCTGAGTGAACAGCATAAGAAAAAAACAAAAAAGAAATTGTGCCCAATTGGAATTTACCTTTCAACTGAAACTTGCAGAAGGAGTAGAAAGTATCCAAATGGAGAAGAGAGAACAATGTATACCAAGGAGAAAAAACAGGATACGTCAATGTCACTGAGTGCCATGAAGGCTTCCCCACTCCTCAAAAGATATTCTAGATATTCTGCAGAGCTTTTTAGTTTCTATGAGAACCAAGAATGGAAAGCATGTTGGCCAAGGGCGGCCTGGCAACTATGTTTCCCACAGGTTCCTGTTTGAGCCACACACTAGTGATTGACTGCTCAGATATAAGCTATTTATATTTTCATATTCCAGGATGATATGTGAATGATGGGAGCTACTAGGAAATAATAATGTAACTTCAAGAGTGAAAAGATTAAGATATCAGGAAATGGGGCAACGCAAGAAGGCTGGATATCAAAGTCCCCAACAAGGGAAGAAATACTCCATCATGATAATATGAGGCTTAAAATATCTACGATGCAGTGTTTAACTACTCGAAAATATTAAATGAGGATACATGTTTCATAAAGAAATATTACAGCTATGTTGCTGACTGGCCAAAATAAGAACCATATGAAAATGTTTTTGGCATAAGACTAAACTTAGAACAAGTAAACCATTTTCAGAAAGCATTTATTTGGAGTGAATATATCCATTGTCAAAGTTGCTTTCTTTTAAAACAAAATTGCTTTTACTTATGTGACTTTGAGTAGATTCAATATTCCAAAACGATTCATTTGAACAACTGTGATGAACTTAAATTTCCAGTCAGAGAAAGACAAATGCCATGTGATTTCACTCATATGTGGAATCTAATGAACAAAATAAACTGATGAACAAAGTAGAAACAGAGGCATGGGTACATGGAACAGACTGACGGCTGTCAAAGGGGTATGGGCAGAGGTGTAATGGATGAAAGAAGCTGAAGGGATTAGCCAAAGATCATATACGCACAACCCACAGACACAGGTAACAGTGTGGTGATGGCCAGGCAGGAGGGGGAGTGGGGCAGGGGCTGAATGGAGGTGGGGGGGGGGAAGATCTAGAATAGTGTCAAAATAAAAATAAAGTCCTAAAAAAAGATAGCATATGCGTTCTCCACTAAAAGATAAAGAACAAAAGTCACAAGTAGAACTCATATCAAAATTTTCAAACTCTATATAAACTGAGTTTATCTTTTCCTTAAAAATCACTTTATTGAAGATGTTAGTTTATAAAATTGTTAGATAACTTTAGAATTACTGTAAAATTGACATTGCAGAATATATTTACTATTATCAATCTCAATAGTCACCAGTGAATTTGCAATTCATTGTTTATCCTGATTAATACAAAGTATGAGCTCCTTAATTTAATGAGACTAGTCAGTTAGGTGAATATTGATATTAAAGCAAATTAATAATTAGAATGTGGTAAAAAATACTGTGAATAATTTTTGTTATAGTAGAATTAAAATTAAAAAGTAATAGATCACATATATTATAAAATATTTCACTTATTTTATTTTTGGAATAAATATTTTAATAATAGATCATAATAATTGCCAGGGAGCAAAGGATTCACATATAAATGTTTGATTTTTTTTCCAGGACTGAATGTAAACAGATCTAAAGTTTAAATTAATTTAGCTCTTAAAAATAAATATTTGATCAGGGATAAGAGCACTATAATAAGAAATAGAGGAATGGAGATGAGAACTATAAGAGCAAACTCCTTATAGAGCAAACATCAAAAAAAATGCACAAGAGTATGTACAAATCTAATCTAAAACTAAGGGTTTATATATGCTCATTTA